>VZZY01002405.1:0-51374 GCA_013400335.1 Eurystomus gularis
ATAAAGAATTTGGGATTGTTACTTTTAGATCTGAATTTCACTCTTTCCTACCTTTTCCATTTTACCCTGTCTCATTAATAATGATCCTAAAGTCAATGCTGTCTTTTTACAATGAGGAATTCAAACAGAGCAAACTAGAAAGCTTAAGACTAATCTGTCTATATATCCTTCTTGTCTTCCTTCTGCTGTCCTCATAAAAGTCTTGCAACAATCAATATAGTTACTTTCATTATGTGAAATGTGCAGCATTTGCTATGACTAATAAATGCAAGAAAGTAAGCATAGATGTTAACAGATAGAGNAATTATACATTTTATGTAGAATAAATACATTTCTCCAAGTTAAAAAACTTCTGGTAAACAACAGGGAAAAGCCCTGAATTTTATAAGAATATCACATATTTGACAATTTCATTATTTTAGACTTTTCTTTCCCAGTAATAAGTAAGAACTTATATTTTGGGGAATTTACATAGTGATATTCACTACCAATCTAAACCAGATATCCGGAGAGTGCAGGCCCATACAGAGACATGAAGGTTTTTGTAAATAATAGCACTGCTTTCAAGAGCCTCAGACTAGGATGACGGTCCTGAAGATGAATATGAAGATCCTATCAGGTATGTATGTATGTTTTGAAGCCCCTAGTGCTACTGAGTATCAATATCAGCTATAGCATGACATAACTGATCCCTTCTTAAAAGACAACAATGGCACTGTAGGTTAAGCAAGCTCTGAAACAGGTGTGTACTTGACTGTGATAAGAATATCATGATAATAATAACAGAACAGTGTTTACCTCGAAACAAGAGGCTTGAAAAAAGTTGCCTTTTTCCACGCCACATGGGTAACATGACAATTTGGTGTGTAACAGTGTGGACAGGGAGATGTCATATTAGTGCTGACCTTTGAAAATTGCTTCACTATGAATGGGTAACCGAAGCATCCATGTCCTTTGATAGGCCTCTCTCAGCAACATAAATATCAATACTGGGAATTCTTGAAACCTGTAGCAAATCTATCATTGCAGTTCTTGCTCCATTTGCCACATGTCCTGGATTTCACTAGATTTCTTTTTAACTCGATGCCCTTGCTGTGGGCAACGCAAGTCCAGTGTCATTACAAAATTGTTACAAGCCAAAGACTTCTGTCTGTTTAAAGTCTCTTACCACTTTCTTAAGATGACAGGCTACAAGGGACAACTGCCAGAATTAAGTTTAATTGTTTACAGTACATTAGTATTGTGATGACCATATGATATTGATGTTAAGTCTGATTTCAGTCGCACTAGTGTGCTATCAGTGTGCTTTATCCATCTTCATGCTTTCTGGACATAGAAAGTATTATTTATAAAGATTATGTTGGGTTGATGCTGACTTTATTTTACACTCCTAAATAATTCCCTTTCAACACTAGAAATAGCTAACACCATCTGGAACATATATGCATCACAAGATTGCAAGGTTATCTTAGCAAATAATAGATTGGAAGACGGATAGTCTATACATATTTTATGGAGATTTCATTGAATGTTTCCATATTTTATCCATGTATGACTTTGGATGCTGTTTTCTAATACAAAGAACACTGAGAAGAAATGGAGGCAAAAAACAAAATCTGTGCTATGGTAGGAGCTATCAAATCCAGAGGGAATTCTTTCAGGATGCTTCACTGGAAGAAGCTGTTTGAAAATGCAGCATTTGGGAAGGCTTCAAACCAGCAATTGTCACAGCAATAAGCTTCTAGATAAGGCACCAGCCAGATAACATCCCTTGCCAGTTATAACATTAGTTTATTCACAGTCCTGCTCTTCATTGGCATAATATAATAAATATGCAAATTTAGTAGTTGTTAATGACAGCAGTTATTTCCCACTTTTGCTTTAAAACCCAACGGGAAAGTGTTACTGCTATATATGTATCTATTGTTTAGCATGCACGGAAGACCCACCAGAAGATTACGAATATTCTTATTTTCCTGAACTTCATCTGGTTATGAATTTGTTCCTTATAAATAAGTATCAGATCAGTGTCGTGGGATTCTTAACATAAGCACAACAACAGCAGCAAAAATCAGGATCTACTTCTCTTCTGCAAGACTCCCCGAGGAACTGTATCTGATGACTCAGACACTTTACTACTTGTTTATAGTGTTTGTATGCATAGAGCTGTGGGAAATGATAAAAGCTGGTACCTGGGGGTAAAGGAAGAGGAAAATAGAAAGATGACTGATCAAAGCAAATGTTTCTGCCTGCCTGATTATAAAAGGAACATAAACAGAAAAAAAAGTTCTAGGTCACTTGCAGCAACACTCATCAAGAGTGACTAGCTGACTGCTCATCGTGTGGTAAAGCAGTTTGCCCAAAGAATAGGCACTAGACTGTATCACCTTTCACACATATACTCCTAGGTCAAATCCTGTTGACCACAGCTGCAGCAGTCAAAACTTGTCATCAAATTAACAGATGCAGGTGGTGCCTTTCGACCTCAAAGGAGAAAAATGTCGGTGTGAAGTCTGCAAGTAATGCAATGATCAGAATGGAATTATTCTCTCCCTACCCTCACACCAAGGCAGAGCTCACTTCGCTGTTATAGGCGTAGCCTGCTACACACCAAAGATGCTTTCCAGAAAAATGCAACAGTTAGAGATTCAATGAGCAGTGAAGCCATTACCCCCTTAAGAATTTATGTAGGAGAAGGGGACTGCATGCAGATGCTTACGAAAAACATAAGGATGGTACAGTGCAGAATAAGATTCTCCCATTCAAATCCTAATACAACTGCCATGAGAAATGAAATGGAAAACAAAGACTATGGGGATGCTACTGCATAGTCACCCAACAAAATCCTCTGTGCATTTTTGCTACTATTGGTGCTATGATCAACAAGAGGACTCCCAATGGAGTGGACAGAGAAATGACAAATGATAGAATGTTATTGTCTCTCTTCCACACTGCAGGGTTTCATTATCCCCAGGCGGTGGATCTACAAAACCAAAGTAATGTAGTATACTCACCAATAAGCATGTACTTCAGCAAGCATGTACTGAAGTTGCATAAAAGAAATGTATCTTGCAGGAATATTTTCCCAGTATGCATCACTGCAGAAATATTACAAGATGCAAAGTTTGAAAGGTCTATCGCAGTTTGGAAAGTCTAAGACATGAAACACAATCCTCATAGGATAACCAGACTTAGTCAGATTTCTGTACAGCCAACAAGCCCTGGGGAAAAGCTTATCAAAAAGCAATTCCTGAAATAATTTTTTTTAAATGGAAGGAAATTTATTGAGGGAGAGACATAATTTTTGTTACTTCATCTTACAAGAAATGCGTAAGAGAACAGGAAGTTTCTTCAGGATGAGATCCTTTTTTAAAAAGCAGGAAAACCAAAGTAAGGCTTATATAAATTTCCAGAGCATGTAAAGAATATGGAAATAATGTTAAGAACACATCAAGAGTCTCCTTGACCCAGAACAACAGGAACTGCAAGACAGACTGCTTTGTAGTATTAAACATACCAACATTTTGTTGTTACTAACAAGTCTGTGAAATGGCTTAAAACATTTTACAGTATAACTGCCACACAATGAATAAGAAAATCCAATTTGATATCTTAGTAGACCACAGTACAAAGCAAGACAGTCCATTTTTGTCATAAGGGAAGTTTATGACAAATGGGAGGCTTATTTATTTTCATCCCCAGTATGCAATCTCCAAAAACACCACTCAGCTGACTACAACTTCGAATTAACATCTATAATGATAAATAGCTGTTTCAATAAAATGTTTTATTACAAACTGTAAATTCATTTTCCCTTTTTCTTAAATGTCTTAATACTAATTATGACATAGATGCAATATTTGCATTCCTTTTGAGGCTGTATACTTACTGTTTATATACAAATATGAAATAAAAGAATAGAAGAATCACAAAGCTTACTCTTTGAATCCAGCATGCGTCATAAAAAGCAAGGCAGCTGGAAAGGCGAAGGAATATGAGGTAATAGAGATTTACATCCCACAATACATTCGAACAGAAAAGAAGAGGATTAAATGTACATTTGGGAAATCTGGCTATTTTATTTTCTTCTCTTTTTCCTTCCACCTCCCCAGAAGCCAAAGTTTGTATCACATATTCTCCCTTTACAATTTTTGTTCATCATTTGAAGTTCAGTAATTAGTTTGCTATTTTAGAGCTAATGGCAAGCCTGCTACCCTGTGCAGTTCATAGTTTAGAAAACCTAGTATTTGGAAGTGTGTACACATGTTACAAAAAACAACCATATAAAGACCTGAGCTTCTTTTCTAAGAAATAATATTTTAATATTTCTGTTCTGCAGCTTTATGATCAAATAATGTATCCAGACAAGGTGTCCTGTCAGAATTAAGTCAGTATTAGCTATTACAGAACTGCTTGGAAAATATTCCTGGTGTAAGAAAGGAGCAAAGTGACAAACCACTGCAGAAACTTTACATCAAAGGTCTACAGAAGAGACAACAAAGAGGAAAGAGAGTCAAATCTCCACTACAACTGACCATGGCGAGAATGAAAATGTGGTGTCCAAAGGCTAACAACAGACATACTTGTGAAATCCCACTCACATTGACTCCAAATACATGTGAAGATAAAGTCTATAAGGGGATGAAGGTCTAGAGAATTCTTCAATAGGAATCACTTCAATAAATGTAAAAGTTAAAGAATCTAGGAAAAACACAAAATTTATTTACAATTCCTGGTCTCTATGGTCTACTTACAACTTTTTTGTGATAGTAAGGGACAAGGGACAGTGGGTCTGCTTCTATTTATGCCCTATCTTTTTAAAATTTATGCAAGATAACTTTAGAACCCATTTGAAAAATCATGCAAATCTGGCATCTGGGCAATGATCTTGAATAGTGCTGTTGACTCAATAACTTTGGAAAAATCCATCAAGAGACTATGATGCCTTCCCTGCATGTTTTACAGTACTCCAGCCAAAAGATCAAGTTGGGTCCTCTCACGGGAAAAAGAAAATGATGCTTCATTTTCAAATACTAAAGAAACCTCCTCAATCTATCAGAGAAACAGAAAAGAGATTTTCTGTGTATAGAATGTGTGAAAATAAGAGGTGCAGCTGTGTCTTCTACAGAGGACTAATGCCAGTGTCTCTAATTTAGCAGTACAGAAAGAAAAGCAGAGGGGAAAATTATCCTTTTCACGATTGTTATAGGAAGGGTACAAACTTAACCATCACACAGGAGAATGAGGAAGGAAACAAACAAGCAGTTCTGGGTTATTGTGAAGGAGGAGAGAGGACACAACACTTCAAAGGTAGCAGTGATGTACCCAATAATTGCCCATGATAAATATGTGCAGAACCCAATGACTAATGCTTGAATCCCTGAAGTTCCCTATACCTAACCTTCAAGAAACATGCACTGATCTAACTTCCTTCTATTTAACCTTTACATCCTCTACTTTCAGCAAGCTCATTCATTACCCAAGAGCTTGGCAAAGATTCCTGGTTCTGCTAAAGAAAGCCGTATACATACACATTCAACACACAGCTAGCTCAGAGACTGTTTTTTTTTTTCCCAGCCCTCACTAATCTGTGCAAGTCAGGAACGCAAACACCTACACTTCACAAGACACATAGCTGTAATGATCCAAAACACTCACAACCAATGTGTACAAATGCATCCCATCAATACTCAATGAGAAAATACAGCCTGTGACTGCCTCTGCTCCCTGAATCATAAAGGGTGAATTATCCTCCCACATCTAAAAGCAACAGAGACTAATATTGTACTCATTTGTACCTTTTTAAAATGCAGTATTTATTTTGGTTTGAGAGTTATCTCCCTATATGACTTTTTGGCATGCTCACCACAAATTTTTCTTAACTAAAACAGCCATAGTTATCTTGCTGGTTTGCAGTGTGCCGCTCACTAATTAGCACAGGAATGGGAGATTATTGTTTGCTTGTTTTGGTGTGTTGCTTTTTTAAAAAAATCACCACTATTAAGAGACATCAGGAGCCCAAACCACACAGGATCTCCTTGCTCCACAGCTATTATGCTGCAGTTCACCAGAAAACAACAAGCTATGAAAGATGTTCTAGGCCGTTTTACTGCAGACACTGGAGAGTTCTGTTCTCTGATATGTTTTCAGAACTAACTCCTCATAGTCCAAACAGATATTATTTTTCATTCATTTCACATTCAGAGGAATTCTATATTTCTTTTTTTCAAAGACAGAAGCTGTCCAAAACCTTTTATGAGGAAAGGTCAAATTCAGACTTCTCCCAGTATTTCTCCCATAGAAATCTACAGACCAAGCATACATTTACCTGTTTCTGATGCATATTTCACTTGCCCAATAAAGAAACACGGGGCAAAATTGCTTTCAGGGCTGTGAGAAAAGGTGCTAAAAAAAAAAATAAGGTGCTTACATAGTTACATAATTCTCTATTATCAGACAGCACTTTACTTGTATATGACCAGGAAGCTAGAGACTCAGTTTATTTGTAGCCATTTCCAACAACCGAATTATTGTCAGGCCACTGAATCACAGACACTGTAAATAAAGCAAGCTTTGCATGATAAGTTGACATTCCTTTAAGAAATTCTGTTTTGTCAACATCTTCCGTAATATATTACAGTATGTGACGTAAACCTTGAATAAAAATACAGTATCATCATCTAGGAATAACAATATGCTCTGTTTTTGAGATCTTAATGACAACAGGGTTTAGTGGTTAGAGTGAAGAATTAGGAAATGGTATCCATAAATTATTTTCCTTGCCCTTCCAATGACTTCCTCTTTATCCATGGTGCTAGTGGGCTTATTTTGTAACACTGATCCATACCTTACGAGGGAAACTGAAACATAAAGACCATAATCTTACTTCAGTCCCATCTGTCATATCAGGAAAGTTATTTGTATCTGTTTGACTTCCTCTATTCTATCAAAGTCAATGACAATTTTATTTACCAGCTTGATGGGGTGCTATACAATTAACTCAAACCACATATGATAGGTTGTCTGCAAGCAAATAGTTACAATTAGCTAAAGAGTTATGAAGGGCTGTTACCTAAACTTGTATTAAAAATAATAACCAAATTGAATCCTGCTCCATACCACAAAACAAGTACTTTCTGAGGCCTGGAAACTTCATATTTATGGTTGTTTCTTCTAAATGAACTTCATTTTAGATTAATTGGGCGGGTGAGGGCTGCTGAGGTAGAGTACTAGAGGAGAAATGAATACACTGAAAGACAAAAGAGCACCCAGTCTATAGCATGGGCTGGAAAGAAAGAGAAAGGGCAAACAAAGGTTTCCAGCTTAATTTTGAAGAGTTAAGAGGTTTGGATGGTTTCCAAGCATTTTGAGGGTTTTAATCAATAGCACAAATAGATATTTAGAAGTGACTAGAGACTATGAGTTTCAAAAACTAGTTATGGAGTTAATTCAATTATTTTGCTATGGACTTTTGTAAAAAGAAGCAAACCCTTTGCAAATGAGCTGACATTAACAAAGCAAGCAGAGGACTCACCACAACTTAGGTACAAAGAGTAACTTTGTTGATCTTCCCCAGGTGGTAAAAACCGCAGTTTCCTCCAGAACCTCCTGCTTCACTAATTCTCATATTAAGTTACAGGACTTCTCTTTTATGACTAACTATACTACTTCCCTCAGTGACAAATGTTGCAACTCAAGTAAATACTAGCAAAAAAAACACAACAAACTATTTATGACACCTCCTCCTCTATTAATTCACGAGAACCTTCCTCGTTTAGTTTGCAAAGGAAGAACAAAAGAAGCAAGGCAACCATAAGGGAGATACCGTAAAGGTTTGAACAGTAAAGAGCCTCGTGGCATTTCCCATTGACTATGCAGACATCAAAAAGCTGGTGCCTTTTTTGGAAGCTGAACAGCTGTCCACCCTGGCCAGCAGCAGCAGCCTGCTGGGGACAGGATAGGGCATGCACTGATCAGCATCAGTTCACCGCTTCCCAAAACGTGTTTTCTCATGTATAGCTCTGTAGCCCATGCTGGAGTCACCCTAGGGCAACACAAGTGTTAGGGCTAAAAGCTCTTTTTAAAAATACAAATTTCGTATTCACATCCTGCAGGGCAGAAGAGGTCAGGGGAAGGGGCAGTGTGGGAAGCAGGCAGGGGCGAAGGGGCCTCTGAGGTGCCCAGAGCGGGGCCGAGCCCTCAGTGCTGCCCGGCTGACACTGCCCGGGGACTCAGGCGCAGCCGGCTGGCACCAGGGCTTGGAAACCCCTCTTTGTGGGAAAAACCCAGGCACCCTCAGGACAACACTGGGTCAGCTGTGAGTGAAACCTGGGCACTGCTAGGGTGACAGCAGGTTACTGGGGAGGGAAATGTGGACACCCCCCACAACACCTGCAAGGCACTCGGAATCCGCTTTGAACCATCTTTTCTGGAGATACTTACACAACAGATGCCGCAGTCTCCAGCCTCTTCAGAGGCCATCTGCTCCCTCCATCTTGGTTTGTAGTGTGGCACCTCTGGCCATGCCACCATTTGCGGTGCAAGTGGCCACAGCAGGGTGGGGTGGGCGGGGGGAAGGTGGGTGCGGGAAATGCTGTCCCTGATGGCTCACTGCTGCAGGGCAGAGCACATACTCAACCGGGGGGAAAAAGCACGCAGGTTTTAATTTACAGAAGGGCAGCCTGCAGGAAGAAAGTATGGGAAAACTTTAGACTGATGAATAAGGAAAAGTTTCCACAGAAATCCTGATGAGCAGCCAGCGGTGATGGCTGGCAGCTGAGGTGACCTTTCAGAGAAGAAAAATCCCTCTGCTGTGAAGAAAGTGGCAGATGCTTTGTGCAGAGAGAAAAGCTTGTTGACAAAGCCTGAAATTTTGATTTTGGCCAGACAAGAGAGTGGTTGAAGGGCACATGAGCCTCCTTCAGACACCTGAGGGAGGGCTTGGCTGCCTGCAGGGACCAAGGCTGGAAGGAACTCACCCATCTGTGCATGCTCTTGACTTGACACAAGCCAAATGCCACCTGCATCCAGGCAGAGATGCCTCAGAGCTCATCCAAAATGACTGCTAATGGGGACTCTGAAAATATGGTCCCTGTGTTTTCTAACCAGCCACAGGACTGATAGATCCGTAATGCTGCTGCTGTATTCAGGTTTCAGCCTTGCTTAATACGTGCCTTCATGAGGCTGGAATGGTCGACAAGTATCCAGGAGGATGACAGAAAATGTGTCAGAAACTGGCATTACTGATCACCCCTTATCATAATGGCCTTTCCTCCTGCACTGCAGAGATAACGCACACGCCTGCTGTTCAGAGAGAAGACCACTCACCGTGTCGGTAATATTACATACGTAACTGTTTCTTGACTGCAGTCAAAAGACCCTTTTCAGGTACCAATATCCTTGATACAAAATACCTGTTAAGGAAGATGACAGGAAAAATGTTGCCATCAATAAGATTTTCAATTTCTCTGCTTTCTATAATACTGTCCTGCTGCAAATTGGCGGCAGGGGGGAACCAACACAAACACTATGCTTTTTTCTTTTTTGACCAGGCAATTTACAAAGTTCATCCTTTAATGCTGACTCCTGGACACTGCAGATATCCAGCATACTCAGATAATTTGCAGATTCAATTTTTGTTCATGAACTTTCAATTTTACTTTCACAAGTAAAACCAGTAATTGATTGGAACAAAACCTAAGGGCATTTGATATAAAAGGATATGATGTGTCACAGTTGTCTGGCATTCCAGATTGATCTGCAGAAAGATAAGATGTGCATGAAATTAAAAAAACAAGCAAATATATACATTTTAATCATGTTTTGCCAGTACCTCATCCCTCCAACCTGTTACAACTGGGAAAGTACAATACTATGTGCTGCCTTTCAATATTGTCTTACAAGTACTGTGCATAGATTTAACACCTACAATAAATATGCCAGTGTCAAACTCTCATCAGTGTTTATTTGCCTGTGGATGTGAAGATGGTTAGAAAAATCAGCCACTCATAAAAATGCAAAATTTGTATGCAAGGTGTGGTGACTGGATCAGAATATCTACAATGCTGCAGGTTTTTTTACCAGTTGAATCCCATCTATTTAAATTATAAAACATTTCAAACACTTTACATTACTTGGGAATTCTCAGAAGCTATTCTAATTCTCAGAATTTGCCCCTTGCAAAGTTGTACTGTACGTGTGAACCTTGACTGCTTGTTAACAGCAGTATTCACAGACTGGGGTTTTTGGGTGTTGTTTCCTAGACAACCACTCCAGGTTCCCCCCAGAGCTCTTGCTTTTGTGTTCTCTGATTAAGATGTATATGCCGCCTTTGGCTGATCTTCTATCCGGAAACAGTATTGATTTTCATAGGTGCAATATTGATTGACTTCTTATTTTCTCAAACAATGTTAATTCCAGTATTTTATAAAGGATGATGGGATTACATGAATTTTAACTTTGCTAAATTATAGTTTAAGCTCCCTAATATGGAAGTTGTTCTGGGTTTTTTTTCTCAAGGCAATTTTTGGTTTACACAACAGACTGATTGAATTCTATAGTTCAGTATTTCTCAATTTTTTATGCAGACGAGCCATAATTATGCTTCTCTTGTCCTGAGCACTCCTAGAGCTCTCTTTTGAGTCACTCAACTATAGCATTTTCTGAGTTTGTAACTCAAGTCATAATTCAAATATAAATGGCAGGGATGTGGCTCCTCTGCTGTGACTACTACTACTGCATCCAGTCCTTTGCAGAAGTTTTCCTGACAGCACCAAGGCCATCAAATCTACTATCTTACCTTGCCTTGCCTTAGTCTCTGTCTTGTCTTCGTCTTTGGGTAGATGGTTAAATTTTAGCTGTGGCCAAATTTCACTCTACTCACTGTAAAATCAAATTGGGGGTGAGGGGAGGAGGGGTAGAACTGCACTAACATGTGGGTCTAGGTGAACCTGGCTCATGAGCTCCTCTCTCACTGCTCATTACTTCATTAGCCAGATCCATTACTTCACTAGCCAGATATTCCCATATCAAAATGACACAAAAATGTGGAAGAGGAACTACGCTTGATAGAATCTTGGAAGTGTTACCTTAAAGTTCAAGTTGAGTTTAAGTGTCTTCTTCCATAGCAAAAACAATTAAGAATGTGCTTAACGGGCTACAAAACTGGAATCCCAAGAGAAGCTAAGATTTGGCCAGCAAGTGTAGTGTCTCTGTATCTTTGCTTACCAAAATTACATTCCTTTGTCTCTCTGAGCACTTACAATATTACAATATTAATATAACCATTATGTTGCTTACTAAAATTAATTATAGATTCTTTATTGGCATGAAGCTAGAGTTCTTAACATGATTATAAAATCTTACATATTAGACAATATCTGTGATTTATATTTCACAATACATTAATAACTAAACACTTTAAGCCATATTTTTTCTAGTATATATCTATTTCATATTTATACAACATGGAATTTTATTTTTATGAGATGTTTGAATCTTACAGAATGTACACAATTGTTGAATGCACCTATTTTACTTGCTGAAAACTTGTTTCAAAAGTAGGCCATTTTGTTTACTGTGCAAAACAAAAAAATATTGTTTTATGAAGATGAAAATGCAAGAATCTCAGCCAGAAACCATTATATGTGCTTTTCACCAACACCATAACTAATAAATAGTGGAGCTCATTTTTACAAATATCCATCGACAACTAGTACTGTGTTAACTGTGTTTATAAGGTGACCTGAGGAATACAAAAAATTAATGAAAGTGGAATTTTCTATTTTATTTTTAGATAGTCCTTCTTGTGAGAAAGCATCCATTTCTCATGCTGAAGGGAAGTCCATTTTGCTCCATGTAGTTTGTGAATGCTTTTGAGTATAACTTTATCTGAATAATATCTGAATTCACCACCTGAATATATTTTTGGAGGGGTTTAATGTTTCTGAAATTAGAAAGATTACTTCTTTAAGAATAGAGGAAGACAATGAAGTTCCACAGTTTTACTTCTTGAATGCAATCCTGGAGCATAAGACCTTTTGTAAATACTGGACTAGATCCACAACAGGTTTTCGGTTAGTATGCTGCTTTAATATTTTTTACAATAGCCTTTACTGATGACTTGCTTTCTCATGTGGCTCTTTTGGGGGGAGCATTATACACAATCAGTCAGCTTTATATGTTTCAGAATTGCTTCTGATGCCTTTCTTTCACAATGAAAAGCCTCTGTAGTACATTACACCACTTTACAAATGGGAATCTCATACCATGGTTTTTATGTGTATATGTAAATTGCTTTCATTTATTTATGCCAGCAGCCTCTACACTCAAATTGTATGACTGCTGAATAAACAACTTTTCTTCATCAATTACTTTTTCCATGCCATTCACATCTGCTGCCATGCAGGACAGGCTATATGTAACCATTCAAAGTGAGGTGTGTTTAACCTCAGAACACAACTCTTAACACTCGTTGGAGACACCCTGGAAATCCTTTCTGCCTACTGGAGGAGAAATATGTTTTCACAGATTTCACCAGCAAAAGTCTCAGTGCCTCTTTTTTCAGGTACATCTTTGTTACAAAAGTAAAGAATAGTGAAAGATGTTTGCTTTTATTTCTATCCTCCTACTAATCAACTGAGACTCCTGATCTGAGAACAAGGTAACATCACATGAGCCACAACTGTGGCTCTCCATAGACTCCCTACTTCCTATTTCCAAATAAAAGTTCCTAGAATCTTCAAGCTTACTCGCCACTGTACTTACATTTTCATTAGGTCAAATCTTGACTCGCCTCACTGTCCATGAAAATTTGCTGTATCCTTGAGAATAAGAAGAGGAAAGCTAGCATCTATGTTCATAATATACTCTTGAAGAGGTGGGGTTTGAATGACCTTATTTTATTTACTTTAGGCTATGTCATCTGTTCCATAACTTACCCATCCAATGCTCTCGCCTTCTTCCATCCAAAGCAATGCTTCCCCAGCTGCCTATGTCCAGTTGTAGTCTATGGCAGTATCTCTCCTACACACTATCCATGTATAAGCACATTTTTCCTTTCTTGCAGTAGCACAAAAAGATAGCACCACACAAACGTTTGTTTGATACCAGCTTTCCTTTCAAAGGAGACAATAACAACTTTTTCTGTTTCCTTGCAGAACAGATATCCTTGAAATGACTTGCCGACTGCTAGACAGCAAGCATGCACCACTTCTCAGCCAGTGAGCAGGCCAGACAAATTGCTTTCCAAGTTGTGTACCACAAGTGTGAAACAGAGGAAAATATGAGTAAGGTAAGCACAAACCAGACACCAGAGAAAGAAAAGCATCAGACAATATCCAGGTCCGAAATGATCCATTGACACCTGTGTTTGCCAGATATAAAGAAACAAGCCTAAAACACACATGGAAACATCAAAGTAAATTTTGACCCTAGGAAAACTTTTGGCACCAGAATCAAGATAATTAATTGCATGCTGTTTGGATGGTTTTGTTTTGTTTTTCTTTAATTGAAAGTCCCTGTAAAGCTCTAACCTACAGGCAAAAGGAAGATAACAAATAGGAGGCAAAGATAACTCAGAGAGCAAGAGTCACAGCAGCCAGCCACCTTGGGCTACGCCTTAGTCAACACTACTCTGTTTTTTTTTCCCTGTGAAGTAGCCTATGGGGAGGAGCTGTAGGCTCAGCCCAGTGATAGCGTTTCCTGTGTACTTGACATCAGAACGTGGCACATCTGGAGAAACTCAGTACTGGAAAACCTTCTCAGTGTCTCTCAATATATAGTACAGTTAATCTATAGTGGCATTGATCTTAAAATACTGTGTACTCCATTACAGCCTCAGCTAACCCACCTTTAATGGGAAAATGAACACTGTTTATCCCTTGTTTATAGCTAACAGAACCTAATAACTTGAACTGGTCAAAGGATTACCATTTGTTAGAATGTCAAACTCAACACCATTTACTTTCCTAAAATCTAACAAATACGTACAGCCAAAAAAGAAGCAATTTTTTTCTTTGTTCTCTAGTGCATTGGCAAAACTTTGTAATTTAGATTTACTAAAACTGCATTCTCCAGAGCAATGCAGAGAACACCATAGATGCTAAACACCGTTATTATTATCAATGTAAATCAAAAGGTGCAATTCTGAATGAGCCAACAGAAGCCAATAGATAATAGATAATAGATAATGGGTTTACCATCTAAGATCTTAACGGTCATACTAAACCATATTGGAAGAGATGCTTTTCTCAGTGTAAAAATATTTTGTCAAGGAAAATCTTTGTATTTAAGCAAATGCCTTTCACAAATATGATCATTTATGAGTAATATGTAATACAGGCAAAGGAGACAGTCATACCAACAATCACTAGAAGTTGAATAGCCCCAATTTTTTAGACCAAATTGACTTGCATTTTAAAAAACACAAGAAGGTATGAAGACTTCCTTTAAAAAGACAGACTTACCTCCTGCTATCCATTTCTATTGTAGGTATTTATAGGAAACTATAAAACAGTTCTGTCACCCCCAAAAATTTTGGCAAAAGGAGGTAAGGAATGTGAGAGATATTATACATACAAACATATAGCCTAAAAGAACTAAGTCACTTCTTCAGGAGGAAGAGAATGATGAATAAGTCTATAGAATCAGAGAATTATAGAATGGTTTGAGTTGGAAGGGACTAGGTTGCTCAGAGCCCCATCCAGCCTGGCCTTGAACACTTCCAGGGATGGGGCATCCACAATCCCTCTGGGCAACCTGTTCCAGTGCCTTACCACAAGCATGGTAAAGAATGTATTCCTAATACCTAATCAAAATCTACCCTCTCTCAGTTTGAAAGCATTACCCCTTGTCCTACCACAACAGTCCCTGATGAAGAGTCCCTCCCCATTTTTCCTGTAGGCTCCCTTTAAGTACTGGAAGGTCGCTATAAGGTCTCCCTGGAGCCTTCTCTTCTCCAGGCTGAACAACGCCAACTCTCTCAGCCTGTCTTCATAGAAGAGGTGCTTCAGACCCCTGACCATGTTCAGGGCCCTCCTCTGGACTCACTCAAGCAGGTCCATGTCTTTCTTATGCTGGGAGCCCCAGAGCTGAACACAGTACTCCAGGTGGGGGTCTCACGAGAGCAAAGCAGAGCAGAGGGGGGGAATCATCTCCCTCAACCTGCTGGTCACGCTTCTTTAGAATTCATGCTTTCTGTTTCTACATGAGGGAACTGATGGCAGATTTGATTCAGAGGGAAAATGTTCTAGTTATCCTTAGCACTGGAAGCAAAAGAGCAGTGACAGGATGTCCCTGAGCTATACTGCTTAAGGAATCAAATTCAAATCTCCTGCCCAGTATCGTACAGACCATGTAGGGACACTTGATTGTATCACTGACTTCCCCAGTAACCTGAGACAATTCATACCCTAACTGCCTAAATATAAAAAGAACCAATAACATTTATTTTCTTTCATCTAGATCATATAGTTTATAAACTTTCTATTCTTACATGCATGATTTTGCATTAGTGGTAAGGATGGATCTTTTGTATGTGTGTGTATATATATATACACACACACAGACACACACATATAGACACAAATACGGTCACACAAATTGTTTATTTTCCAGTTTCAATTTTGTTTCAGATATTCAATGTTTTTTTATATGGATACAGAAGATATGTCTACATGTGAGGGAACCTTGTCAGTTGAATATTATACTGACAATAGGTCAATACTGGATTTGGATGTTATTTAGCATATGCATGTTTCCTTTCTTTTCTAGTTTATACTTTGCTTAAAATAAACAACATTAATGTTCACTGAGGAATGTATTTGCACTAAGGAGGCATCTAAAGCTCATGTAAGCAAAAGGAAAGCCTCACAGACTTCACAGCATCCCTGACCTTTCCCTCACATCTGTTCTCCTCTTCCTACGCATGCATGTACACAAAGTCAAAAGATTTACAAAGCAGGAAAACAAATGGAGTCATACAAGTCATTCGTACTGGGTCACATCCCTGCTTTGACAAGGTACAGTTTAACCTCAGACTGAACCTGATTTTCACAGACCATGGGGCACAGTTATGTAACAATGAACAGCTGAAACACAAATAGACAAAGATTTTACAAATCAAAGGTAAATTATTAACTGTTATTTTTAAAAATTACTTTTCACACTAGCTTATCTTCAACTAAATACTGTAAAGCTACCACCTTAGCATTACTATTTATGCATTAGTTGTCATCTTGAGCAGATAACTTATTTGATATTTTATTGATGATCTTTATACTCTAAATAATTTAAAAAGAATGAATCTCGAGAAAAAGCTTCAGCCTTAAGAATATATCTCTGTAGTATGGCTTTATACTGCTTTAGAACTGGATCTGTATGTGGTCAGCCCTTGCACAGCCGGAGGATTCTCATGTTTGACACTTCTCTGTGGGACACTATTGCTATTTCTTTTTATGTATGTCACAATTAAGGATTTTCAAACTGTCCCTGATGCAACTATAGTCAAACGTACTGCATAGTTTTTTACCTCTCTGAGTGAAAAACTTCCCTATGACAATTGTTGGATGCTTAAAATTCACTCACATTCCATCTCAGTTACATCTAAATGGAACATTACATTCCTGTTTAACAATATGTGCAATAAGGTGATAATTCATAATGCAAAATCCAATCCCAACCTAATGTGGTGGTAATAGAAAACAGCTTTTATTCCCTTCATTATACAGATATACTATAAGCCTTTACAGTGTTATATGTGGAGCAATTTTGCAGTTATAGAAGGGTAATCAGTGTTGCGGTCTATGTGGTACTGAAGACTGACCTTGGTTATTCATGTGGTTTTTATAAAACTCCTCCCTGTAGGAGAAATCCAATGGCAGGAGATAATCTGCTGTGAAATGCAGAGCCAATAAAAGAGCACAAAGAAGTTGAACAATCATTCTTCTCTGTAACAGTGTTGGACATAACAGTTTGCAGACTTTTTTCCCCTATAATTTGACCCTCTTTCTCATTTTATTCTATTTCAGTAAATCAAGAGATGACTCATAGAAAATCAGAATCCAGGCACAACAGAGATACCATATAACGAGTCATTTGTTTTATGCTGAGAATGTTGGCAAACTTACATACATGCTGACTGCTCTCCTTAGTGCTCAGTTAAGCTTTTCACTGCAGGATAATCTCTTTTTACCTTCATCAATTGCACTGTGACATTAGATTTTAAAATAGGCTGGTTTTCTTATGGTTATAATGCTGTATAGCTGACTCAAGAACAATTGTTAAGGCTAAAATTGTAATTAAAGATCCATGCCTATTGGCCAACTTAATTGTGTTTCTTAAGAAGTATTTATTACTTCAGGAATGTTTTCAAACAGATTAAACGAAAAACATTTCTATGTCAATCATGTTCAAAAAAAGTAACAGTTGCTCTTTAGTTCTGAATCCAGTATTTGAGTTTCAGTATCAGATCAGCAACTTCCTAAGCTGGAAGAAGTATTAAACAACAACAAAAAAAAACTTAACAAGAAGTTGAGAGAGCTCAGCTATCACCCAGCTGACATTTCTTAACTGCCTCGACGTGACCACAATGCTGAAATTGGTTTGGATTTTTTTTGCTGTTGTTGGTCTCGTCCCACTCACATGTAACAGTGGCATTTTCAAGCTGTAACCAAAAATGTATATTAAACAAGAATCCAGAGATACAGTGCAATATACTATATGGTAAAAGGTAAGATTATTCTTCTTCTGCCATCCAGCATGAAGTATAAGAAAGATACATTATTAGCATTTATATGAGTTTCGTAGTATACAATGAAAACTCACCTCGAACCTGGCTGATGAGTTACACAAATGCTAAAGCCAGACTCTCTTGTTGTATGTCATGACTTACAAAAGAGATCCTTGTAAAAAACAGCAGAAGGGGTAATCTTTTGTTTTAAACTGAATGATTCATGTTCTCTCAATCCTCTCATATCTTATGTCAAACAAATTTTCAAAGTGCAATCCTGAACCTCTCACAGCCCAAGAACACGAGATTAAGTACTAAAGGACTGGAGTCCTTGAATGTTTAAAATAATTACTAGAAGTGGCTCAAAAGTTCAAAAACAATCTCTCTGGACCTTATAATGCATGAATTAATTCTGTTTTGTCCTATACTTTCCTATTCTATTCTGCTAAGCGAGTTCTTATATTAGCCTTATCAATGTACTATCTGAGTAAATTTCTGAATTGTTTTCTATTCTTGTCCTATTCCCTCAAAAGAAATTATCTATGCTGTAGCATTTTGTCTGGGGAGCAATTTGTTTTATCTTAGAAACAGGTGTCTGTACTTTGAACCACAAAGATTTGTGATTCCAGAGTCTTGGGCCAGACCCCAAGAATTATGAGTCTGTTCTCCCCAGAATTACAGGAGGGAGTGCTTAGGATGATCGCCTTTGCTTTTGAGCTTGTGCCCCAAGCACTGATCTGATGCGCAGCTTTCAGAATTGACTTCAACTCGCAGAGGCAACTTGTTCTCATTCCCCTCGTCTTATTTTTATAAATCAGGAATAAATCCATTATATGTGTCATCAAAACACCCTGTGGTGTTTTTGTCCACCTTATGGTGAAGAAAAATATAGCCAGCTTCACACATTATCAAATACTTTTATATGGGTAGCGACTCCTCTCTTTTGAAATTGTTATAAAAACAACTTGAGCCTGAACGCAGGCTGAAGGTTTCACAAAAGGTCCTTCTTGAGTGAGCACCTCAGAGTAGCAGCAAGAGAGCTGCCTCCACCCTACTGATCGTATTATTACAAATACTGACACCTCCAGCACAACTGCCCTCTCTCTTGGTGTTGTCTGCCCATTATACATAGACTGGAGTGGGCCAAGGACACACTGAAGAATTTTACAAGTCCCATCAATGCTTGAGTCAAAGAAACAGAGTACTACTGCATAAAAAAGTCATTTGACACAGTAAGTTACAGTCAATAAATGTTACAAATAAACGAAGTGCCTAAGCGTGTAGCAGAGTTTCATGCTTTAGCACAAACAGGCCATGAGCAGAGGGTGAGTTTCTAATTAAGAGAGAATTGCTATGGTAACCAAAGGTGGTCACACATAATTGGGTGTGAAACCACATGAGGCTTCATGACAGAGGTGTCTGCATATATTATCTAGCACATTTTCTGTTTCTTAAATAGAATTACATTGTCAGGTCAGACAATATTTTCCATATTTTATGCGCCTCCTTTTTGAGCAACCAAAAATGCATCTCTGTGGGCTTCAGTGACAATTTCAGCTCTTCATCATCCTTCTTCCAGCCAAGGCAGCAGAAGTCTAGATGTGACTCCATGAACTAACAAGCAACATTAGAGGATGATTTTTATAATATATTTATACGAAACCCAGGAAGGAACATCTGTTTTTTAAATGGTATCAGAACAGTCTCTGTGCAAAGACAAACTAGAAGTGAGGATTCTCGACCCTAATTTACTCTTGATTGTGGGTCAAGAACAAAGAGAGGTGTTTGACTATGTGTTTCCTTACCCAGCTGAATGGGACACAGAAGCAAGATAATTCCCTGCATTGGCAAAGCAGAGTCATCAGGGGCAGAAGTGACACTGCTCTAAAAATGGGATGGTGCACACTGTCTAGCTCCTTGATATCATAGATACAATACTACAGTATCTTAGTTAAAACAGTTATTGTATAAAGTTGGTAATTTGTTATCACAATTAGGGGGAGAGAAGTGATAATCTTGGAGACTGCATTCTACTGTGCAACCAAGACCAGTCTGGTAGGAGCAGAGGAGCTTCTTAAAACTCACACTACATCGGCACACTACACTTGGAGCAGCAATCAATAGTGATTAAACATATTTACTTAAATTTATAAAAATTATTTGCCAACAGAAGCGCCTCCTACTAGAGAGTTTAGAGTATTATCTCAACTAATTAGATAATGCATTATCTATATAATGAATCATATATTATCACTCTAATGAATCCTAATGGAGATTAAAGGAAAATCTCATTACTTCAAACTGCTGTTCTGGCCCAAGGTTTCTAAGATTTATATTAAAACCCTTCTTTGAACACAAGGATATGAACAAAAGGTCAGATTTTTGACTTCCAAATCCCCATTTCTCTGTACCAGCTACACTTAAAAGGGCACAGAGCTACTTCAATGCATCCAGTATTCCTCTAGTCTGGAGGAATCTGGTGACATTCTCAGGATAGGAAGGATTCAGAAACGGGGAGGATAAACAGACCATCTCCCACAGACTTCCATTAGTACTGCCTCTGAGAAGCTTTGAGACTCGATTCTGTTAAAAACTTTTTCAGGATCTTAAATTTTCAATTTACCTTATACTGATGCTGGTTCTCAAGGTGTACTGTATTTCACAGTTTCTCTGTATCCAAGGCGTCAATTAACAAGTTCTGACAACACATTTTTGCTTTCCTGTTGTCTATAAAACAAGACCATCTCTGTTCTGTACCTTTACATGAGGGGGTGGGCTATCAATAGTCTCTCTGCATATCTGAGAAGGCTAAAAGTGCAATCCATGTACACAGTAGGGCATTGAGGCAGCCAGGAAAAGCACATCCGACTGAAAAGCAGTCAGAGGTAAGTCAAAACTCTCAGTCAGCACTGTACTGCAAGTCCAGCTGCGTTCTGCTGTTTCCACACATCCAGACCTCCCATTAATTACATCTCTGCAGGAGTTCTGCATAAAGCAACGTGGTCAAAGAAATTTTCAGTCACTAAGGGAAAGCGGAATATCATAGTCTACGTCTGTCATGCAGGGAGCAGAACCCTGCCCATGCTGTCAACAGCAGCTGACAACAGATGTTATTTGTTAATTATTGACATATCCAAAGGGTCCTATGGCTTGACAGAATTCATAACAGATACATAATCTACTTCCTTGTATCTCATCATGGAACATATGGTGGCAGTTTGATGTAGCACAATTTTGAAAAACCTTTTTGTATGTATTCCTACATTGAATTCCTCACTCCTTTTTCTGTTCCTCTTTTTTTCTAGTATCCAATTACCTTCTCTTTACTGATACAGTAGAACTACTCAGAGGTACTGAGGTCTCCTGTTTGCTAATTCACACTTTTTTTTCCACTCTTAAAAAAATCAACCAGATGGTTTCCAAAATGCCAATTATATAGAATATATTGTTTGAAATTAAAGTATCATTGCGAAATGCCTCTCATCTTATTAACTGCTTGAAGCTATGCATATCACTTCAGATGCACAAAGAACTGTGCTTTCTATCACTGTATTAAACAAAAGCCTACTGAGAATTTGAGCTGCTTCAAGATAAATCTGAGTGAATACTCAGATTGTATGCTACAAAGTATTAATGAGTATCTAAACCTCAGATCTAAAAGCAGATCCTTCAAACTGTTCAGCAGCTTAAATAGCACAGTATAAAGGACATACTGATTTTTCATTTAGCCTTACAGTTAAGAAATAGACTTGCTTGTGTACATCAATGGAGACAAGATACATATTTCTGGTGACAAATGTCTGAGGTGTTATCTGCTTTGACTTGTAGCTGGAAAGTTACTTAACTATATTTAAAGGATATTTCCTATTTCTCTATAAGCCTATATTCCCACTTTGAAAGGCACCGGAGGATCTCCACTGCTGAAAATTAATTTTCTTATACAAACTTGGAAATGCTAATAATCATAATTTAGTTTCCTACTAGAAACTAAAATGTAGAAACTGTCACTGAACTTGACACTCGTGCAAATGACTTAATTCATGGATGAATTAGCACTTGAAAAAAATAGAGAACCAAGTGAGGAAAAGGGAAAAAAAATATTAAAATTAGGTGTTTAAAAATTAGTATTAACCTCATTAACTCTTTTCTTGCTATATTAGCTTAACCTGTAAATATTTTTAACAGAGTAAACCCATATAATATGAATGTGAAATCTATTTTACAGTAATGATAACTCCCAAAGAAAGGCCTTGTATTTGACAGCTCTGGCAGATGCTAGTTGGAATCATTATAAAGATGCTTCTGTCATGCAAAGTTGATGACTTAGAAACCGAGTAAAACAAGTCCTTGACGTACCTCAGCTGTTTCCGAACAACATGTAGCACCAGGAATAATATTCATTATTAAAATATTCTTAACAGGAAAATGAACTGCTTTAAAGTCAGAGCTGAAGCATTATGTAAAGATGAATTTGCCAGACATATAAATTCTAGAAAACTGGGGGAAGGCAGGTTTTTGTGATCCAACAGAGACTCCAAAAATATCACAAGCTCAACACAAGAAGGTGTAAAGAGCAAAAGTCCAAGTGTACAAAAAAGAGTATACAGAGCTCCACATACATTGAAGAAGCCCAAACAGCCGCGTGCCTGGCACTGGGAACTAAAGGCAACAAGAGCAGAGGCACTGCGCACAACACTCTGCTCAGAGGAAAGCACCACAGGAAAGACATCTAATGGTGCAATTAATGAATGGCCTAAATGAATGAAACATTTATGAGCTGCACATGAGTAGGGATATAAGATCACTTTAAAAATAGAGACATACCTGTTTAGCGCAGACAAATGGAGCGTATTGGATGAAGTATGTGCACTTGTGGAGCAGCTTAAAAATACTGAGAATTAAAAAATGTTCAAATGGCATGGATATTGTTGAATTGAAAATAAAACCAAAGCTGTTGTCATGCTACTTAAAAACCACACACAATAAAAGTTGCAGTGCAGATCAAAAAAAAGGCAAGAAAAATTCAGAAAATAAGCAAAAAACACACACGTGCCACAGTTTGCACAATGATTCTCTAGAACAAAATCAAGCATGACTTACAGTATATCAGAATATCAGTTATCAATTATTTGAATTTTTGGAATACAGGAAGTTCACTTACAATACCTAAAGTTGATTTGGAAAGACTAAAATGCAGTAATAAAAATATTTTAAACATTATCTAATAAATATCCCTGCTCTTTCTTCTGACAGGTAACTTGTACAAAGCTTGCCCCTTATTTCGTTAAAATTNAATCCTGCACAAGTCTTTTCCTGAAAAGACAAAAATCTTTAAGCTCTGTAGACCCATGTAGAAATGCCAAGCCATAACAGCTCCTCAAATGCAAACTGAATCTTTGCCTGGATTCATAGAAAAACCAGCAGTCCCTTTAAATGACCTTGTTCTTCCTGGGATTTTGGAAGCGGTAGACAGCAGCATCTAGACAAGGCAGTGTGACACAGCTAAACTCAGGTAGCCACTGGTTTTGCCACATGCACATAAGCATTACTCCATAAACCCTTTTCTTTCCACCCTTCTCTGGTCCAGGTTTTTAAATCTAATTGTCCTTCTCCTAACAATCAGATTTCACTCTTCCTACAGCATTTCAAAGGCTCTGACATGCTGGTAGACCAGGAAATAAAGCTCAAGTGGCCAAGAAACGCCCATTCAGAACAGATATCTGTTCTCCAGTGTTCAAACTCTGTACATCTGGTACAATGAGATCTTTGACTCCATACAGCCTGAAGACAAGCCCCCATCAATAACCTGGAGTATTTGTGGTCTAGTACCTCAGGCAGACACAAGTGGAAAAAACCTATTAATTTAAACTTTGTAAGCATAATTTTGCATAAGATCTTAAATAATTGATATATGAAAAGCTTATACTCTGTAACTATTAGTATCAGTATTAGAATTTGCCAAGACAAATTAAATGAAAAGTTGTCATCTAACTTCTATATATAACAAACCTACCACAGGTTTTAAAATATGTGGACACATAAACATTATTATTAATTTCACAGTGTCTTTCTGTACAAAACTTTTTTTTTTTAACATAAGCAGTTCAACTAATTAAATCTCTGTATAATAGTAGAGGCTTGAAATCTTTTAATTTAATTAATCAGCAGACAATTCTGTGAGTACGAGGGATCTACTAACACAATTTTTTTATTAAATTACAGCTTTGTCTGGTGGGAATTGATTAAATTTATACCACACTTCCAATTAAAAACTTTCCTTTTCAACGAAGCATCCAAACCTATGAGCTTGTTTTCACATGATACGGAAGCATCCAGTTACGAACTGGAAGTGAATGTCAGTCTGATGATCTAAATGTGTCGTATCTCAATAAAAGGAAATTACATGTACACACATGGACTCCGAACGTAAGAAAGCCAAACACCGTAAAATAATACAAGCATGTTAAATCAATTCTTGCAAAAACCCCTCTCCATTCAAGGGATTTTTTTAGTGTCTTTTCCTATAATATTCTGGCTTGCAGCATGGAATGTAGCTCATTGCACACAGGCAGAAACAACAGGGAAGTGGGACCCCCTGCTCTGCTCCAGCAATTAATAGGAAGTAATGAGAAAGTCATGAGGATAACTATTGGGCACAGTGGTCATTCACAGCTGCCACTCTTCAAGCAGTTACTAGTTTGTACATGTATCGCAGACCTTTAGACAGACTTTAAAACAGCTCTGGAATTCTCACTTTCTAAAAAAGGCAATAGAATCAGAGGGAGAGTGAAGTTTCAGAGCAAATCGGCATCACAGACATGAAAACAGCGCAGAACTCAGTCTCCTGACCTGTACTGAAACACCAGTTATACTGAAATTATATGTATGACATCTAACTCTCAGTAGATCCCATGTAACAGATTTTTTTGTAATAGCAACACACAAGACAAAAACTTGCATGGCAGTTTTCCTTCTTGTTTGTCTGAGTGATTTATCCAATATGTGGTTATAAACTGCAAATGTTCAAAATTTCTTTCAATAAACACTACTTCTCAGACAATAAAATAATAAGACTAACAAATTAAAGTCTGATCTCTACATACATAATTCTAGAAAATATTGAAAAAACCAAACATAAATCACAAAAGCAATTACAAAACAGCTGAAAAGAACAAATAAGGCATAAGCATGCTCTATTTCAAACAAGAAAAGATGTTATTTTTTATTTTCTTCTTGGTAGAGTAGCATATTTCAACCAGATTACAACAAAATTACGACAAGATATTTAAAAAAAAATACAAGGAAGTATTTAGAAAATTATATATATACACGTTTGCTAAAAAATTATATAATGTAAACATTAGCATAACAAGTTAAAATAATATTACAAACAGTTTATTAATACTTATATGAATACTGTACATATATATGCTTCAGAATTAATACTATATTTCCTACAGTTTAACAAGAACAACAAAAAAATACCCCTCTCCTCCCCCCGCCCCCATCAAAAGGGAAATCCAGCTTCTTCAGTTGCCAACAGGTTTTTTGGTCCCACAGACAAGATACTTGGTTATTTTATGTCAGTGTTAAGTAATAAAGAAAGTGTAGCCTTTCAGAATTAGATTTTCAACCACATTTACATTTCTATAATTTATAGCATCTTTAAAGATTAATACTCCACTCAAAAAAACCCAACTACCACAGTTTAATTTCTGTCATGGCATGGACATAATTTCTGAAATCTTGTTAAAGAAACTGATTCCTCCAACATGGAAGTGCAATACGTTTGTTTCGATGCAACAAAGAAAAAACATATTTTTTTTTTAAGTCCAGACATTTGCAGCAATTTGTAAATCAGGTAAATTAATTCCTCTCTAAACATTTCAGTGCTGTTTTCTAGTATAAATTCATGCCATTATTAACCAAAAATTAAGTGATTATTAATTGGAAATATGCTCTAATTATTTTTTTGAAAAGAAATTTTATAAATAATCTAAGTTATCTATAACTGGACCATAAAAGCACAGTTAGTGCAGAGTAAGAAATAAATGAAATGTACAGTGTCAGACCACTGTGCAGAAGTGTATTATCTTCCATTCAATATGTGAAATACAAAGCAGGTTAACTGATATTTTAAAACATATTCTATATTTCATGTATATAATTTCATATATTATAGTGATTCTTTCAATACATAATGCTAAGAAACTACTGAAAGGACTAAATAATCATCAAATTAATATTCCATGTGATGCAGGGTGCTGATGGAAATATCCTGATCTACCGAAACTGGAGGAGAGAAATTCTCTACTTTGAGTGGTTTAAACCACTTTTCCAGTAGTAACTCAAGCTCCAATACAGAAGTATTATTATTGTGTCCAAGGTGAAAATTGTGTTCTCATGTCATACATTTTTATTTTCATATATACTAGAGTTCCAGCTTGAAGAGAATAATGCTGTTATCAAGATTTGCAAGGGCATATAGGAGCAGAATTTGGTGAAAAGGTGTTTTTCTTCCTTTCAAGCAGCTGTTCCACAGGTTTCTCAAAGTAATTTCAAGCAGATAACTATTTCTTTCCACAGGTATATATTATCTGTCCTCAAAATTACAAGATATTAGACGAAAAATGTTTGGGGCTGGGGAATGTGGGTTGTGAACCTTTGAAATGGCATGAAACTCACAGCAGAACTGAGATCCCTCTGTGCAGTGAAGCAAAAAGAATGACATCCATATCTGAAAGTACTAGTAACAGATTTGTTAACAAAATATCATATCCTTAAATCATTAATATGTCCTGGCAGACAGTATCATTAGTTCATTTGGGGTTCACTGAGTCTCATTTATTATTAGCTTGCTGCTCTGAGTCAGTTAACCCCATTTGTTAGTAGATTTTATTAATTATTTTTACAGCTACCATGCAGATATTGTTCTTTCTAATAAAACATTATTTTGTAACAAAAAAATGCACCTTAGCAATAGGTCACAATTTTGAGCCAGTGACCTTTAATACTGTTATGTCCTTTCTCTAAATACTTGTATGAATTCAATCATGATGGTTTATGACTTGCAGTAGATTCTGTAAGACAGTATAATTTGATTACAACTATCACATCAACAATACATTCCATAAAAAAGACTGGCTTTGAAATTATTAATCTAAGAGTATGTGACTTAATGGATGTATCAATTTAAACCTTTATAACTATGTCAATATCTTCCCTCATATAAACTTTGCAAATTTATTCTTGAGAAACTTGATTTAATGCAAAAGCCACGTTGATACAATGCATTCTCTATAATGAATGACAGAATCTATAAACAAATGAGATTCTGAAAAACCACAGTCAATATGTAATGAATACAGATGGACAATCACATCTGCAAGAGATGGAAGAATCTTGCCTGCCCTGTGTTTCTAAGGAACAACTCCAAGTTCCAGTCTGTCCCAAGTCCTCTTCTGTGATTACAGTGCTGTTCAAAGGAGCCAACAAGAACAGGTTGAACCCATCAACTCATTGTGTGCTGGCCACTGACCTCATGTAAGGGTTTAAGAGCTATCAGTCAGTAATAAAGGAAATTTTGTACAAAAATTGTAACTACATGCATGGAATTATGTGACACAGGATAAAGTGATAAAATCTTTCAATTGATAGACTCATTATAGGTATTTTATAGGAATAATACAACTATTTAGCATTCTTAATACCAGCTGGTCAACCTTCTTCAACAGCCTTTGCTAATTCTGGTAAATCAACAGAATAAGTGGGAACTGTGACAGATAGGTACAATTCCCTCAAAGACAGGGCATTTTAAAATGTCTTGAGGTGCTAAAAATTTGGGCATTTATATTACTAGGCAGCTACTTGCAGACATGCAAGTACCTCACTAATCTTCAAAATGACCAGCTGTATGAAATGAAGAAAGGCTTTCATTGAATTATTTTCTGAGATTTTAGAGAAACCACAGATGAGCTTTTAAATGGATTAGTAATGCACTCATTATGGTATCTTGTATCACAAAGCGAACATTGTTTGCAGACTGTAATCTTAGGACTTGATACATGATTCAGCTAAGTTAACAAAGAGCAATTTGTACACAGTAAACACGCTTAGTATTTTTATGTGATCTACATACATACATTAAAAATTACAAGAAGCAAGATAATCAGGAATGAAATAATTTTAAGGGCCAAATGATTAAAAAAATATCCTTCTAAACAACTAAAAAAAGTTTAGATTTAGTTTGCACTAAATGAGGTTTCTTACCATTTGCAAATTTCTGAATAAGGAGTACTTTAATTTGTGAATTATTTCCTGAAAACAAATACCACTTCATGTGACAGATGCATCACAAAGATTTCCACACAGTGTTTTCTTTCAGGTTAACTTGCAATTCAGTGTTAATACATGTGTGTCACATCTCTTCTAACCAACTCTCCACTTTCTGAAAAACGAATTTAGAATCATTTCAAAGTGGGACCGTTACTAGAGCTACTTTTCTTTCCAATAAAACCAAACTGAACTATCAGCAGTGTATCAGACTGAAGAGTCTGGAGAAACATTAACTGAAAAGCTACTCACCTTCCTTTCTTCTTAAAGTTCTACTGGAGTTTATGCAAAACATCAAGAGTAATTAAACTTTTAATAAAAACAAAGCAACTAGTTCCCAGGCTGGCCTTTTTGATTTTCTATTTACCTACTGCTTTTGTAAATGAGATCTTGCACTGACTGAAAAATACTGTTTTATTTTTGTGACATGATCTTACTTTGTGGTATTTCATCTACTGAAATTTCTGACCTGAAGAGTGAATTCCACACCTCTTTGCCACATTTTGCTATTCCGTGCAATCTATAAGCTACATATTTCAATAGTAGGAATCCAGCACCTGGGGCTCCTACTCAGGCACCAGCCCACTGATGCTACTCACTATGTGTAACGAACCCCTGTGTCACTCACGAAGTGCTACTGAAAATGACCGGACCACTTATCTGACTAAACAATACACAATTATCACAGGTTTGCAGAACAGAAGTTCCGGTTTGCTAGAACTTTAGTAAAGCATTGAGGTAAAAAATCTGTTCTTAATTGTCAGCATGTTTTTTTTTCTGCAGGGTAATATTACATTTCAATATCTACTGACATGAGAATTTAATATAATAAACGGATAATAAAATGACAAGATACATCAATTTAAGTAACATTATCAAAAAAAAATTCAGAGAAGAAAGATGTTCTTGCACAAAGGACAACCAGAATACAATTGATAGAAAATTTGAATGTACACTGCTTAAACTTAATGAAGAGAAGAAGATAGCTAACATATAATTAACTGCCTACGGCAGTGCAGCTAATGGATGCTGAACTGGATTCCAGTTAATCCATGTCAGGAGTTCCATCACTTGTAATAACTCTTGTCAATTTTTTTAGTTACTCTTGCAGTAGTACCATTATGAATTACTTTTCAGTAAGAGGTGATGGGTAACAGGCACTTTCATTATAGGCAATTTTTAAGTACCACCACGTGAAGAGTTTTACAAAATCAGAGTAAGAATTCCACACTGCCCTGTTAATGATGGACTGTTCTGTAACATCAGCAAGAAATTAATAACAAAACATAACCCAAGACTTGAAAACACTATTTTGTACCATGTTGATTTTGTGTATTCTTGTGGTGGTTTGTAGAAATCAATAATATTGCACCCAGCCTTACAGCAAGACTGAAATTTCACTAAAAATAATTACATTCTCTGATTTTAAAGAACTAGTTCCCACAAATGAAAGCTATTGAGAATATCTAACTAGAAATGTACAAAAGCTATTTTTCCACCTGTAATGTTTTTCCCTTTTCATCTACTTTGTCAAGTTTTTTAAAAACCTTTGTGTGTGTTTCAGAGGTTTGCAATATAAAAACCTCAGTCTTTCTATTTACAAAAGGTAATAAATTAGTGAGGTTCTTTTAAGCACATCCTTCTGACAGTAAGTAGTGATAATTATAACCGTGCTTCTAACGAAGAAAAAAAAAATTGTCTTGACATGATACTCATGTCTCTCTGGAACACAAAAATGTACATGTAGAAAGAAACACAATACAAACAAGGAATTCATAGTAACAGAAGAACTTCATAATAACAAAGGAGAATATGTGCAATGCAGCTTTACAAAACAAAGAAAATGCCTATCAGTTTGCTGAGCCCTCATGAAGAGCCCTCGTATTCTTTTCAGAAAGTGATTACTGCCTTCCAAAGTAGTTAATCAGGATATGACCCTTAGCAATGAATGTCTCTTTTCAGGATTTAAGTTGATGCAGCTGTAGTCTCTTCAGGAGCTTAAATTATAAATATAGGCTAGGAAGGAATCACAGAACAACTTAAAGTACGTGGTGCCAGCGTTCAGAATTACAAAAAAAGGGTCAAAGATCACCACTCTGAGGTTCCAGGCTTCGTGGCTCTCTTTGATGACTGCGCGATAGTTTGGGGAAGCGTGTAGTCACTCTCGAGCGACTGCTTTTGCTTACTGGTTCTCCAGAAGGTGGAATATCACTAGGAAGACAAGAAATAAAGACAGTTTATGTTGTACATAGATTATTCTGTAGTTACTCCAAACATGAAAAAAGCAGATGTTATGAGAGCCTGGCACATGACTGCAAAGTACAGCACACATCTTCAACTACACAGAACTGCATTCTTTCTACTGGTATCTCATGTGTGAATTACCAAACGGGCTCTTTCAAAAATGAGAACGAGTAGAACTTTCAATACTTTATGGAAGATTGAAAATTAGAGGATAACAGTGTATCCCTATGAGCTGCAGTTCAGAAATGGTGGGAAAAGCATTCTGAAGTGATAAAAGTACAAGCAAAAGAGACAAGAGCTTGGATGATGCTCTACTTAACAATCCTCTAATTATGGATGGATGTATCACTACATGATGAAGTACATACTAACGTACATCCCTGTTGGGAATTCTTCAGTCTCTTCTGACCCACAACAGACTATAGTCTTACATGAATGAGCCTTTTGGAAAAGACTCCAAGAAGTACATTAAGTTCAAAAACAAGCATTAACAGAAAATTCCAGCTTACCTAGGTGATATTCAGAGGCTATAGACTCCTCGGAAAACTACAGTATAAAGGGATAGCATTGTACTTTTGCCATTCTTTTAGAGAACTCCACCGGTTTTAAATTATACTGCTTATATACAAATCAATAAATAAAATTTTGCATTTTGCAACTCAGCTAGGCCGTAAAATTGCACAGCGCACCAAGCCAAGCTTATTTTCACAAGTCAAAAAACCTCCCAACTTAGAGTACCTATCTTCAGAGTATGCAAGTCCATAAGGGAGGAATTGCTCATCTGCAGTTCTTGGCAGATTAAATGAATACAGATATATTTTAAAACAATCACTGGATTTACTCTATGAAGTTCCCTTTTTCCTGCAAAGTGACCTTCCTCACAGGTCAGACAGCCCTGCAAAAGCCATAGGTACACTTAGGCTCCACTTCAGCATGTTGAGCACCCACATGGGAGAGATCTTAGCAAAGTGAGAGCCTTTAACAAGTTCTGGGACCAAGTGGAAAATTCACTTGCAGGAAGCAGAGCAGTTCTGCACAATAAGGCAGCTGCAGCACTGGTAGCCATTAGCTTTGTAACTACAATGCACACATTGGCTGTTACTCGCTAAAATGATAATAAAAAAACAGCACAGAAAAACTGTGTCCAGTTCAGATGCTAAACATTATCAGAAAATGTTTTTTTAATGACCTGTATTTTACTTGTCTAAATTTCTGAGCAGAACAGTCTAAGTAACCTTAGTTAAAATAATAAAGGATTTTTCTAAATTAAGATTCACTGCACTCCTACTATAGTATTAGTCTTCCTAGGTAACTAGGAAGTCCTTCCCATGAAAAAATTGCATAAAATAGCTGTGGTATACATCCATCTCTTCTTTAATAACAAGATGAACAAGTTAGATCTTTAATTCCTTTTCTCGCCACTAAAATAAAATATCTAAAAATTAATTTAGCATATGTCATTAATTCTTGGTAGCCAAGGATAATTTGACTTCCAACCCTGGTCCTATGATTTCTTATTTTGAAACTCAGCAATGCTATCTAAGTTGCTGTAGAGCGTTCTGATCATGTGAATCCAATTTCAGCTGTGCTTATTAGCATGGATTTCTTTTAGTGGCATGAATATTATTACTCATTATTTTTATACTATTTTAAAAATTGCAGCGATGCAGTATTGATACTCTAATGCTTGTAAAATAGAGCATGGGATACTGGCTTCAGAGGATTGTGACTGTGTTAAAATATGTATTTTTCAAAACATGTAAATATAAAAGCATCTAAATAGCATATATACAATGGAATAAAATTAAATTTTCACCTCACTGGGCTTTTCTCAATCAAAAAAAGGTTAATTTACCAGCATGATGGCCACTGCTGATAGTACTTCAGCTTTATCAGGCAGACAGCTACTTTATGGATAGATACGTGGTAGTTTACACTTCAGAAGAAAGCACAGTGTTATGTGCAATTACTGCAATTTGGTGATTACTTTATTGAAAGTACATTTTAATACACAAGCTCCTCCTGCTGGCATGTCCACAAAATGACATTCGTGTCAGCCCAATGGGAAGTCGAGTCACTTTTCCCTTCCAGAGGAAAAGTGCTATTCAATGAAAAAAGTGCAAAAGGCACAAAATGAAAATATATTAATTAATATCTGTCAGCCCTGATAGGTATGGCTGAGGTAATAATATTATCTTAGGATAATTACATGAACAACGTCTGTGAATGAAGGGCAAAAATGGTAAGTAATTCTGCTAATTTAAATGATGCTACTCCAGAACAAGATATATCTAACAACCAAATTAGAGATAATTTGTCTTAAATGTCTTAGCTAATTTTTATAATGACAACTCAAATTCTAAGACAAGTCATTATGTTCTGTAGGTTTACAGACACCAATTTATATCTGAGGAATTCAATCTTCATGCATCTTACATGAAAAAGGAAACTGGAGCTGAAATTGAATTGATCAACTTCCATGGAAACAGATGTTGTATAATGAAAAAAGTTTAGAGTATTAAAAAAAAGTCATACATTTAAAAGTATGTAGTCTAAGCCCCTTTCAATCCTCTCTCCTCCAAAACCTGACGAGAAAATTTGGCATCTCCCTTGTCTGTGTCAGCTCTAGCTTTTTACTCTACAATTAAAATGCTGGCTTTCAAATAACATCCAGAAAGTTTAACTACTAAATCTGAGGAAAAAAAGGGACCAACCAACTCCAAAAAGCATGGTAGTCAAGTAGGAGGAAAAGATTAATCTCCCATCTCTTCTGCCTCCTATTACTAGATTTAATAGTTTAGTTCTGGCCTCGAGGTCAAAAGATACTTACAGATTCTCTGGCGCTAAACAAGACACCTTTTTAAATGCACTGACAGTTCGACAGGTCAGATATTGCACGACCTCTTGGGCAGAGGTATGAAGACCTTAAAGTGGTCCTGTCAGTATTTCTGGCAAATGCACGTGAAGATGAAATTACAACCCTTGTTCTGAATCTATTTTTGCCAAGCTGTGTTTGGGATTGAGGAGAAAGGAAGCACCATTAGCTGACAGTTTTACTCAGTTTCGAACACAGTTTAAAATACGTAAAATCAGAGAGTAGCTATTCTAGAATAACTTCCAGAACAGCTACCCCAAGTCCCTGTGGTAAGCACTTACTCCTTCAGCCTACATCTGTCTGAGTTACACCTGCTCAGTTTTAATAAAACATTCTACTTTTCATTCTGTTACCTTCTTAGCTGCTGAAGTCTTAATAGGGTTTAATTTTCTAGGCTGAGTCTAGCAGGCAGCCGGATGCTTGCCAGGCATTACCCTGTTCAGCAGTGGAATATCCAAGTATTAAAGGCTCAGGTTCTTTTCTACATTCTCACCTTGTCCCATTCTGAAGAAAAAAGCAACCTGCTTAGGCAATCAATTCCTTCTTCCCACTAGGTCATTGTTTAGCTTTTAAGCATTCCTGATTGATCTGCCCAGCATTTGTTTGGATACCAATTCAATTTCATTGATTTTGTCTTAGTGTCAAGTTCTGCCTGAGGTGCATCTACAGAAAATAGCTTAAAATAACTGGTATTTTAAATCAGCTTCTAGTTTATCCATACCTTTGCTCTCTATCAAAATGCAAACTGCATTTTCTGTGTTCTTCTTTACATATGTAGCATGTGGAACTCTAGTATTCTCTTAGCTGATGTTGTGAACATTTAGACAAAGACATTTATTTCCCACCTCATTGTCTAGTCTTCAAGATAAAATCAGAGAAGTTTCTTACAAAAACAGTCTTATATGTCTGCAACTGGAAATACTTTTGTACCTGCCAGAGATTGGATAAGAGACGTAATAAGCACATCTTGGGAGCATAGCAAAGCTCAGGATCAGGTACTTCTTCTATCTGTATCTATATATATCTCACATGCAAATGCAGCTCTGGAGACATTCATGGCTCTAGTTATGCTGGAGTTGTATTAAACCTAGCTCATGAAGGAAGGCATTAGCTAGCAGATAAATTTGGTAACTCTTTTTTGCCAGCTTCTTGTTTTAACATGTTTGTTCATCATTATAATAATCTAATTTCTGATTATAACCCCAATATTTAATGCAGTAAACTGGATTCAGGCAGGCAGCCCCCTCAAAAAGGCTACACTTCATGGAGATCCTTATTAGACAAATGAGAACTAATTCTGACTTGCCAATACAAGATATCTCAGCATCATCTTCTGCCAATTAAAATCAACTAAACCACCTGTTTAGTGGCATTATTAACCGGGCCTCTGACTCCATCAAATCATTTCATACACTCTAGTAACTCCAGCTTGCCGTGATGTGGGTAGAATACTTGTTTTCAGCTGCTGAAGTGTAAAAATAACTGAAGCCACATTCCAGCCATCACTCCCAGTTTTGTAGAAATGAAATACAATCATTAATGAGAGACAGTGATCTCCATCAATTAATACAAATGATTGAGTTGTGATGTTTGAATAGGCTGCTATTAACAGAAGAGACAGAAAGACATGGGTAAGAGAATCCCTCTATAGCACACATCAAAAATCTTGAAGACACTATGAGAGCAAAGTTGTCAGATTAAATACTGAATAATCATTTCATATCAAGATTAGATCTGAACTGATCAACAAATGAAAAGCATTAATTCTAATATATCCAACTGTTTGATTAATATACAGCTCTTACTTCCACATACATACTTCTACAGCAGAACGCAGTACTCATAATGACTTCTTCAATCTCTTCTTGCTGTTTAATAATCAAACACATAATCCTGCTTCAATTTGTTATAATTTGAATGATCCTGACTCAAACATTCTCATGCTACAAATCAGTTTTCATACCAGCATGAAAATTTTCTTCATAAACCTCATCTCCATTGATATTTTTCTCTAAACCATGACTCTGTACATGATTCTGATGATCAGATCTATTTTTTCTATCTCTATCTTTACTTTGAAGTTGGCCTAACAATATGTTTACTATACAGTAAGTGTTCAGTATCCATTAATTATATCCTATAAAAATGAATAACACCTATGATAAGTTTTGGATGAAATACACTCATTCAGGAAATGCTCAGAACCCAGTAAAAAATGACATTTCATTAGTTTACATCTCAGCAATACTTATACCTGAAGTCTTGTTCCTTGGCTTTCTAATGCATAATGACACCTGCACTTGAGAATGGTTATTTCCCAGCTTTGTGGTGCCCCTGCTAGAATAACATAATGCATAAATACAGTACTCACACAAACAATGTCTTCAAAACTAACTAGTAAGCCAGAAACCACTGAACACACATATAAGAAAAAGTTCACCATAATGCATTATTTATTTATAATTGATATAATTGTTTCAGTGTACTTCAACAATTAGTTGAAAGGCAGTAAGTTTGGCTATTCCATCCATTTCCACCTAGAAATCACCAACATTCTCCTCTGGTGGGGGCTAGCTGAATTTGTGTGAGCAGTAAAATCTACCACTTCTCAGTGACAGGTAATTTATTGAACAACTGGTTCAGAAGCAGAACATGTTCCAAGGTTGTTTATACAATAACAAAATGTAGGATTTGCTTTCAGAAGAACTGTGTTCAGTGAACACCTGGATTTATTTTTTCCTGCTAGTACTGTAATTATCATCTTTAAGAAAAAAAAGAGACAGATCCAGAATAATTTTTATTGAAAATACTGAAGTAACTAAAACCAGAAGACATGCATTCACAATGCATCATATATGTGAAAACAGAAGGAGTAAAACTCTTGTTTGACAAGTAGCAATTTCAGTGTGCTGAGACAGCAGTGCCATTGCAGTGACCAGCCAGGCACCTCCTCCTCCATATTCACAAGTTGTTTGGATGCAAAAAATGGCATGGAATGGAGACAACTTTAGCGACCAAATTAGCTTTTAAACAGCCCATAATCAATATGATTGCCATTGGAAGTAATAACACAGAAAGTGTGCTCTCAGACATCAGTGTATGAGAAGGCAGTAAAAAGAGCGATGTATTAACACTTGTGAGGTACCTACCTCTACACAGAACCAAAAATGCACAAAGTCCACCAATATCACGGAGAAGAAAACTCTGAAAGCTAAAAACATTCCTTCCTACCTGTTCATCCCTATCATTTACCTGATACTGAACTCACTAATGTACCTACACCAATTTGAATTAAAGACTTGGTGCCTATTCCTGCCTTGCTTAACCATGTCTGACTTTCAGCCTTCAACACCGAGTAATTCAGCTTCCTGGGTAATGCGGCACAGTTACCAGTCTCCTCTGGACATCTGCCACCTACATTTCCATTTGCTCAGGGAGGAAACAGCTGCTGGTGCTTTCGTTCTGAGCTGGGGTAACAGCCCTGACATAATTAGTCGGTTGCTGTTTCCATGTTGAGAGGCTTTGTCCCCTCCATGCTCCTTGACTCTTCTTTGCTCCAAATTCAGCCAGGCAAGAATATTTGCCCACAAGCACTAGCAGTTACACTTCTCAACATAGTTTAAATATTCTCCATGGGAATAATGCAACTTAGCTGTCTTTGAGTTTCACAGGTAAACTGCCCATCATAAAAAACACCTGCACAAACAATTACCATTTTTATTTTATTTTTAAGAACAAACCCCCTCTTTCAGAATTACCATAAAAGCAAATGGAATGATAAAGAAAGTTGTGATCAAAACATGTTGTTTTGATCTTCCAAGCAAGTGCTTGAGTTTTAATTGCTCCATCAAGTTAAGAGGCATCAGCTGCTTCTCTCAAGTATCTTCATTTCTCATGAAGATTACAGCATGATATTAACATACGCAACAAGGCAGAAGAGAGCTGACACGACCATTCTCAGGGACAGATCCAGATGTGAATGGATGGCATGTTGACAATAATAGCTATGAACATGAAAAATGAAAAAACTTCAAATACTGCTTGTAGGATCCTATAGGATCATAACACTTTTCTGGAAAGTATGTTAGCAAAAATAAAAGTGAAGAACAGTGCTTTATAGCAATCACTCTTTCTAGGTTTGTTGGGTTTTTCTAAATACTAAGGGCACCTTACTGCACTCCAACCATAAGACTGATACTACTAGTGATCCATGACCTAAAATCTCAAAAATACAGGTCTTAATCTCAATTTTTGGGAGCTTTTAGATTGCCCTTAATTTTAGCCTTATTTTTGGTTTCCCTAGGCTAACAAAACAAACAAACAAACAAATCACACTGAGTTGGACAGCCCATAGAAAATAGCGCACCTGGAAACAATCTCAGAGACAGTGTTGAGACTTGGCCCAGTGGAATTAAACCTGTACTCTCTAAATAAACAAAAGTAATCAAGATGGGAAAACATGTAAATAAAGTACAGAACTGAGTGCTGTCAACAGAATAACAAAAGGAAAAAGCTGACTTTGTTCTCGGTAATGAAGACAAGGACTAATGTTTACATCTAATCCAACACGGAAAGGGAAGCTAATCAAAGCAGGTATGACACTGCCCACTAAATGACTAAGGGAGCCAGCTTGGGATGCCACGTTCTTGATGGATTAGACAGAAGCTAAACAAGCATGAGATTGGCCAGCAAAGAGAAGACCACAATAATCAGCAACCAAAATCACATTTTCTTTATGGTCAGATTTCAATTATTTTCTCTGTAAGAAGGAAAACAGCAATGATAAATAAAGGCTCACCCTTTCTTTTTTTTTAAATTATAACTCCAAGTTAGGCTAACAGGAAGCAAAATTTGCTACCAACACCAATAGGAGTTAAATGCACAGTACATTGTTGGCCATGAGCTTCTGAAATTGGGGGTCAGTTCTCCAGGTACCATCAGATTCAGAATCTTTACAAAGTATATCATCTTGGTCCCTCTCTAATGCAGATGTAGCTTTGCCAATGAGTGAGCTCAAAATAAAAATAAATAAAATTTGCAATAAGCAAAAATAAATTAAAGAAAAATTAATTTGGGCAATGGTGATTAGCTGTGACTCTCTAATTGCTGGCAGTCATTTCAGTGCAACTCCTGCGCTGGAGCTGCATGCCTGGCAACTGGGCAGTAGCAGCTTGGGAGCTGCTGAATGTTCTCAGTTCTCAAACCTGTAAATGGCTACCCAAACTATCTGCTTCTGTAGCCCAGCTGAGTTTTATTCCATAAAAAAGTTATGTGATCGTAGTAACAATCATCTTTTACCTATAAACTCCCCAGGAGGTTCCTCCTCTCCTCCTCTCTTTGAGTTTTGTGGCTTTTGGCCACGTGAAGATTTTAGTGTTAGGAAGACTAGGCAGCCTTGACATAGGACATCTTACAGCTCCAAATAAATATGACCTAAACGGTAATTGAAAGAAGCTGCTGAGGTACCACTTTCCCTGGTTTAGAAATGAAGTATCTGTATGTAGAGGTCAATATTACACATGAATGTTTACAGTACCAAAAGGCAGCAAGATAATGCAGAATTTTATCATTGTTATGCTAGTTCTGCTTTGCAAGCAGGAGGAGGAAAGCCTTAGAAGACACGGTGTACAACATGTGCCTACAATTCCTCCTTGCCACATTACTGTACAGGTCTGGAAAGCAAAGGACTGTGCTAACGCAGCGACCAGGTGCACAGGTGATACACATCAACTTGGCTGCAGCTCTGCAGTTAGACACGAAGCATTTTTAATCTCACACATATGGCTGCCCCGTGCTTAGAAAAACTGGTCAGTGGATTTTGTTGGGAGTCTTCAGGATTTAAATGCATTTGACTCAGCTGTAACACTAACAGTAAAAACATGGTAAAATATTCAGCCTGCCTGACAATGCAAACCAGCCCCATTTTATTTCCCTTTGGTCATACCTAGCTACTCTCAATAGCTAGTGCTTTGGGATTTATCTCTTTTAATATGTGGGAGTCTTCTCCTGAAAGATTTTTAAAGGAGCCAGACATTCTCAGCTATTCAGTATATTTACGATTTACCCAGAAATTTTATTAAGATTAATAAATTAAATCTCTTAAGAGTCAATTGAGTATGAGTTCTTAAAGGTTAGAATAAGATTTCAGAGTTAAAATAGACATGGAATAGTAAGAAATAGGCTCTTTGGCTCATTTTGCAACTGCAAAACTACACAATTTTATGCAAGCTCTTTACAAGGCACAGATTTCTAACACTTTCTACAGTGAATAGCAATCCCTGCAGACCCACATATTAGCGTTTCTCCTTCTTACTACATATTATGCATTTTACGAAACAAGTGTAATTGCATTACACTTAAAATCTTAATCTAAAAATAAACCTTCATACTGCTGCTGTTATAATCAAACTCTGGGGGACTGTGTAATTAATAGGTGAAGATTTGAAGAGAAATTACTCTGGTCTGCTCTTGGAGATGGTGACATCAGCCAACCCAGCACTAATCCTTCCTGTAATTTCTGTCTAAAATTGGGTTATTTTAGGCAAGAGTAAACTGAGAAAGCCTGTTTCCCTGTAAAGCAGACCTGCATTAGGAAATCTGCAGCTATTCTGACTACATGATCATAGACAAGAATAGTCTAATGTTATACTTAATCCGATGATGTAAATATGCAAAGTACTTCAGTCATGTTGTCCCTGGGCTAGGGCCATACTGAAACAGCAAGTGGCACAATCGTGGAGAGGATATCTGTGCAATCTCTGCATGCTGCAGATGAACCAGAAATGTGTGATGACGCTAGCTCTATTATTCCTGCATAAACCTCAACAGCTCAGGTAATTTTGCATTTCCAAACTGACATTTGGCCTAAGTTGTACCTACAGAGAATGTATTTGGAGATCTCTGAAGCAGTCTAAAGAATATTCCAGAAAAACGAGCAACAATCACTTTCTTTACTCATTTGTTAATGACGTGAAGTGATATGGCAGGGAAGTATGCATGCATACAATTAATTTTTGTTATTAATAGATGAGTGCCTATAATTACACCAAGTTATTCTAGAATCCTTCAGCTAACTATTCATGGATTCTGCTACCGCTACAGAAGTGCCAAACATAATAAAAATACACCACAAAAATAGCATCTGAAATACAACACAATTGAATGGACTATGTTTATAGCTGGCAGATTAACAAAACCAAGGAACAAAGCTTCTGTAGGATGTTTTGAATTTCAGTGATGGCCTGTAGCTAATTCGCGCTGTTTTCACATGAGAAATAGACGGCTGCTGAAATATTTTTCAATACAAGTTCAAATGAGGAAAAGAAATAACCCACCTCCTTTTGAAAAACTGTGCAGTTAGGCATAAACAAACTTGTTATGGTCTGGATTAAAGCCAAGTATACGCACAAGTAAAAAGATACCTCCCTTATGAAGATTATTTACCTCGTGTATTTGAATGGATGCATCCATTTATCCATTACTGTCAGTGCTACACAGAAACAAGTATGAATAAGCACTAGAAGACTGCATTATAAGATGTACAAAGAGATTTTTCCAAGACATTTTCATGAGCATTCCTTGTTGTTTCATATGTGAAAAGAAACGAATAAAGCTTATATATCCATCTCTTAGCAAAGCCTCTTTCACTCCTCTAAATCTTTTCCACTGTGAAAAGTAATTAAACTTAATTCCCAGTGAATTCCAGTTTTATTCCCAGTGAAATAAGCAATACAGAATAGTTTTTCTTGCAATACTCAAAATGTAACAGTTATATGGAAAGAAAATTTTGAAGTCATGTAGTTTCATTAGTAAATTAATTTTGCTAAAAACCTGCCATTCTACTAATTATGTAAAATTTACACGTAGGACTATATTTGTACACACGTCCTGATTTAAAGGACAGTGTATTTTCAGCATGTATTCCTCTTTTTTTTTTTTTTCCCCCTCCTTCTAACAGATTTCTCAAGGGCAACTGAACTGAGACATTGACATTTCAGATCTGTAGCAAACATCATAAACTCATGTTTGAGAGCTTAGCTTGTGTATTTCTGATAATGGATTACATAAATACAGGATGCCAAAACTGTTTGCAAATGCCATCCTGTGCCAAAAATATTTGCAAATGTCACAGTGAACCACCCAATACAAAAAGGGCCCTTCCATTAATCTCGAGTGATTACTTCTGCACAAAGGCCTGATCTAGAGGCTACAGAACAGAAGCAGAGCTTGACTGATGCTTGCTGTGCCCCACTGTGACTCTCATCAGTAGGAAATGAAAGCATGCAGTGCCTTACAGCAATTGTTCCTTGTTTTTCTGCATCAGGTATCTTGAAAAAATATACCATTTTCAGTTTCACAGAGTATCAGAAAGACGATTTGGTGATAAGTCAACGGGTGTTTGGGAACCGAAGAGAGGGTCTACTGCCCTAACTAAAAGGAGACTCAGCTATCCTGTTAGGTGTCATTACTCAGTCCCTAGCTCCTAACCAATAAAACTGCTAAATTCTGCTCTCACTGGAGAGTGCTGCCTTTGTACACCTGGTAGGTGAGTCTTCCATTCTTCCAGGTTTTAGAAAGTCTTGGAATGAAAGTCATTTTTTACATTACCTGCGCTGTTGGCAGATACCCTAATTAAGCTTTCCTTTTAATAGAATAGAAGTAAAAAGATTTTCTCTTGAATGTATACCCTGAATTTAAGCCACTGTTGTTTGTACCTGGATATATCTCTTATAAACTGTGTCTACCAGTTTCATGACTCTATGTAATATTTTTCTAAGTAGAGATTTTAATTTCTCATGGATTTCCAGACTGTATTTTACCCAGGTCATGTCACCAGGCCAGACTAATATAGTTTTAAGTGATATATTTTGCCATGCAGGCCAGTTAAAGTAAGTTAGAAGCCCTTAAGTTCCTCTCAACACACCAAAGAAAGTCAGGATAGAAAGAACCTTATCCTTTGTTACAACAGTATGGCCTCAGAAACCTCTTAAAGTGCCACAGTTGCATGGTATGCAACTTCCAAACATATTACAAATACAATATAAATATAATTATTTGGTTTTCTCAGTTCCATTAATCAGTTTCTATTCATTCTGTGAACATGTATTTAAATAAACACTTCCCTCTTTGGCTGTACATTTCAAATTCCAATCAAATTAAAAAAACATATATATCACTAAAACGTGATTTGGGCTATGAGAACTTGTCAATAAAGAATGTACAATCTCAACCACTCAAAGCCCTCATGCTACTCTACCTACCTGAAATCTGCTTTCAACTGTATGGAGAATTCAAGTTTGAAAACTTCTCTTCCTGGAAATGTCATGGGCTTTTCCAGTACTCTGCCATTCCAAAAACAAGAACAGATTTTGGAGCATTCAAGCTATCGCTGTACGCAGTGGAATAATACATCATGAAAAGAGGTCTCCTCTAAGGCACTGTTTTGAAGATCATGAATGGTAACAAAGGGTTATGGATCCCAGAGCTCTCATATCCATCTGCACTTGCACATAGATTGCTCTGCCTGACCAGATGGCTTCTTACAAAACAAGATGTTTATATGAATACTTTCCAAAACACTTTCTGGTGGTACACTTATTTTCTGTAAGAGACCTGCAGATGGTTCTCTTCCTCTACCTGTAAGTTCTACAAAATACACCTCCTGAACTAGCTGTTATGCAATCATCAGCTACATATGCTGAAATTTGACTGTGAATATCTAAAGCTGGCAATTTTCTTAAAATAAGCTCCATCAAAAGGAACTTACCAAGCAATTATAGATCAGCTAGTTTAAGTGCAGCTGTAGAATAAATATTGCAAAAAACTGTTTTTCAGGACTTAGTAGGCCAAAAAGTAAGCTTTGAAAGCCACGGTTTCATTACAGGGAATTCATATAGATTTGGGCAACTGTGGTCTGTTTTAACTCATATTCTTTGACAGTATTACTGCTAAACAAGGGTAATTAAGTGGATATCAATGCCTTATGCCATTAGCTTGATATCAGATTCTACTATCCAGGAGGTAATAGAACTTTGTGGGCAGGAATCTGGCTCAAGAAGGGCAAGTTTTGTGAAAAGAACGTTATTCAGATATATCAGAGGTTATCTGTGGGTTATACGTGGGACACATGAAGCTGTGAGGTACCTGAAACAGACCTGAACAACTATGCAATAAACTGCTCTTATCATCCACATTTACCTTAAGGTATTTGTTCTAGTCACTGTCACTACAGAGACAATTTGGATTATTCTCACCTGCTGAACAGCTTAAAAAAATTGTACCAAGAGAAAAAATAATCTTCATATCAAATAACAATATTCACTTTGATTTTTTTGGCCAGTCTGGTGCTTTTTGATGACTTGGGTGCTACATAAAAATATATATTAGCATTTAACTTAACATTCTGTATGTTTGTGAACCTTTTATATTGAAAACTCTGTGCCCATTTTAAAATATCATATTAATATTTAGGACTTTCATTGAAAAACATAGAAAGATACAGTTTTGGTAGTTTAAAGCATGTTTCCTACATGTTGGAAGGTCGACATCATCATACAGGAGGGACAGCAAAAACACTCAGGCATCTGTGCTTGTTTACAATCCCAATGTTTTAGCCCATTCTCAACTATTGACTGATTGAGCTGAAAACTCATCTGTGCTCTACTCCCTTGAAAAAGTCTTGTCTAGCAGAATAATGGGGCAAAAAGTTATGGACAGAGAGAATAACTAGGAAATAAAGTCCCCAGATATGTCTAGTCTCATTTACTAGACAATTTAGGAAAATATACAGAAAACAAAATCCTTTTAAATTAAATTAGGTATATTATTGAAACATTTTTTCTAAAAGAATCCTACTTAATGTCAGAAATTGTTTTATATTGTAAAAAGTAGTAACTAGACAATTGCAAACAAGAGTACTAGACTTAGCTTCCTTTACAAATCATGTATACTGGTTCATGAAGACAAAAAAATCTGAAACTTTGGTAATTACTGTTATCTGAAGGGAAGGAAGTAAATGCCCTGCAAGATTTCTCAGCTATTCCAGCAGAAATATGTTCTATGTGCTTACAAGAAAAGTTTTTATCAATCCTGTACAAATGTCACTCTTTGAAATGTAAACATTTCTCATGTTGTTAGTTTACAACTATTAGTAATCAGATGCAGACTAGGAGGCTAATGGAAAGCAGTTTTACGTACACTGTTTTGTATTTTACTATTTTCATGGTTTTACTTTGCAACTCTTGATTATCATTCATAGGAGAACTAAAACATGCATTTGTTTTATTCAAGGTTTAAGTATAACACTATGGCATTCCATCTGGAGACAAACACAATACAAATAGCATATTAACCCACTGCAGAGCCCGCTGAACTGAGAGTACACCTACCTCAAGCTCTCCGTGAGAACTGAACAAAGAGAGACTGGCAAATTGAGTTGACGGGCAGATTTTGAGGCTCTGGGCAAGCTTGGCTGAGCTGTGCAACATGCAAAGACTGAGAGCACACAACTACAAGTCTAACAGGATGCCACAATGAATCAGAGGCAGAAATATGGTCAGAATTAACTGCAATATTGCATCTGGAAGAGCTGTTGGTTATCTTACCTAGGCAACTGTTACAGTTTCCTATATTTTTCCACAGAGTTCATACCTTTGGCCTCGAGAATGAGCACAGTAGCCTGACACAGAAGATATCACAAGTGTCTGTATTTTAAGTAGTCTTAAAATTGCACCTAGATTTAATTCTGTGGAGACACATATAAGCCCCACACATGCACATTTCATAATTTTATATATGCATTTACAGTATATTGATACCAATAAACAGAGACAATAGAATTTTAGAACTGTACAAGGAAAATGTTTCATGCTGGAGAAATAGGAAAATGGATTCTAAGCTTTCAGGATGAGTAGTGCACATATACTCCTGCATCGGGAAAAGAAAAAAAAAAATCAACATATAAATTACCTTAAAATCTCCTGAATGCTTACATGAGCAAAAATTGATTTAAAAGTATGCAGACAATGGAGTTACAGAAGATATAGATGACATTTGCTCGTGCATTTTCCAAGTTTCTAGTTCTAAAAAGAAAAACAACAGCCAGGAATTTTACTTCTAGACATCCTGAATTATGCTGAAAGATTCCTGACAAGCCCAAGATATGCATATGCACGGCAGCATTTTGGAAATTGTAATTTTTCATTAAATACAAAAGTATCTTCTTCATTGGAGGTAGACAAATGTTAAATCAAAAGAACTTCAAATAGTATGAATAAAATTCAGTTCAATAGCTTAGCTTTTAGTTGCCCATTATTGGTGATGCTATAATCTCATTAACTCTCAGCTCAGCTTGTATATTCAGGATATGTTTAACACCACTGGAAAAGAGATAAAACCAGAAGTATGAAAGTGAAACGTGAGTTAAGCCATGCTAGCTGCAACTGGTGAATATCATTTGCCCTGGCTGTAACAAGGCTAATATTCTGAAAATACAAGGCTCATACCTATAAAACTTAAAAACCTGCCATTCCTTAGAATCACTGAATCATTGAATCATTCAGGTTGGAAAAGACCTCTAGAATCATCTAGTCCAACCTTCTTCAAGTTAAATTATTCGCTAGGTGAACTAAAAAGGGACATGACAAAAATATAATCAGGGTATGAGGAGGGAGTGGGAGTTTATAGGTCTGAGGATTAAAGGAAGACAAAGTTTTGTCCCAGTACCCAGATAGCAGGTACACTGAATGAATACCAAGCTGGCCAGACTCACAAAGTAGAGGAATCTCTTCTTGCCAGTCATTTATTTTGCACTATACACGGGGTAGAAAACTGAATGCAGAATATTAATTGCACCAGACCTTCTCATACCAAGATCCTAGATGGAGTTTAATCTTCATACTCAAGAAGAAGCTCTTAAAATACCAGAATCACCTATGTAGTTTTTTTCCAAAGGAAAGAAAGAATACCTTCCACACAGTGCTTAAGCAAAAATTCTGTGCCTACGGCGAACCTCTTCTTCTGCTGCTATCTCAGTTGCCATTGTAATTTCAATAAATGAAAGCAAGCCCCAATCACTTCTAATGAAATGGCTTCTTTTCTGCATGCACAAAATCCAGTCGAAGAAAATAAACCCCATATGTAAGAGTGTTTCTGTTTCCTTCTTTTCATTCTTTCCCATCATCTTCATTTTTCACCTCATTTTCACATACAATCTCTTAATTCAGTCCAAACTGTCTCAATTTCTTGCTTCTGTTATTTTTTATAGTGCTCCTCTACTCTTACTGTACTCATTTATTCTTATTCCCTACCTTCTCCAGCTTTTCTTTATTAATTCATGTTAACAGCCAGAACACAGTTTATTACCCAGTACTTTCCTAGCTACTGCCTGATTCTCTTCTCCCTATCCCTAAATTCTTCCCTCAACAAACTCCTGTGCTGACTCCACATAGCTGCATTAAACCGCTGTTGCCCAGAAGTCAAGTCATTCTTACAGCTCCCCATCTAAACCAATTCTCTCCTGCATTAACAACCTACACGTCATCTCTTTCAAATCAATTCACCTGCTTCATGTTTCAGTTTGCCCTCATTTCACATTTTGTTTATTACAATATAGACTTCAACTCCATGTTGACTCCCACAGGTTTCCAGCCACCCAGACCTCAATCAGAGCACGACACCGGGCTGACCAAGCTTTGTAAGGAAATACTACTGAGTCTTTGACACACTCTTATTCTACTGTTGTACCTTCCAAAATATACTTTGTGAAAACTACCAGTTTAAGGCATTTGTAGTACAATTCTCCAGGCTGAAAAGCTCATTTAAAGTTCTTACTGGACAAGTCACTCCAGTTAAAAGAATTATTCTAGTGACTAATTGCATCCTGTTGCAATCTTGACCTTTCTGGTTTTATGCATTGTTGTTAAATTCATTTAAACTAGAACCTAGACACTGTGCTGTGCACCCTAACATATTGTGATAATAACAACTTCTTGGGGTAAATTCTGTTCATGTACGTTAAATTAAATATATTAACCAGCACTGCAAGAAAAATGAGGGTAAAGTGAGCATATCAGCACAAACCCACAATGCTTACAAGAAGCGTCCATTAATTCCGTATTTGAGAGGCAGGTAAAGCTATCATATGGCTAGCCTGGCAAGACAACTTTATTCTTTTGTTCACTTAGGAAAATCATGACACATTACAAAGAGGTTTCAAGATGGCTGCCAACATTGCAGAAAGCAAAAAAAGGTAAACTGATTGTTCAATACCTTATTCCATAGTAAATTACTTTCATGCTATCTAGAATGAGGACGGTACTTTGAAGTACTGCACACTTAATTACATTAGCATTTCTAGTACTCCACTTTTCATAGCTAGGATGCAAAAATTTGTTCCAGATTCAGAACTCGCATAAGGAACTCTAAAGAATATTGGCCCTATTGTTTATGAATTAGATATGGACAAAATAGAAGTTTGATTTTTTTTGTGTTTGTTCAGAATTAGAAATAGTTTATGACTTAGCTAACCAAACCCACCTTGGCAAATACTCGCCAGTTAGGGGAATACACAGTAACTGTACTGACAGGCGTGATGAATTTTTGTTGGTTCACATTTAGACCCTAAGCTACAGAACCCTGCAAAGGGTTTTATATGCTCTCTTAGTGAAACAGCTGGATGTCTAAAAACTTACTAGTTACCTCTTTTTACTAAAGTAACAAGTGATCCCCACGTTTATTTTAAATATATGTCTTGCTCTACAAATTGACTTCATATCTGTGTAAGATATATTTTAGAAGGCCTGGTAGTTGTATCTTATAGCTGACAATTTGTAGTTGTAAGCAGTATTATTCTCAGTTACCGGGCTAATGTTTGCTGTGAAAATCCCAGCAGCTAAAATGAAGAGCTAATAAGAGCTTCTTTACAATTGGACTTCAAAAGAGTGGGGCTTCTTTATCACTGCTGCTACTAGAACTGAGAAAAAAAACCAACCTGACCTCCAAGGAAGGACTAAACTTTCCAACCACAGGAAGCAGAAAGAAACCTCTTCCTCAAAACCAGATACAAGCCACAGAAGCAAGAATTTTCAAACACAAGGAAGGTGATGGAGAGTCTTACGAGTCACAGTCACTTGCTAAAGTGAGACACAAATAACTCCTTTCGTATTCCACAACATTTTTCCTGGATGTGACCACTCATTGATTGATATCAAGAACTGGTGCTTAAATGCATCAGTCTTCCAACTAACTTGGTTTTATGCAAGATAATTAAAAATGTCAGCTGTTTTGATTTAATAATGAAACAAGGTAAATTTGGTGTAAATTAACCTATGCTTTTGAGTACTCAGCATTACAACTTGTTATTTTACTATCTCATTGACAGACATGAATTTAAAATAAGAGCCGAGAACTGTGAGGCAGAAGAACAGGGATGAGAGATTAAAATTCTAGTTTTGCAAGTCTCTTTTCTGGTTTAATATTATGTTGCCTGCAAAGTGAAGAAGAGAATTACAAATGTATTCTCCCTATTTTGCGCATCCTCAAAATTGAAACTTTCTTCACTAGCTCCAGAGCCCATTCTTTACTACCAATTTCAGAAACACCTGCTGCAGTACAGAAATGCCTGAGTATACAAAGGCTTCACTTTTTAACAAGGGAGTGCATGTGACTTGCTTGTTACCAAGGAAACAGGATCACTGCTGTAATGACACAAAACTTTAACTGGCTTTGTGTTCTTCTATGAGAAAAATCTTAACCTCTTCCTGCACTGCTACAAGTTAAGCATGTAAGGGACAAACTGCACAGTTTAGAAAACCAATCTCTTGCTAAAGACTTGCTGAGTTTATTAGCAAGCAGTAAAACAGCAAGACAAAAGCTAAGAAGTAAATGTCACTGAGAACAACAACTCTTCTCTCAGAATGATCTTTCATTACTAAGCCTGTTGTTAACTAGGAGGGAAAAAGAAAATTCCTGAGGCCCAATATATAAAATATTCAAAAGCATCTTGATCCAACCAGTTCCTTAGTTAAGCCGACCAGCATTCCATCTCAACTAAAGTTGCCTAGATTAAGAAAAATGGTTATGCAAGACAATTGGCCTTGTACAACCTGGGAACCAGGAATAATCAACAGTAATAAAAGGGACTCAAAGTGACTATTAAACTATTTCTTTCTGCATGTTATAAAAGTATAAGTATCATACTTATAAAATTATAAGTATTAGGTAAATTGATGGTTTCCAATTTCATGGTAGACGATTTGGCATTTTCACTAACTCTTGGAGCCATTTTTATTATTTGCAAAAAAACAGATGGAAATAGACCCATCAGAAAATTCACAGCCCAGTTAAAAGCTCATTTTGTACAGGACTGAAGTCTGCTGTAACATTGAACATGGCTTTGTTCTACATAATCTCCATTTGTTTCAGAGTTTTATAAGTTGTGTGTTTATAAAGGAAATCGATATACACCAATTAGTTATCAACAACAACATACAAAGTGCATTTTGCCTGCTACTGTCAATCTACTTGCTTTACATTTTTTCGCTACTCTTTTAAACCATGCAACAGAACATTTCTTGTACGTTTCTACACATGTAAGAGAAATACCATACCATATCCTCTCCCTCAGTTGTTTCACCAATTTTAGAGGCAAAATATCATCATATTTTAGCATTTTTGTTTTCTCAGGCGGCACTAAACAAGAGTTTATTCTGAGGCAACTGTAAAAGATCACAAGCCCTTAAATGCTTCCAGTGGTGACCGGGGAGTATTCAATTCTAGTATAGCATACACCAAATTATTCTTTTCATAAGCACCATAAAGATCACTTTGAATACAAAGAAGCATGACAGAAATCCACCTGATGGAAATATGCTCAGTAAATACCTATTTGTGAGGTCTGTTGAACAATTTGTAGCATCCTTTGCAGAGGATGTCTCACTGTCTTTATTGAGATGCTAATCAGTGTAAGAGTCATACTATTTGAAAGTGAAGTTGATTTTTTTTTTTGATGGCAAGACTCAATAATGAGGCAATAAATACAATACATAAAACCCTTCAGTATTATGGAGTTGCTGTATGACATACCAGGTTTACTGCGCATCACACCAGGGCCAACAAATGACAAATGCCTTTTATTTGAAGTGTCTTAGTTCTGAACAATACCCCACCAAGGTGTTTCATTAGGGCGAGTTTAGAAGGATGTGTTTCTGTAACACTTTCACTATTATCCATAATCCGCAGGAGAAAATCTTTTCAATTGTACTTCTACTGAATACTGAAACACTTCTGGCTCAGTATTGCCTCAAAAGTGAAAGACTGAGAAAATGCAAGTGAGAGCAAGAAAAGGTAAGCGAGAACAAGAAATTGTAAGCAAGAGCAAGGAAACAGGCAGGCAGGAGTCAGAGATGTGCACGTGAACAGATTCTTTCACCTGAATAAAACCTGTTTACATTAGGCACTGCTGGCAAATTTCTCTTAATAAGAGCAACTGCTAGAAAAAGAAATACAACCTATAGAAATGCAGCTGAGAGAAATAACTAACAAAAGCAAACAGTTTTTAGTCCTTTTAACCTTAGCAATTGAGAAAAATATTAACAACTACAAAAGCAGTTTTAAAACACGTTTTCTGACTCCAAATTTTCACTTTGCTTAGATTTTGATCTGAAATGTAAAGGATTACATTATATTATGTTTGATCTGTACTTCCTTACTATATTCAACCCACCTTCCTTTTAACATCAAGCATCCTCTGTGTGTCTCTCTGCTTATTCCTGCCCTTTTTATCACTGTTTTCTCCCTCCTTATATACTCCAATCCTCATTTTCCTCTAACACTCATAAACCTTCTCAACTACTCAGAGCAGGGAAAGGAAAACATTTGTAGAATGCCATATAATACATGTCTTCAATGTCAATACGTGCCAAAACACAAAAGGAGAGACAAAGTTACATCATAATCCAATTCTTGTAGAAGGAAAAGAGATGAAAGTATGAATTCTCACATACTTCGACCAAACAATTTTTGCCCTACTTCTTCACATTTCACTTAGATCAAAACAGGCATGATACTTTAAGTTTGATGTCAAGCCTTGTATGGTATGAGGAACTAAAACCAAAACTGTCAGTTACAAAGTGAGGAATACAGAAACAAAGAATAACAGTGAGGCAGCTATATGTTTGTTAAGAACTATCCACTACA
>VZZY01002407.1:0-38443 GCA_013400335.1 Eurystomus gularis
CCCGCAGGCCTCGCTGCAGCCTGCGCCGAGATACGCCTCGGCGGGAGGGAGGAAAGTGAAGGCCTCTGAAGTGCTCTCTCAGCGTCGCTTTTGGACTCGGGAGAGCTAAGCTCAGGCTCTGGCATTCGCAGCTCTGCCTGTGTGTGGTTCCTCTGAGGCTGGCAGGGCACTGAGACACTGGTTGTGCTTGGAAGGTAATGAGTAGCATGGAGTCTGGCTGGCTGATGGCGGAATTGCCTGTAAAAAAATGGAAATTGAGATTAATTGTTCCTGTGTCTTACCAGCTCTGACCCCTGAACCTTGTGTGCATTAGTTTTCTATGTTTCTACAGTTCTACAGTTATTAGTTTTCTACAGTTTTCAGTTCTGTGAGTAGGTCCTAGATGGAGTTTCAGGTCAGTAGGGATATGGTGGCATCAAAATGCAAAAAAAACAGAGGCATTGCAGCTTTTGGGAATATGTGTGAAAACTATTGATATTATCTTTGTAATTTATCCTCTGCGGGTGGAATTTTGGAAGGTGTAACATAATCTACCAAAATAGCTCAAATGCTGTCCCTGACACTGGCAGGACAAAGTTTCTATATGCTCATACAATTTTTTGTGATTGCTGTGAGCATTGTAATCCTGTTTGGCACTAAAAGAGAATTTAAGTTTAATACATATGTGCAAGTTAGGTTTTTTTCCACCAGAGGCAGGTGAAAGATCTGTTTTCTTGAGTGGGTTGAAGTACAAGCATAACCACATGGACAAGGAGTTTCTTTGTGTTGCCTTCTGTTGTGAAGTACTTGAGATACAAACTCATGAAGGCTTCAACTTTACATGTGGAGCTTGGTTTACGCATAGTTGCCAAAAGCTTTGAATATTGTCTGTGTCCCCAGTCATGTAATTTTTCATAATGTCTGTCTTAAATGCACTCCAAAGGCCCATTCACATTGGCAAGTATGAAACTGGTGTTTTTGATGGGATGTGGAGACTGTATGCCAAATAATGTTTTCAACTCAAGTTGCCTTTTGGTCTGATAGTCAGTGTGTTGGTGTTAACTGCTGTGCATTTCATAACCTGTTATTATTGATACAGACAAAGCCATTACTGTGTTAAGAGGTAGGCAAGGCGGTCTTAGTGTCTGGTGCCGCAGATAGATGTATCCCTCACATACTGTCAGTTCTTGTATCAAGGTTATTTAGCTCCTTATCTTCAAGTGAGAAGGGATGATTTGCTCTCCCATTCCTTTGAGAGTGTAATCGGGGATGTGTTTTCTGTTGTACATACAACAGTACTGCTGCTGCCTTATCTTCATGGGCAGCACCTTGTCTGATGTATTCTGAGTTAGTGTACTTCGTGGTTGTCTTACTATCCATGGATATGCTGTGATACACATTTTCACCTCCTTAGCTCTGACCTGGTGATCCTGTGCAGTCCTGTGACAGAGGGATGTAGCTCCTCAGGCTTGGTTTGTTTTGTGAGTTCTAAGATCCAGAGTGGGAAGAAAAAAACAACTCTGAAAATGCCCAGAGTTACTTAAGGAGGACTTTGTCTACACACACTGGAAAATCAGGTGTAAGGTGCTGAAGGCTAATGCAGAGTCAAGTTTAACTTTTTGTGAAGTTCACAGTATAGTCTGTAATTACATACACCTGCATTTGGGAGCTCTGAGCTGCCTTGCTCAATTAAGAGCCTGCTCTACAAATGAGCCATGGAATTTCAGTAACTGTAAGACTTTTTTGTCTTACATTTGAGGCAGTTGTTCTCTGACCAAGTTACATGCACACGGATTCCTCTGGGCCCAAGACGACTGCACTGCGCATGCATGTTTTTTGCGAGGACTGCTTTAATTCTGGTATTTTCTAACCTTGCTCAATACTATTTTAGTACTTGCTCTGTGTTGTAAGGTGTGTGCTGGTGTTGGCTGAACGCTGTGAGATTTTGAAGTGTATTGTTGCTTCTGTTGTAATAAAAGTGATTGTATTTTTTGAACAATTGTTCTTTATCCTTCTAGTTTCACTGCCATCCTCATTGTTAAGGCAGGCTGATGAGAGAAACTGGTAAATCTTAATTTAGAAATAAAAATTCATGAATGTCATAATTCGTTAGTTTCCTGTGACTGTAACTTCTGTTCCGCTAACCAGTTGAAAGTTTCACAAAGCATCATGTGTCTGAATGGCCAAGTCAGAATCACCAGAACTGTTTCTGAAAATACCAGCTGTTTCATCCCACTAGTAGTAATGAATTTTAATTATCTTCATGTTAGGGTCGGTTTAAATCAAATTGACCTCTCCAGTATTTGCTTTAGTTAATGTTGAGGACCTCAGATCATAAGATGAGGCTTTCTGCTTAAAAAACCCACAAAGGGTAGGACAGAAAGCCAGGAACTCTTCAGTGCTTCTCGATTCTGAAGGAGAATGTAGTTATCCTGGCTGTGATTACTTGATTTCAGTCAGCAAAGTTAGTTTTCAGAATGAAATTTTAATGAAACCTGGGGAAAATGAAAGAGTAAAGTCAGTAAAGAGGTAGAGAAAACAAACACTGTTTTCTTTTTTTCAGAGAGAGAGGAGACAGGGGGGGAGGCATGGCAGTAATCCATGCTGTTTTTCAGGAACATCGTACAGGACAGGAGCCTCTACATGCAGCTCATGAGAGATGGGACAGAAGGTAGATGGCATCTGGCCAGGATTCTTATGCAGCTCTGTCTTTCCTCTCTGGAAGTCTCTATCTCTTTGTCAGACAGCTGCTCCTGCAGTTCAGATTGCATTTCTCAGCAGCACAAATTAGGCTAAATCTCAAACCCCCACATTCCTGCAAGCGGCGGGATGTGTATGTACAGGAATTTAACCACCTTTAAAAACATTGGGAAACTTCTAAGACCGGGGAGGTATCAAAAGATAGTTTATGTGGAAATTCAAGAACTCAGAAGTTGGAAATAAGGAAATGCTGCTTGTGCAACTTGTGTTTATTCACTTGCCCTTTTGTGTGGGTAAACCATATTCTCCTGTTTTTCCCTGTCAGAGCCTTGCTGCATTCAGTGTGTGAGTGGCGTGCACTAAAGACATGTCAGTTGTGTGAAAGGCTGAAGCCTCTGCCTCTCCCTTGCCCAACCCAAGTTTTTGGGTGCTTGGTTTTGCAATTTGGATAGTAAATTTTTAGCTTTATGTGAGTGTGTGTTACGTAATTGCCTCCTGTTTGTATTAGAAGCCAAAAGACTCGCAGTGGGTTAAATGCCTGTGGGCATATGGTATTGAGTGTTTTGCACTAAAGCTTTGCAGAGACACCATTTCTTACCACATTAAACATGTTATGCAGTGAATGTTGTGGATTTGCACCATGTTGTTCCTATGTTTGCAGATTGTGAGAGCATAAATTTGAGGGCCCTCTAATGTTCAAGTGTGGAGGAAGTTGGTCTTTCACAGACATGCAAAAAATCTGTTTGTCTTAAGGAACAGCCTTTAGCAGTTACGGAAATGACATTTCAACCAGGATCATGTTTGTTGTCTAGATTGGGACTCTCCTTGGTGCCAGAAAATAATTATTTGGAAGAGACAAGTGGACAGCAATCTAATCTATTTCAAAGTGTGCTGGGTTTCTAGGATGAGCGGTACTGTGGATTATTTTGTATGTTAGCTTTTGTTTTTTACTGGAAATAATTGAAATGGTTAAAATTCGAACATTATGCCTTTGATGTTTGTGTTGTATTTGATGGGCCAAATGTTGTGGTTTCAAGATGTGTATGATTGTAAAATAGGCTAGTTTTTGATAGGAGAGATCATGGAATGAAATGTGCTAGTGTTGCAGTTAATGCATGTGTTAAATTTGAGAGGGAGGAGAGTTCAAGGTTCCAATCACGCAAATGTTTGTTTTGGTTGAGGTTTGGTTTTGGTTGGTGTTTTTTGTTGTTGTTTTTTGAGAGAGAGCATTGTTTATTGCTTGGTTAGTGGGTTTTTTGAGGATAACGTGATACTTGCAATGACTTCAGTAAGGGTGCAGGTATCATTGCTCAGACGAGGAAGACATTCAGGCCCTTAATTTGTTTTTAATACATTCTAAGAAAGGTCTTTGTGTGGCAAAGGAAAAATACAGAAAAGTTTGTTTTGCTTCTTCCTAACCCTTCTCCTGGCTTTTCATTTTGCTTTGATCAATGACAAATCAGCAGTTTTAAAGAACAGTTTCTGTTGGAAAACATACCTCTCTATTTCTAGGCACAAGCTGCTGCTTTTTGCTGCAGGTTTTGATGAAAATTATTGACAAAGCAGAATTAACTTCCTGCATAGGGGTGTACTTTAGAGAGTACTTGTTTTCTTTTTTTTTAAAGGTCTCAAAAATGCACACACTTTATAGGAGGCTGAATCTGCGGTGCAGATCATGAGTCACCCTGGAGTATCTGTGAATTCCACTGAAGCTGATAGAAGTAGTTTGTATTTGTTACCTGTTGGCATCACACTGGGCTTGCAAGTGTGTGTTCCGAATAAATGCTGTTAGTAGAATTACTCCAGGTAGACGAGGAATTTTGCTGGTTTGGACTTATGCTAGAAGATGGGAACATAAAAATCGAGACTGTCTCAGGATGATTAGTATGGTGTGGAGGTTCATTCCTGTGTGCTGCTTGCGTTACCTGTTGCCTAAAGCTTTTTGAAGTGCTGTTACAATTTTTGTTCTATGCATGCTTTCCCATGGAGGTTACATGGCCTTAGCAAAAGGGACTTCTATCTCTAAAACAATTGTGTAATTTGAAGATTATTTGGTATTCTGCATTTACCTTTGAGAAACATTTTGCATACTTCGTTACAAGGAAAATTTTAATTGAGCAATAGAGCCTAGTAAAATGACAGGAAAAACTTGCTATATGCCTTGACTCTGTTTTTTTTTTTGTTGCAGATATTAAATAAAATATGCTGTTGTCAATAGGAATGCTGATGTTGTCTGCCACTCAGATATACACTATTTTGACTGTTCAGTTGTTTGCTTTCCTAAATCTTTTACCAGTGGAGGCAGATATTTTAGCAGTAAGTATAAGAGTATTTTTCTACATAGACGAAATCACTATAAAATTGAACCTTTTAAACTGATCTATTAATGATTCTGTTATTACAATAAATGCTATAGCAGGTTGCTTGGAATGGAATTGCCTTAAGTTTAGTTCAATATAGAAATAAACTGTGTGTTTTAAAATGAGCTTACACGTGTGCTCAGGTACCATGACAGTGAAAGCACTTAATTCCCTTAGTCATTTAAAAAATTCCATCAGACTGTGTATCCTGTAGAATGTTATAACTTTGTTAAAATAATTCCATGATTACTTGGTTTAGGCAGCAATTTTGGTGGCGGATGCCATTTTGTAGGATAACTGTATATAAATAAAATAATCTTCTATGGCTAGTATAAGTTGTGTGTGCTGGAGCCCTTGTCAATAAAGCTTCTGTATATGTTACACCTGGATATATTTTTAAAATAGCTGATAGTCTCTGCTATCATTAAGAATATTTTTTGCATGTGTAGCATTTTAGATGATCAGGCTGGTAAGTGATGTAATGACAGTGGTAAAAGTTGTTGCTGGTCTATTTATTACTGATGTTGTATATTTAGTAGTTTTATAGAGGATGGTACATGTGTCTTTGTATGATAGAACTTAAGCCACTGAAATTATTGAACCTAAGTACGGTAGTCTCTATATATTCTCTGCTAGTTAGTGTTATCCAGTAGAGTTGCTAATATATCAATTAGTTTAAGAGAACGGAGTAAAGCCTTGAAGCTAAATGTTAAAATGAAAATATTTAACAGCTTGCAGTAATGTGGCATTGATGAATACTGAACTGTGTTGTTTCTTAGCATTTTTATCTACAAAAAATAATAGAATAGTAACAACCCAAAGATCCAATTAATGCAGATAGACAATTGCTCTATTATGGAATGGACATTAGCACTCTATTGTGAAATTTTAAACTGGCTTTATACTGTAAACCTGATTTCCCCTTCCCCCTTTCCTCTTTCACCAAGCCTGTGCTTCCTCTTTTCATTAAAAAACCTTATTTTCATGCTACTTCCTCCCTCAAAAATATATTTAAAAACAAAAAACCCCACAACCTAAAAAGAAAAAGCATTCTTGGAAGTTTAATTTCTTATATTTAGGCTTCTGTGTGCAGTATTGTAAAATAATTCCATCTAAAAATGAAGTGTCTTTTATTCTTGAATATTTGGAAGTTACAGATCTATTCTGAGAAAATCTTTGGAGTAGGAAATAGAGATTAACTAGATAGTTATTTAAACTTTGCTGTGAAAAGGAGCAGGTGGAATGCTTAAGAGATACTCAGAAGAAGAGGGAATCTCTGCATGTTGCCACATGGACTTGAAAGCATACAGATAGCTTATATTCTTGAGGTTTCATGGTTTAATGATTGCCTGTTTGGGGAGCAAAATTCCAGCCAAAGTTTTGGGTTTGCCAGCGAGAAATCCTTTTTATGAAGAAAAATTAGTATACGTACAACTTACACCTCTTATTTTATGGATTCTGCATTGGTTAGGCGTATCGTAGAGGTGAAAGATGAACAAGGGCAGGGGAAACAAAGCTTCCACAGTTGGAAAGTATTATAGTATTCCTCTGTTTTGCCATGAGAGCTCACAGTTAATAAAACAAAACTGTAGAGAAAACTTTCAGCTACTTAGCTGAATGGCAGCAGGGAATTGAGAAGGAATAACATATGGAGGCTGTTTTTTGCCTGCAATAAACCACCTGTTCAAAGCTGTTCTTCCCTGTATGCAAGTGAATTCAAAGCAAAAACAAAACAAAACCAACCAAACACACACACACAAAAAAGCCAACCCAAAGAGCAACACCACCATGCAAAAAAACCCTTCACACCCAAAAACCCCGGCTCTTTGTTTTTTGTATTGTTTGTAGTTTCTCTTCTGCAAATATGACAGTCTTTGAATTTTAGAGAGTAGAAAAAAATTTAACATACAGATAATTTATCAAAAGATATGTTACTTTCTTGTTTTGACAACTAGATAAAAGAATGGTGTTGCCACCTGAGTGGGAGACAAGTGGAAGAAGCAATTTTGTGATCTCATTGACATGGTCACAAGGGGCCCTCTGTCTGATAAATATTTTAATCTAAAAAGATTTGCAGTGTTGTTTATTTCTATTTATGCTTGTTACCTATTTCTCCATTATTGCAAACCTGAATTTTCTTTAACATTTATTTCTTAGTATAACCTTGAAAATGGAACACAGACCTTTGATGATCTACCTGCTAGATTTGGCTACAGACTACCAGCAGAAGGCTTGAAGGTAAAAAAAATACTGATTTTATATATATATATAATCTTCTGAATATATGCATAGAGGACTGTATTTGCTGGATGTGTCTTCTGTAAGCTAAAAAAGAATCCCTTCCACACCTATGGAGACCTTGAATAGCACATGAGGGCAGAGAGCAGCTTTCCTGTTCGCTCCATCTGTAGCCTGTATGGCTGCAGAATCTCTCTGCAGCATCACTGGTGGTTGCAATGCTTGTGAGTTAAAAAAAAAGCAAAAAAAAAAAGCTGATGGAAAGGTACAAGGTTGGATCACTGTTTGATTGCACGGTGTCCTTTTAATCCCAAAGGGGAATAAATGGCTGTAAGAATTCCTGTAACTAAGAATTCCTCTGCAAATGAAAGGTCAGGAAGACTTTTTTTTATGCCCAGTGAGTTTTATCTTGGGGAGGAGTGGTGTTAGAGCTGTGTAGTTGTTTACTGACTATATTGAGAAACAGAGGGCGATTAAGTGATTGGCCCAAGTAGCGAGCCAGTTTAATACATCAGAAATAGATATAAGGAGCTTTGATTCTAACCTTTTTAACTGTCAGACAGCTCTCTTAACTGAGGTAGATGTTGTCACCTGTGTAGAAATAAGTTTTAGTCCTGAATAGAATGCTAAAACTTTTTTGCTTGCATTAAGACTATTTTTTTAAAAGCTATGATATTTGTTGAAATAGAGTGAAAGCAATATACTTTTTCAATGCTTATGATTAAGATTTATTAATATGCAACTTGTAAAACACAGTTTCTGTAACTGCTACCAAAGCATGAGTGTAGGTGCTGCTTTTTTGCCTTGTGTGCTTGAAACTATATAAGTAGTGTCTGCTGTATGCGTCAGGGAAACCTTGGGGACCTAAATTTGTCTGTCAGCAAATCGGTGTAGAATTTTCAGTGGATGTTGCTTTTGATTGTTACAGACTCTATAACATTGTGCCTGTCACCACAAACTTGACAAAGAACAGATCGGTGATGCAGCTTCTCTGCAGAAATAGATATTTTCATGACAAAAATCTATTCCTCAAAACAAAATTGCTTCTCTGTTGTAGGTTAAACTTTGATTTATATATTTATGGATAAAATGTAAGATTTTATATAAAAAGTGCATTTAAACTGACAGCTTATATATAAACATTATATTTCAACTTATACATTTTATGTATTTACACTGATGGTTTATGTGTAATTTTATACAATTACCAATTATTTCCGTATAGGTGATGACATCTCTCTATCGGAAGCTGTTGGTGAAAACTGAGTTTAAAGCTCTCAAGGATATACCTAGAATGGTAGCAGTAATTCCTTGAGCCTGCAGCAGTGCAGCTTTTCTGATCTGTACTTGCAGAAAACAAATTACTTGTATTTTCTTGCAATTCGCTGCTCTTTGTTGGTAGGATAATTTGCTCTAGCTTTAAAACTGATTGAAACAAGTGTGCGTATTGTGGCAATATTCCTCCATTGCCTCGGTGTCCAGGAGCCTCTGTCAGCCCGTGACCTTGTTGTGGTGACACCTTGCAGAGGAAGCGGTGTTTCTGCAGCCGTGTTTCCAATGAAGGGTGGGCAGCACCTGCTCTGGGTGCACAGGCTGGATTTTTCTGTATCTTGGTAATCAAAATCTAATCTGTTGTGAAGGTGCTGACAAAGGAATCTAATTAATATTGAATGAATTGTTAACTAATTAATATTAATGTAATAATAAAGAAGCTCCTTTTCAGGTGTTCTAGAGATTTGACCAAGGAAGCAAGCATATCCTAGGAAAGGAGAAAGGGAAGGTCTGCTCTCTGTAGAGCTAGAACAAATCATCTCGTGCAGTGTGCCTGGTGTTTTTTTGGCACTTGCCTTAATTTCCCTGTCAGCAGCATTTACAGAGCGTTCACAGGAGCGGGGAAGACGATTAAGGGAGTAGTCAGCCCTGAAGTCACAACAGCGGGGCAGGACTAGCGTCAGTGCATTCGGTGTTCTGGTGAGCATCTTTCTGAGGGAGGCTGTGGGATTTTTCAGCACATGCTAATGTGTAAGGTTAGGAGAGTTTCTACTCCAGACTTTTTCAGTGGTAGGGTACTAACCCAGTCACCTAAAAACAACCCAAAGATTGCTTCAAGACTGATATTGCCAGAATTTCCTACTCTGTGAGTCTTTCACCTGTGGCAGGTTGGATGATCTGTTGCCTCTGCTTACCGTCCTAAACCAGCTGGTTTGTGTGCTAGTTTGGTGTGATTTCACACTGCTGCCTTTCTTCGGTATCCCCTTTTAACTGCCAAACACCAGGTTTGTGTTGGTGCCTCTTAGGCTGTTGTACTTTGGTGTTTTTGATTAGTCTCTGTATGTCTTAGGATAATAGTTCCACAATATCAGTGTAGCCTAGGCAGTCCTCTTTGTGCTGATTATACTGCAAAGTCTGAGTTAGGAACTTCAGATAGTGTAGTTGGAAAAATGGACTTTTCCTTAATTATCTAATTCTTTACAGACATGAAGATTCTAATGAATCAATCAGGTAGTTGGGGATGTGGCAGAAATCCTGCTATGATATAGGACTGAGTTGATGATGATAATTTCATTAGCTATTCTATGAAAACAGTTTTCTTTCCTTACACTTGTCTACAAACCCTTTTGTTAAGACGGAGGGAAATGAAGTTCCTGTTTCTGTTCCTGTTTTCTAGGGATTCCTAATAAATTCAAAACCAGAGAATGCATGTGAGCCCATAGCCCCACCTCCACTGAAAGACAACACATCCAGTGCTTTTATTGTGTTAATTCGAAGGCTTGAGTGCAACTTTGATATCAAGGTAAGATAAATAATCCCCCCTCTGCTATTTCAAGGCCTTGAAGAATTTACTGGTGCTTCAGAAAAGTATCTGTAGCTAACAGCGGGATAGATACTGATGTGAAGGGAAGGGAGAACTGGATTGTCTACAGGCAGACAAAGTAGAATTGTAATATGGTTTATTTTAAGATTACCTGTTTGTGAGCCCATTTACATGGCAAATAAGCATGGTGGGTGCTGAGTTTTTATTACTGAAAGCATTCAGTACCAGTGTCAGCTGTTCTTGCCAGTTACCCTGCTGCCAGGGATCACAGATGAGCTTAGGAAACAGATAATAACAGAAGAGCACCCAGAGTCTGATTTTTCAGACCTGGTGATGGCAGCCTGCTCAAAAGAGAGATGGTGGTGATTTTTTGGTGAATTAGTGTAGGACAGGGTTCCGTAAGATCTATTTGTAAGAGTGGTGCTGTACTTGGTACTTATTGACTGATTAATAAAGCTGCTGTGATGCCATAAGAGCCAAGTGCTGCAGCTGTGTTCCAGTTCCAAAGAAACGTAAAGCTGATCCTTTTTCAGGTGTATTTAATAGTTGTTTGTTTGCCCGTTACATAAATACCTGTTTGTGTTATAGTCTCCTTAAATACATGCATCTAAGTGGAAATAAAAACTGCGCCCCTTTCCAAGACTAGCTCAAGTCAGAACAAGTCTGTCCAGCTATAGCCAAGCTTATTACGTAGTTTTAAACACGAGTCGAACACAGGATGAAACCCAAATGTTCCTTTAAGTTCTCTTGTGCTTTTTGTATCTTGTGATGAGTTTATACTGTAGTGAATGCATCAGAAGCGGTATCTAAGATGAATAGTTGCAACTTAGTTATGTTGATGGTAGTGATAGTCACTGCAGCAAATGCTGTTTACACAGGTCTTAAAATTTGCTTATATTGACAAAAAATCCAGAATATGAGAAGCATAACTGGTACATGATACGTTTACAGTTCTGTACCCATATTGATAATCTTGTACTTTTCCCTGAGAAAGCTTCTGATACCTGGGCTGTCAAGTAAGATATTTGCACATCTCTAAATGCACAGGAAAGATACTACTCATGTGACTTCACCAGCTATCGGGTGATAGCTTCTAGTTTACCAAAGTTAATGCCTTTGTTTTCAATTATGATCAAATATTTTTATCTACCCATGGAAATTTTGTATCCTGTTTTTAATATATGTAAACACTGTCTGCCTGCAGACAATGTTAGATTATTTTTCTGGAAAAATAATCTAATTACATGAGTGTAAGAAATTGTATTATTTTATTTTAAAAGGTGACACTTGTTTTATAAATGCAAATGGTGTTGTACTAATATTTATAACTTCCTGAAAGTGTACCATGTCTTAGAGGACAGACAGGTTACTGTATTTTGAAGCAGTAGTCTTTCTAATATGTATTTTGTATGGCTTACAGGTTTTAAATGCACAGAGAGCTGGATACAAGGCAGCTATAGTTCACAATGTCGATTCTGATGACCTCATAAGCATGGGATCCAACGACAGTAAGTACAGGTATCACTTCTTCTCTCCTGTTCGAAAATCATTTCACTCACTAGAGTGTACAGTATTAAAATCAGTATGGAGTATTATGAAGGACTCTCACTAAAAACAAAACAAACCCAAACAACAAATTCACCACCAATTAAAAATCGAACTCCCAAACCCTGCAACAAAAACAAAAAACTCACTCTGACCAGAAATCCTTCTGCTTTTAACATTTTAAAATGAGGTGTTCATATAAGAACATACATGTATACTTGTGTATTGCTTCTGTTCCTTTGGACAAATGGATTCCAATCTAATATGAATGCATATTACGAGCACATATTTTATGTTGGAAAAAGAGTATTTAGAGAGCAGTGTGCCATTTCCTCACTGATTCTGTTGCTAGCTGTTCCAACTTTAACCTTTCATGGAGTGAATATGCTCAGAACATCTTGTAATCTAGTCAAAATGTTGGCTTTGTTTTATGGCATGTGGTTTTTGTATGCAGTGCTGTTATGACGCTGTGACATTTTTTCCAGTTTTTGAGCTTGCTTAATATGGAGCAAGAACATAAATGAGAACAAAAAAGTCTTTCCAACAACTAGGAAATGAACTTTGAGCAAACTAAATGGCGGCTGAGTAGCCCCAAAAGCTACATGAAAGCAGTTTTAATGAATTCTCAACCCCTGTGAATGTTACTTTCAGATTTCACTGAGAAATTGAAATGTAGAACAAGTTCACAGCGGTTTCAGGCTTGAGTAGTGTGAGATGACATCTAGCCATGGGTGCTTATGCCTTGGGGAACCTGAATGCCTTGGTATTGACTAAATTCAAGATGCTTTGACCATGAAATGTGAAGCATAAGTCAAGAGGTGCAAATAATACAAAGTTGAGCTGAGGAGAAAGTTTCGTGGAATATGGGATTTCTTTCAATGATTTTTCATTTCTGCCACATCTTTTGAGCACATCATTGCCGTCTAGTGAGCAGAGGGAAACAGCTCCATCCAGCTTCTTGAAACTGAACTAAAAGTGTGGGAATTGTTAATTCTTTTCTTTCTTTTGTGACCTTTTCTAGCCACAGCTGTTTGTGGTGTGTTCATTTATATTTAGGGTGAAAAGGAGGGAAGAAAGATTAATTAATTTACAGTACCAGTTCACATAATCATGTAAGTTGCCAGAAATTCTGGAAATCAGTGGAGCTGTGTGACTTTATCAAGCCTGAGTGAGAATGATGTTCTGGTTAAACTTACACTGGTGATGCCTTTTGGTCAAAATACTATGTTTTTATGCTCCGTTTAAGTATTCCACTAAGAATGTTGATGTCTATATCTGCAACAAAGTCTCTGGATATTTGGTAGGAAAAATAATACCACTTTTTGTATGATGTAAAGGTGTGGCATGAATGTGCATCAGTCTACATGTCACTGTGTTAAAATATGTCTTCATGTTGTGATAGTCTCAGAACGTTCAAGTCTTACGTCTTAAGAGTGTCCATAGTGTCCATGTAATAGTTTTATTTTCCTACTTTTTTTATACAGTTGAGGTTTTAAAGAAGATTGACATTCCTTCTGTCTTTATTGGCGAGACATCAGCTAATTCTCTTAAAGAAGAATTTACTTACGAGAAGGGGTAAGCTACCTCACGTGCAGCTGTTACTCCTTGCATTAAGTCATTGCCTCTTTTTAATATTTATCGATCTAAAATAGGATGCCTTGATGACAGAGGCTGTAACTATTCCAGGTGAAACCTTGTGCCTGAGAGCAATGGGCAGAAAGCATTTAAATTAATAGAAATTGCTTTCCTGCAAGAGTTACCATATGTTTATCAAATGTTACTCCTTTCATTTTCATACAGCATTAAACATACCAGTTTAGCTAATGATCTAGGAATCACAGAAATTATTGTGAGAGTGTATTTCAGTGTGTGTTCTTTTTCCAATATGTGTCAGTTCCCACTTAAGTCAGATGCTGGTCTTAAAAAAAAAAAATCCTTTATTAATAGTTCTAAAAGCAATCAGAGATGAGTTCCTACTCTGGGTACATCTGCAGGATGCAGTTCAGGTGATTCTAACTGGATGCATGATTAGCTTTGTGCCACTTCTGCTTTTAAGTTTAAAGCTTCAAAAAGAAAGCATTGTGAGAACAAGATAGTTAAAATATATACCTTGAAGAGGATTGAGAGGTGTGTTTCATATCATTAGTCTCATGATCTTGCTTCTCCAGGTCTCCCTGATGTCCTTTCACTAAATTAATCAGAACAACTAGATTGTGTTGTTTTTAAGTAGACATATTGCTGATGAAACTACTTGATCAGTGAACATGAGTAGTGGTTATAGAACTACTAACACTTCTACATGTTGTACTTTCCGGGGTGTTTCTGACTGTTTGTGCCAACAGAATAACAATGGGAGTTTACTTCCTTAAGTATCAATAAATACTCGGATGTCCCGTTGCCAGCATCTGTATCAGAATCTCTAGGAAGATTTTTGGTTACTGTTCTGTAATTTATTGCCTCTCCAGGGGACAAAGGGTGCACTTTACCATGCTTCATGATTTGAAACTAAACCTCTGTTATAACCCAAAATACTTCAGTAAATAAGAATGATTTGCACTATCTTTTGATAGTCATTGATTTTTCTTATTCTGTTGCCAAAGCAGCTATGAGGTTGTTTTCCTTGTTGCTTTAGATTTATCATAGCCTGACTTCAGTCATTGAAGTCAGTAAATAGTTTAACTCTAAAAATGCTGTAAGAAACATTGTTTTATCCTTTTATTTAAATTGACTTTACACTATGTGGATAGCAGCTGAATTTTCTGTTGTGCACAGGTAGGCATTCGTGTGTCTAGTGATAACATTTTTGTGTTAATGTTTTTTTATTGTATTTATTCTTCAATTCATTGTTGACTAAATTCTAACCTATTTAAAGTGTTACCTTTTTCTCCCTACAGCGGCCACATTGTGTTAATCCCAGAGTTCAGCCTTCCTTTGGAGTACTACTTAATCCCTTTCCTAATAATAGTAGGGATCTGTCTTATTCTCATTGTCATATTTATGGTAAGTTCCTTCTTTTAATATTTTTTTCTTTCAAACAAATCATGGTGAACTCACTGAAGTTAATGAAGGGACACAGTAAAGGAACAGCAAAAGCTTTGTGTACGGTACATCCCTGTACCATGCTGTAATCCTTTATTTCTCAGTGAATAAACAGGTGCAGATTTTTGGCAGAGGGATCTCGGAAACCCTCAGGATGTTCTTACAAAGAATTGTCTCACTGCTACTCTTCCACTGCGCAAGCAATTTCCTTTTTGCCCCATATAGAATGACTTATGCTCTTGTACAGTGTGAGTGTCCCATTTACCAAACCTGTACCAGTCAGCAAGCGTAAGCCCCACTGTTCCACAGTGCAGGTTTTACCGTTTTTACTGCAATTACAGAAATCAGTCAGCAAGCTCAGAACCTGTTAGAGCATATAGCTTATGCGCTGTGAGGAAGTGCAAAAACAGGCATGTCTGTAAACTTTTAACACCAGCGGTGGGCCGTGGGACCCCTGGAGCCCTGAGTTGGAGGACTGCAACTGGGGGAGTTGATGAACTCCCAGTTGAATTTGAACTTTTATGGGATTTGCTGCTGCAGCTGAATGCACGTAAGTCTGTGGGACCTGGTGGGGTGCATCCCAGGGTACTGAAAGAATTGGCTGATGTTGGGAGACCTCTGTTATTTGTTGACAATCTTGGGAATTTGGAGAGGTCCCGGTTGACTTGAACCTAGCAAACGTTATGTGCCCTGTTTCCAAGATGAAGACTGTCTTAGTTACAGATCTGTGGGTCTCACTTTGTTGCCCTGTAGAACTGCAGAGAAAATTGTGGGAGTTACTGGAAAACACTTGAAAGACAGTGCAATCATCAGTCAAAGCTAACATGGGTTCAAGGCAGTTCTTATTAACTTAATATCCTTTTACAACAAGGTTACCCACCAGGGGACAAAGGGAAGGCAGAGGATGTGGGGAGTTCTGGTTTTTGGAGTTGGATTGGTTTGGGGTTTTGGGGGGTGGTTTTTTGTCGTTTTTTTCTACAAAGCTTTTGATACTGTTTTTTCCAGCATCCTTCTGGACAAAATGTCCACCCTAAAGCTAGACATGTACACAATGCAATGGGCAAGCAGTTGGCTAACGGGTTGTAGTAAACGGGGTAACATTAATGGTGTTCATCAGGGTTCAACTTCACAGCTAGTTCTTGTCAGTGTTTCTGTCAGTGACCTGGACACAGGACTTGAGTGCATGCTAAGTATGTTTGCCAACGATACTAAATTAAGAAGCGTTGATTCCTTCGACTGTAGAGCGGCTTTAACACAGGGATCTTGATAAATTAGACTACTGAACAATCAGTTGGTGCAGTGAACTTGATCCCAGGGAGGTTCGAAGTTGTATTTGGCCTTCATTAGTTTGTGGCTTTGGCCCTGCTTCTTTCTGGAAATATTGTTCTTAACTAAGAAATGAGTGTGAGACTCTGTTAACAAAGTATCTGAATTACAGCAGAAAAACTGCAGTTTGAATATAGCTGGTTGTTTAGCTGGGGTGAAAAGTCTGAGTGAACAGTTTGGATCCAAATATGCTTAAAAAGTGAAGTGTGGTGCAGAAGGATAAATTCTATTTTGCCAAAACCAATTACAGTTTCAAATGGTCCTAATTAATGTTTGTCCATAATATTCATACTTAAAATAATCTGTTGTGAAGTATATCAATGTCTTTCAGAAATTACTGAAGTGAGAGATACTAATGCTTTTTATAGTATTAATACTCTGTCAGTTTACTGCATCCACAGTGGAAGCTGGTGTATACACCTCTGCAAGTTCCAAAACACTTGTTAGTGTATATGCTTTGGTTAAGGCTGTTTGGTTTTGTTTGTTGTCATCATATTTGAAAAATGTCACATCACAGATGCTAGAATTAGAAACTGAACAGAAATAGCACTAGGGACTATTAAGAAAACGGAAACAATCTGTAGTAAAGTTGTTGAAGACAGCAAGTAACTGTGGCTTGAAGTCACCCTTTTAGTCTTCCCCAAGGTACGTCTAGATAACTATGAAAACAGTCCTGATGAACATGGCAATAATCCTCTGAAAGAGCTGTAATAATCTAGAACTGTTAGCCAGACAAGTCAAACTTAATTGTGTTTTGCTCTGAAATGTGTCATTGCGCTGTACCTGGGCCTCAGAGGATTGCATAAATGGCCATTATTTTACATAGCACGGATATAACTTTTATTTTTTCTCTTTCTTTTCCGAAAGAGCCCTTGTATATTTACAGTTTTGAGGACTGTGGTCATTGAGAACATCCTTTAGACTTGTTTGGCTCATCCTTGAGTCCAGGCAAGGGAAGAGGTGATTCAGTTTGAGCTGGGGTTCCCTTTTTACTCATTTACTGTGAAGACTCATGAATCAAAACTTTATTATTGTTTTAATTTACTGTTCATGTGTTTGATTTACATCTGTTTTCAGATCACAAAATTTGTGCAAGACAGACACAGAGCAAGAAGGAATCGGCTTAGGAAGGATCAACTTAAGAAACTTCCTGTACATAAATTTAAGAAAGGCAAGTGGAACATTCTTTGTCTAAATTAGACCCCATTGTTTTTAACAACCAATAACCTCAAAATTGAGGAGGTTTGTAGTTTTGGAGATGATTGTGAGTGCACTTGAAATTATTAGTCTGGAGTGAAAGCATATAGCTTGTCTTGACCCTGTCCTCACTGAAATAGAGGAGTTCTGACTTTAACGGAGGCAGAGCAGGCACCATATGCAGACTGGCTGAGAATGAAAGTGTTGCTTAATATACAACAAAATCAGTACAGAAATTCTGCAGAGCTTCATTGTTGCACTCTGATTAACAGTGCCCATGGCAGTCAGTCAGTGAGATGGATTATTTCCAGTATTTGGAACTCCTCCCTGCCGTGCTGGGCCAGCTCTGGAGCCCTCAGCACAGCAGAGACATGGACCTGGTGGAGCGGGGCCAGAGGAGGCCCCAGCAATGATGGGAGGGTTGGAACCCCTCTGCTGGGAGGCCAGGCTGGAAGAAGTGGGCTTGTTCAGCCTGGAGAAGAGAAGGCTCCAGGGAGACCTTCTGGTGGCCTTTCAGGACCTCAAGGGGCCTGTCAGAAAGATGGGGACAGACTTTTTAGAATGGCCTGTTGTGACAGGACAGGGGGTGATGGTTTTAAACTGAAAGAGGGAGATTTAGCCTAGAGAGAAGGAATAAATATTTGACACTGAGGGTGGTGAGAGCCTGGCGCAGGTTGCCCAGAGAGGTGGTCGCTGTCCCATCCCTGGAACCATTGCAGGTGAGGTTGGCTGGGGCTCTGAGCAACCTGCCCTAATTGCAGATGTCCCTGCTCCCTGCAGAGCATTGGACTTGATGACCTTGAAAGGTGTCTTCTCATCCAAAGCATTCTATAATTCTGTGACAGTTTGTCTGGAAACTGATAAATACTAGTGGCACCTAAGTTGCTTGATACTGTAGAGACCATACAAGCAAAACTCTCTTGTGTGTATGATTTATCTGCTTTTCCAGAGGAGTGGTCCTGTTGTTCAATCACAGTGCTTCTGTAGAGGCAAGAGCAATTCAAATTTGTTGCCAAAATACTTGCTGTTGTGGTTCTTTGTAGTGATGAATGTTATGCAAGATCTAATGACAAGCTGAGAAATAAACTGTAGTAAGCTACTTAATGAAGTAGAAAAGCTGTCTTAAGCCCTCATCTTGTTGTCTACTCCTTAAAAGTAGAAAAAATCTGCTATTAATTTAATTTTAAATGAGTTACCATTTTAACATCTGATTATTCATTCCTACAAGCAAGGTAGGAAAATAAAAGGTGGGAAAAGTACATAATTGAAATGATCCATTACCACATAACACGTGTCAATAGAGAATATATTTGCCGAGGCACAAAGACTGTGCTGGGGGATGTGCCTGGGGTCAGGGATAGAACCGGTTACTGCTCTTTGCCCTCTCTCTGTGAAAGCAGATGCTCTGTTGGAGCAGATGCAGTATTTGTGCCGTGTTAACTCATGTTCCTCTGCAGGGCTGTTTGAACCTTGCTATAATGACCTATTGCTGTGGTTTTAAAATTAACTCTGAAAAATTATCTTAAGGCAATAAAGCTAACAGTAATTTTGGTGCCTCTTATTGATTCCTTTTGAAATCTAATTAGAATAAAAATAGAGTAAATTATGTTGTACTTTAAAGATAAATTTGCAAGGAAAAAGTTGGTTCTGGAAAACCAGTTAATGTCTGTTTCAATTAATTGTGTGCATCTGCAATAACTGTCTCAGAATTACATTACTAAGTACCCAGTGCATGAAGATACCTTATTGCTGTTTCCCTCATTCTCCTTCCTCTTTGCTTTTGCTGAATCTTAAACAATATAAATTGTTCGGTGCTCAGTCACTGTGAAGTAAGCCTGGCTGTAAATATCCAAGCATCTGCTGCGTTCAGTGGCGTTTGAAAACCAAAACGCCTGTTTTTTCAAGAAGGATTTCAGTTTCCTTAAGCAAATGATCGCTTTTGTTCTACTGCGATGAAATGAATCCCTTACATTACTTTTTTTAAGTCCAAAATTTAAGTCTAAGTTTTTTAAGGCAAAATTTGGCCCAGTACTTGCAATGTTACCTTTGGCAATGACAGTAGAAATAGATAGCTTCACACTTTTTTGTGGCAGATGAGATTTCTCAAGACATTGAGAAATCTGTTCACTTCAGTCTTCTTGTTGCATCCAAACAGTCTTTCCTCTTGCTTTGGAAGGACAGGTGAAAGTCACTCCTGTGGACTATAATCCTACAGTTTTTTTAGGAATGCTGGTTTTTCTTTTCTATCCAGTGTATTCTTAAAAATCTGTTTGTATTGAAAGAGATTGAAACATCAGCCAAATACTGAAGCTAGGGCACTGTAGATACTGGTTCTTCCCTTTCTTGTACTGCTTTTTGTATCATGAAGCACTGCCCAGTGGTTTCAGGGCGCTGTAAGGGAGTTTTTAAGGGAAAGCTGGCTTCAGGGGATTTCTAGAATTCAGCAGGTTGATGGGCAAATGATGATGTGGTGCGGGTGGTTGTTCTGTAGGGGTGATTGCACTCTGACATACCTACAGAGTTACTAACACAGGAAACACATGAGTCATCTCTAAATGGGATTTGGGTCAAATACCAGTGTAATGCAGGGAAATTTTTGCTAATTTCAGTAGGCTTTAGGTCCAGCACTGAGCATTTCTGTAATGAGTTGAGCATGCAGTAAAAGGTGTGACATTGACTCTTCACAAAGTCCTGCTCAACAGCCTTGCCTTGGAAGGATTCCACGGAATGCAATGTATGCTATAGCAAAATCTGCTTCTACACTGACAGGGTTTGGGGGCAGTTGTGCTGTGGTTCCTTACAAATTAGGTTATGTTTGCGTCAAACGGAAGTCAGTAGTAGTTGATACCTTTTGTGTGATGTCTGTGTAAAAAAAGTGAACACAGCAAAAAAAGGCAAATCCGTTAAGTGTGCCTGTGATATGATCATTATCAAATCTGGCTGTGAATCTGTGAATTGGTACTTATTGTAGAATTTATTTTCACAAATACATATTATTTTCAAGCTAGCATAACTTTATAAATGGAATCTAGGCCAAGACAGAAAAGACTTTTAGATCTTTAACCTCACTGTGGTAGAAGTAAAATATTTTAAATTCAGCAAAGGTAAATGCTGTGAAAGATGTGTGGGCATATTAAGAAATTTGGCATGAACAAAGCATTGTGTTGAAAGATAGGATCCTAAGTGAGCGCTTAGATACCTGATGAAGAATCAAACATGTAGGAGTTGCTGTATCCACAAAACTTCTAAAAACTGAGCTGTTTGGTTAGGTGTTTGAGTATCAAAGAAGAGCTGCACTTCAGACAGCTTTGAAATGCTTTGTGTACATGTGGGAAAGTCATAGTATGTGAGGTAATAAGCTGTAAGAGTGCATGTCATTTTAAGCAGATACATTTTAAAGTATCATGTGCATTGAGTTTTTGTGTACCTGTCTTTATACACGGATTGATACATATGGTTGAGCAATAGTGGGAAACAGATGTATCTCAATGGCTTTGAAGAATCTGTTCCAGCGTAAGTGCAGTGCTGCAGTTTAGTATTTATTCCTAAACTGAATTTTTTACCTGCAAACAGGATTAACTGATCTAGTTACTGTTCATTACTGACCCATCTGCTCGACTGCAGAGTACAGTTACAGTCTAATAGAGAAAGCAAGTCATATGGTCTACCAAAGTCTTGGCAATTTTAATTTTGCATTTTTAATTGTTCATTAAGCACATGTATTTGTGGATGGGCAATTCTGTTTCTGAAAATATTTTAATTTATATGTGCCAAGTAGTTAGAAGATAATTTTGCTTACTAAAGATTTTTCATTCCCAGTTTAAGCAAGATGCTTTATTTTGCTGCAGTTTCCATAGTTTTTCCCCTGATTTGTGGTAGCTCTGAGCCAGCATGAACAGGTATTTGAGAAAGAGGTCCTCAAAGTGTCCCTTGTAAACACCGAATCTTCTGTTCTTTGAGGGACACCTAGCCAGGGAGGTGAAAGTAACTTGGAGACTAGCCAAGGAGCTCCAGGATTCACAGTGAAATTGTACAGGTCTCAGTGCCCAGGAGGGCTGGTGTTCCTGGTCCTGGCTGCTGCATGGGCTGCCTCCCTTCCCAAAGCCATGAGGAGAGCGAGAATCTGGCTGATAGTGTTAACTAATTTGTGATGACCTGGTGGAGAAAGGCAGCAGATGGGCTGCAGCTGGTGGATCTTGTGGGTGCAGGTAAGGCAGCTGGGCTGAGGACGTGGTGTGAATGACTGGGTCATGAACATGGGCTGTGGAGTTGAGTGAGGTAGGCTAGGACACGTGGCCTTGGCAAGAGTTGGAGGAATGCTTCTGTTGCAGTTAGCCAACATGCTGTTGGAGAGATCTGAGGCCACCATGTTTGAGAACTTCAGCACTGGCCTTACTGAGAAAACTTTATTTACCTGGCTGGAAATGGATGTGATGCTCTACCAGAGTGGTTTTTTTCATTTGCCTGGGAATGCCTTAGTGAGAACCCCACACAAGAACAATGTTCTAGCATTCTTCAGGACTTCCTTATACATTTTTAATGACTGGTGGGGGGGGGAAAGACAGCTTTATTACTTGAATATTTTTTAATGTGAGAATGATGCCCTTTACAGCACTGACTGATGGTTAACACTCATTTGTGTTGAATATGATAATAAAGTGCGGACTATATGTGATCCATAAACATGGTTTGACTAATAGAAGCAATGGGAGAGGGAATGTCGTAGCAAAAGTACTTTTTAAAAAGGCTGTGTCTGAAATATGTCAGTGTGTTACACTAGATGAAAACTCCTACTTCACTCATGTAGGTCTGGCAGTGATGGACTCTCATGTAATCTCTCTGACTTTTCCTACCTGCCCATGTCATGGTATTCTCTCTCCTGCTTTCCGTTTATCTTCTTCTGTTGTTGTACAGTAACTACCAGGAAAATTGTGTTTGAGTGTTCTCATGTCCACTGTGCTTATTTTCTGAAATGCCCATTACAGCAGTGTTATTTTCTGGTGGCAGTCATCAGCTTTGCCTTTATGTTGAACAATACATATTAACAAAAGTAACATGAACCACGTTTCACAGACTTTCTGTGCCACCACAGAAGCCCTTGGAATTTGTCTTGTGGGAAACAGGTGAGAATTTGGTTTTAATCACAGATTTCTGTTATTTGGAGAACAGACCTAGACCTATGAACTGGGAGGTCCCAAGTTGCAACTTCTAGTCTGATTTACTGCATGCCAAGGTAGAATAATGATGACCTGTCCACTTCCTTTTTCTATCCCTGTCAAGCAGGGTTGAGAATATTTACTATTTTGCAGCACTCTTGTGGAAATTGAGTACTTACTATTGAGAGAGCATTGCAACATTATGATTTATTTTTTGAATTAGTCTTCCTTTTATTGCCTTTCCTGTTTAAAAAAACTGTAATGAAAGCAGTGTAATTCATGCATATGTGCTAATCTCTGTAATTTACCTTTGCTGACAGCAAAGCACGTTGCAGATGTGCTCCTTCACTTATCTTGACAGTCTTACCTCCTTTCTTTTTAATCTGTCAAACCAGTAGCTTTAGCAAACCTGTAATTTAAACAATTAGCTGTGTCTTTGTTAATTGTACCCGTACTGCTGGCTGGCTGCTTTTGGGGTGATCTGTAATAATGCAGGAGTCAGGCAACACAAGGCCTCATGCACTAGAGATCAGTCTGTTATCACATGGATGTGAATAGATTTTAGAGTCTATCTTACACCTACAAATAGAGAAATCCTTTTAATAATGTGAGGAACTCACCATCTAAGGATATCGTATGTGCCTTTGTTTTGTATCTCCTACATAACTGAGTACTACCTAAAACACTTGGTTTGTTGGTTTTCTACCTTTGGAAGGAAGGTTAGAAAGTTTTGTTCTGGATTGTTTTTTTTGTTTTGTGCTTTTTAAAAAGGGAGTGTTGGCTCAGGCAGAAGGTAGATTCAGTAGAAATTCTGTCATGGCCATCATAAAATATGGGCAGTCCAGTGTAAGCAGTATTTTGGTACAACGAGCAGGCTCAGTTGGTATTCCTTTGCTGATCTGGGGAGTGCAGGTTGCACAGGGAATGCAGGAGCTTATGAATGAGACAAGAAAGGAATTGTGTGCAAGTAGGCTTCCCTTAGACCTTCCATATAGGTACCAAGCACCGTGATGGATAGCCCTTCGTGTGCTGGGGGTTCCTTCTGCTTTTGTGCCTAATACATGACCAGCTTCAATTGTGTAGTACTTCAGAAATGAAGTCAAAAAATCATTTTAGCAGAACAGCAGCACGTGACAGTCATGATCCCGTGTAAGACCCTGTTCTGTATTTCCCATGCTGTAGAAGTGAGATTCCAGATAAACACCACCAGGTGTTATATATACTTTTTAAATTGGCAGACCTTTAGAAAAGCCCAGAACAGAACTATTTCTGTGAACATGCTTTACACTGAAAATTAAGTCTACAGAATGTTAGTTGCTATAGACTTCAGAGAATTGTGCACAACAATGTGGGATTCTATAGTAAAATAATTCTCTGAAGTACAGAAATAAATCCTGTATTTTGATTTTTGCATGTCATAGTCAATGGTATTTTGACACTGGAATGATGCAAAAGGCACCTGCTAATAACACAGCTAAACACAAATTCAGATAATTGCCCTATTGTTAATGAGCTGGCAGAGTTCTTTGCTCACTTCTGTTAATATCTGGAAAAGAAGACTTGTAAGAATACTGAATCAAGGCAGAGGAGCACTTGCCTTCTGTTCCAGTACTGTGGAATATAAGCTATGTCCTTACTTAAAAGCTGAAGCTACAGTTACTTCTGTGTGAATATAGGAAGGTATAGCCTACTCCTGTAATTCTTCCATTTGTTTTTTTATATCTTTTATGAGAAAGTATTTAAACATGATGAAGACTAATAACACAAGTTCAAGACTTTACAGGTAAATTGGAAAAGCTGTGACACTGCATTTATTGGACTGACAGTTTTCTGCCTTTTGGAATTAAAAAGGCTTTGAGTTTTTACATCTGCAAAGAAAGTTCTTGGAGAAATATATTGTTAGGCTGTTTATGAAAAATCATGGTCAAGATGCTTTTCTAGAACTTCTAAGTCTTGGATTTTTAATGTTTATTCTTTTATTAATGATCTTATTCTGAACACATAAACAGAAAAATAATACATCCTTGCCTCTCTTCTGTCACGGAACGACTTCATTTTGCTGGTCTTCTCCCCCAGAAGCGAGTCTCATGTAATATTGGAAATGTGAGCTGAGGATAGCAGTTCACCTTCTGTGCCTCTGCTTCGCTGAGGAGCCATGGGTGTGTTTCTGTTGCTCTCCGCAGCGTTCCTGGAAGCCTCGCTCCTTCCTGCTGGTGCACGGCTCCTGGTTTTCCTGCTGTGATCTACTTGGTCTCCTCACGTGCACTGAACACACAGAACAACCATGCTGACTTGCATATGAAAACTAAGTTTTCCTTTGAAAACTGACTCTAAATACCCAGTGTAGCTAATTTTGTCATCTGCAGAAAAGCGCTGGGTTTAGCAGCGTGGTATCAAAACAAGTTTAGAGCTGAGTTTCCAGAAATTCTCTCGTGCCATGGAGTTTCATTACAGTAAAGGGAAAGCTCTGCTACTCTTTGAGCTTGTGTGTTGGAAGGACATCTCTTCTGAGCAGTGCAACATCTGCCTGCTTCTGTCATTTGCAAGCTTCTTGATAACGTGGGGTAAGCTCAGGACCAAAGTGTGGGCCTGCTGTACCTGTGTATAACCAAAACTTGCTCTATAATTTCCACCTCTTCCCCAAAACAACACTTGGAGAACTTGTGCCTTAAGTCTTTTGAACCAGCTTGGAGCGTGAACTCTGATGTGACCCCAGCTGATTTCAGACTCATGTATGTAATCTGAGCAGTGCTTTGGCAAGTAATACGGGAACTGCTGTTAAAAAAGATCTTTTTTTGCTGAATGGTGTCGTCACAGGTTAGTGTGTGATACACGCATGTTGAAAGGTGAACTAAGCATGTAAGAGATTCTTGGTGTTGCTGTTAACTTCAGCCTTAGCACATGTCAGTCTTGTGCACTTGAATCTGACCGTGCCAGTGTCAAACCTCAGAGGCATGTGCAGCAGTGCAGTGTTGGTGCAGCAGATAGTCCAGAAAAGACTGGATAGATGTTTCCTGGGCGAGGATTGAGGTCGCACTCTGGGAAATGAGAGTAGAGGTTGTGAGGATGACTCATGAGGTAACATGGGATGGATGGGGCTCAGCTTAGGTGGAATTTGGAAGGAACTGGGAGAGGTTGGACAGAGATGGGTAAAGCTGCCCAGAGGGGCACTGGGAACAAGATATACCACCTCAAGCCTTTCTCCTTTTACCTTGAGGTGACAAGATCACAGGAGCTTTGTTTCTCTTAGAGAGGTGTCTGCACCTTGCTGCATGCCTTTCCCCATCTCTGTTTTGGTATATGAGAGTGAACATTCTCTGCACATACTTTCTGGTGGGTTCTACGTGTCCTTGCTTCCCTAACTCATCTGCTGTATGGTAAACCCCAAGATCTTGGCTAGCCGTGAAGATGGGGAAAATGTAAACTGCTGAGCACTGGTAAATGAAGAAGTAGCAGAGAGTGACATAGTTCTTGGCCCCTGCCCTCGGTGTTGTGGGCTGTATCTGGGGTGTCCATTCTCTGGGCAAGGTTGGCCACATGGTATTTTTCCTGGAGCGCTGTCATCGGTGCCTTTCCATATCGCACAGTGCGTAATGAGGATGTAGAACAAGGATGTAGGCACCTTAGGAACATGTGTTGAGCAGATGACTGCCCTTAGATAGGATGCACAAATGCGCCATGGATCATTTGACCCTGTGACTCTCTAGTCCCTCAACCAAACACGTGTTAGTCAAGTGAGGGGAAGTTTGCGGTTTAGTTTGCTGGTGCTTGTGCTTCTAGCTGTGTGACAGGGAGGACCTTGTGGGCGGGCAGCTGGGCCAGATGGATTTCTTTATTTTTTGCTGGTACGCTGTGGTTTGGGCATCTAAAGAACATTCATGGTCAGGAGGGTGTGCAGCCCTAGTGAGCAGCTGCTGGTGAAGAGAAGGTGCAGTACTGGTCAGTGCTAAGAGGTTCAGGTGTCTAAATGAAGCGCTAATAGCATCATAGGAGAAGTACCATCTGGAGATGGTGAGTCTCAGCATTGGATGTGTGAGAAGCAAGAGGTGTGTGAAAGAAGAGTTCAACTTCTGCAGATACAGTGGCTTTGAGCACATGGCCGGAGCTTGCCCAGCCTTGACAGAGCTGAGCCCGGCCCGTGTCAAAGCAGGGGGCCCAGACAGTGACAGGGACCGTGTCACTGCTTGAGTCCTCCTCAGGGCCTGATCAGATGAGTGTTCACAAGGCACGTAATGAAATATGGCTCCTTACAAAATGAAGCACAGGGAACTAATTCCTTATTGCGTTGCTTGCGTGTGCAGCTGTTGCTTTACCAACTGAACTGTCTTTATCTCAACCCAGGAGTTTTCACACCTTTTACCCTTCTCCCCCCTCCCACGGAGAGCGAGCGGCTGGGTGGGATGGGTGCCTGCCGCGGTTAAGCAGCAAGGACACGAGCTGCTGGTGTAACTGCAAACTTGACAGGGCTGGCGTCTTGCAGGAAATGGGAAGAGCCATTTGGATTGATGAAAGGCTCATGTTGTGAAGCCCTTGGTAAAAATGAAATGGGAATAAGTTGACTTCTACAGTGTTTATATTTTGGTCATGTAGTGTATCACAGCAGTGTGCATGATGTCAGTACTGCCACTGTGTATCTTATTTGTGAGCTTTGAGTTACAAAAGAATGCAAACTTTTCCTGTGACTGGACTGTCATTCTTTGGTGGTTCTGCTTGTTTACCCAGTTGTCTTTGCTGCTATTGTTCTGCCTAGGTGTTCTCAATAACTTATTAATACCTGTATAGTAAAGTGAATCTTAGGCTTTAAATCTTTTTCTCTTACCTTTAATAAGAAAGATAGAATATTCTAGAGATAGCACTTCACACAGTTCAGAACATTTTTATTAACCTGGAGGGAAAGTGAATGAGCTGTAGTCCCAGTAAGGAGAGAAATAGAGCTGTCATCTGTACAGCTTCAGGGAGCTGCCTCTTGTGTGGACAGGGAAGAGAAATAGTTCTTTCAGCCTGTGAAACCAACCAGGAAGACCTGTGTGCCTGAGGTAGGAGAGGTCTGCTGCATGTCTTTTAAACCGATTCTCAATTATGTGCTGCAGGAGACGAGTACGATGTATGTGCCATTTGTCTGGATGAGTATGAGGATGGAGACAAGCTCAGAATCCTTCCGTGTTCTCATGGTAAGCAGCTGTATTTTAGGTCTGGTATTTGTATTAAAATAGCTCTAAGGCTCTGTGGCTAAAACCCACAGTGAATGTTTGATTGACTTATAAAATTTGTTTGCTAACTTGCAGTGTGTGTATATGCAAACTGGAAAAAGAGCAAACTTTTTTCTCTTTCTAAAAGCAAAGTCTAGCATTCCCACTTTGCATACACATGAAAGAAAATCTGGGCTTGACACTGTCCCATAAAAGTCTGTATTTAACAGGGAAACACGCTCCAGAGGCACTTTTTACATTAAAAAAAAATTTTCACTTTCCCCAAGACAATTAAACCATGAAACGTAATTTGGCCCTTGGTGCCACGGATACGGATGAAGGGCTATGGCCTGTCCCGTAGCCTGAGGCCGTTAGACCACTGCCTTGACTGCGCTTGGCAGTCACTGCTGTCAGTGCAAAAACTGGTGGCACTGTCTGAACAGTCTCTCAAATGCAGCCCACTGAAAGGTCTGTCTAGCGGTCAGATCCTCAGTCACAGAAAACAACTTCAAAACGGGCTGACAGAATTCTCAGAAGAGGAAGAACAGATCCGTAGCGCCTGTCCCAGCCGTGACTGCAGAGCTGACTACACCTGATCACCACTATCAGAGATTGCTGGCAAATACAGACACCAAACCAAAGCCGCCGCTGTTGTTCCTCGTGGAGGACGCGCTGCTGAGCGTGCCTCGGCAGGCACTGCACGCAGTGTGCTTGCCCCTGTAAATACTTTGCCAGAGAGGGGTCTCTGTTAATAAGCAGAGCTAAGCTTTCAATACCATGAGAGACACTTTCAAGCATTTTTTTTAACCAAGGTCAGTATAGTTTCACTGCCGACTGTAGACCTAATTTAAAATCTGCAAAATCATGCAGTAGTTTTATTTAATGACAAGGTGGGTCAATAAATCTGGGTGGAGCTTGGAGGCGTTATGAGGATAATGATGGTGGGTCTGTCTGCTGCAAGGTGGGTACAGTTTCTCAAGAAGCTTTTTAAAGTTTTTCAGCAGTGGTGGCCCATTGCAGGACTGCTGATTCATTCACTGGAGGAAATGGGTATTTATTGCCTATATCCGATCTAATGAGCGTTTTGTACGTAAGATAGTCTACACGCTAACAGGCTTGTGACTGAAATTCTCTGTATGAGTTAAATTCTGTAACCTGTGTTACTGAACGAATACAATTCAGCAGGTTTCCTTGTCCTCTTCGCTTAGATAATGATGTGCTTGTCATTTTGTTTTACAACAGCGTACCACTGCAAGTGTGTGGACCCCTGGCTGACAAAAACAAAAAAAACGTGTCCCGTGTGTAAGCAGAAGGTGGTCCCTTCGCAGGGGGACTCTGACTCAGAGACAGACAGTAGTCAAGAGGAGAACGAAGTGTCTGAAAATACTCCTTTGCTTAGACCGTTAGCGTCAGTTAGCACCCAGTCGTTCGGGGCTTTGTCAGAATCTCGTTCCCACCAGAACGTGACCGAGTCCTCAGAGTATGAGGAAGATGACAATGACAACACTGATAGCAGTGATGCGGAAAACGGAATAAACGAGGAAAGTGTAGTGGTTCAGCTGCAGCCCAACGACGAAAGGGAGTACCGAGCGGCAAATACTGTTTGAGACTACTATGATGAGTAGTGTATGAACAAAAGCGCTTGTAAGTCTGTACTTTACAAACCTTTATGTAGGGAGTATATTTTAATCTGTAATCCGTTTGGTTTCTTCAGTAGGAGCAGCAGTTCATGTAGTAGTACTATGGTTAAATCATTACAGATAGGTTTATTTTTGATTCGGGTATTGAGTCACATGTTCTGTCCTCTCAAAACGAGCAGCTTAACCGGACTTCACAATGCTAATGAACAACGTTAATAGTTTATATCCATAGAAATATCACAAAGACTCTCTATGTTTCTTGTTGAAATGGGGTTTATCTGGAAGTAATTTTTTTCCCATTTTGTAGCTACAACTGGGTCATACTGATAGCAATATTTATTACATGTATGGTATGTGTTACCCCGTAAGCCCAACAGAACTGTATTTGCATGTTTGTGTAGAGTTTTCCTGAGAGCTGTCACCACCACTGGACAGCGCAGAACAGGTCAATATTCGATGTGCTGGTGCATCAGAAGAAAGCCCGCTTCTGTCTCCACGCAGTGATTCCGAATAATCTGTCGGAGTTTGCCACAGTAGCTGAGTTTAAGCGGTTGCATTGAGCAATTCCTAGGATAAGGAAACTTAGAACACATTTAGTTTTGAGCAGTTCACAAGGTAAGAGCCGCCATAAACACGTTAGTTGTCCCTGTGCATCGCTACGATGCAGTCTGGTTCCCAGTGATGACGTGGGAGTTGGGGGGGGGAGGAGGGGGGTTGTGACCAAAACAGAGGTTTTGTTCCACGTAAAAATAATTTTAGGTAAGTATTCTATTGATCCTGAACTCATATACCTCTTACTAAGGAGCATTTTATGCTGCATTAGTCCGCTAAACTATGTACATTAAAAAAATTGTTCTTTTTAAATACCTGATCTGAAAACAAATGCTTACAACTGCTTAAGAGAACTCAGTACTTACCAGTGTATGATGAAAAAAGTAAATGCTATATAATACCTCTGTAACTATGTAGAAAGTAAAAACATACTTGTAATCAAAATGCAGAGATTTTTTTATATGGCCTTGAATAAGGAAAGCTTGAAAGAATGTTAATAAACATGTTTTCCACTTTAAGTATCAAAAGGAATTTGAACCTTTGCATTACTTAATTCATCGTGTACTCTTATGCACTGATTCCCGAGGTTAAAGTGTTTTTGAGGATCGAGAACATGGAGCTGTTGCGATCCCTTAGCAGCGAGCCCATGTCGTGCCGCGTGCCCGGGGACGGCGGCACACAGAAAACCTTCACCTTTGTTCACTTCTGGTTTGAGGAGCAGCTTGGAGCGGTCTGGGCCTGTGCGTGTAACTTGTGTTGGGGCGAGGGAAGGACCACCAGGTGCCACCGACACCCCTGCCCCGGCCGGCGCCTGCGGAGCTGCAGTTTGGGAAGGCAGCCGCCAGCCCCGGGCGGAGGCGCTGACAGGTGAGGTGTTTGCTGTTCCTGGCCTGGTCCGCGGCTGCAGCCCCCTTGCCCCAGCCTGGCCGTGGGTCCTGTGGGGCTGGCTGAGAGCAGAGCGCGCTCACTCTGCAGAACGAGGCCTGCTGAAAGGGTGGCAGTGAAGGAACGACTCCTCCTCGAGCCGCTGCGTTAATGACAAACCGTGTCGCTGCGTTTTCACCGGGTTCACAGTTCCACTGCCGCTGGTGTAGGTCTAGTTAGGTCCCGGGGTGAGAACTGGTGCCTGAGCACTTCCTGACCTGGAAGGCAATCCTTAAAATAGGTTCCTGCTGCTGCGATGTCATCAGTGCCTGTGTTTATTTTTTGTTGTATTTCAGGCACCCCAAAACCGGGAGAGATCCAGAACCATGAACTGAAGTAATAAACTTTAAGGCATACGTGTAACTCTGGTTGTAGGTTTTGCTGCAGTGACAAGTATAAAATTACAGCCTTTTCATCAGTTTTTCACCCGCTGTTCTCCGTGATGCACAGAAGAAAACACATGCAGCAAAGGATTTCCCGTTTCCACCCCAAATATACCATATGCTTTTTAAAAAAACTGTTCCATTTTGTAGATTTCCTAATGGTAGGCAAGCGAATGTAATTCCAGCAGGCCGTGGTGGTCCCCTGCCACACCCCCGTGTGCCACAGGTACGGCTTGTCAGCTGCTGTTGCCAGCAAGAATAGAAATGAAATCAGAACAGGAACAGCACTTTATTGTTGGAAATACTGTGCAGGGTTGTCGATCTCTTTGCATTTCTGAGTAGAGTTCAGCAGAACTAAGCCTTTCTTAGTAGAACTTCTTTCATTAAACCTTGCTGGGTAAGTCTTCGGTCTCAGGAGGTACAGCCTGTCCAAACCCAGAGGAAAAGACACAAATGCAGATTTTTATTTTTATTTTTTCCCCCCATGAAGCAGGTGCATTTCCTCACCAGGAGTCATCGCTGCTGACTCCCAGGGTGTTCTGCTTGTGAAAAGCCTGCTGGTCTAATTTCAGTCTCCAGCTGCTGCTGAGAGCAGGGTGTCAGTGCTCCAAAGAGGTTCATACCTGGTTGTCTCATTGAAAAAAAAATTCTTCTAAGTATTTGTTACTAGTGTCTGAAGCGTTTCATGGGACCTCTGAAATGCCACCTCTGCCAAAACCAGCACCGTGACCACGGGCAGGTACCACGAGGTGTTGTTTCTATGGCCAGTATCAATAGCTCCTTACAAACCAAGCGTGCACCAAACCTTCCATGGCATGGAACGAGAACATGCTGCTGGGAAGAGGAGCCAGAAGAGGTCAGGAATTGCAGCGTGCCCGCAGAGGGGAAGGTGAGCGTTCATTGGGGGCGGGAAGAATCCATGAAAAGCAGCTGGAAGAGTAATGGGTCTGGCCAGTGTTCTTCTGGCAGGTCAAAGATTGAGGAATAGGGGGGATTTAAGTAACAAACCAAACAACTCCCTGCTCCGCTGCACAACGCTGGGAGAGTTCCAGGGACAGTGTTTGAATAAACAGTAATAATGGGCACCTAGGTGCCAAATTACCCAGTTTTTAATATTCATTGTATTATGTCTAAAAAAGCAGTGCTGTCAGCAGCTCAATCGTTAGATCTTTCTGCTGAGTTCCAACAGAATTCTAAATAACAGGTTCATTATAAAAGAAAGACCCTCTGAAGGGCCAAGTAATAATGGCTGGTATAATTAAAATCTGTCTGTGGATTACTGTGGTGCAGGAGAGAAGCACGCTGACAATTAACTTCATAGATGTATTTCAGAGGAAGTGAGGGACTGATCAGAGTGGCCTGGAAGTCAGCATTAAAAACCTGTAAATCCCTGATATTCCCCACACAAGCGCAGCCCTCGTCATCTCCCACGCGTGCTCCAAGAGGTGGGAGCAGCGGGTGGACGGAGACCTTCCGACAGCGCAGCAGTTCAGTCAATAGCGAATTACCTTTGTTGGAGAGTGGCTGAACGACGTGAGAACTGCCCTTAAAAAAACCCACCTTTGATGCAATCTGAGAGCTTTTAAAATAAAATGGTGGGTGCTGTAACCCACTGTGAGCAAGCTGGGGAGTTCGAGAGGTCCCCTGGCAGCGTGAGGGCCAGCAGGAACTGGAGACAGCTCTGTGCAGGCCTCCAAAAACCATGGGGCCTTTCATAGGCCAGTGAGAGGGTAAAGGAACAAACCACAAGCACAAACCCCATCACAACTACACAGATCAGGTGTTTTTGCCACCACACAGGAGTCCTTTCATGAGTCCTAAAATTGTGAGGAGGGGCGAATGGTGCTGCGGTGGCTGGGACGGCACGGGGGACACGGGACTGCGGGGGACTGGAGTTCAGCAGGTAACGTCCATTCCTCTCGGGGAGCTTGAAATGCCTGAGACTGAAGTGTTTCACTGCATCTCTTCTAACTTTTTGCAAGGCAAAATATTAATTGTGACCTAGGTCACAATTCGGTGTTCAGACCTTAAGCACGGGAAAAGAACCCTTTGTATCTGACCTGTCAGTTAATCTGGGAACAGGAGTGGCACGAACAGTTTGTAGAGGCTCTAGCAAGGTGGGTGCACAGACACCATTCTGCTGTGGAAATTCAGCAACAAATGCACTTGAAAAAGTAATTTCAGCAACACCCAATTCTTAACAAGAAAAGGTGCTGACATACAGACGTCCGCTGATGAGCGGGGACTTGATCCAAGGAACAATGTTAAAGTAAGGGCTGGGATGAGAAGTACTTGGCATGCGCTGCCAGCGGCGATTCCAGCCTCTGAGATGCTGGGATGCTCCGTTCTCGCCTTCAGGAAGGGACATGCGTGCCCCAACCAGGAGAAAAAATTAAAAATGCTGCAGTCAGGGTATGAGAGCAGTTTTAAATGGGGTTTAGATTAAATTTAGAGGGAGAGCAAAGCACAGATCCACAAACTAAAAGTATTTTATGGAGGAAGAGAGAGGTTTCTGTCCTCTATACTAGTTATTAGTGAACGTAAATGTGCTTAGTGCCAGGGGCCTGTTCTAGTCTGCTGGGACTCGAGCGCTCACAGCTGGAGCTGCAGTGCCCGCACTGAACAGCTCCGAGGAGAGAGAAGCGCTCTGCATAGGAAGGGTTTAGCTGGGCCAGGATCTAGTGCCAGGCGAAGGAGCAGGTGCAGCGCCTGCACTGCAGATCAGGGGAAGAGGGGGGAACAAAGGCACTTCCACAGAACCAGCGTTCCCAGGACGCAGAAAAGCACGGCCTCGGCCAGAGACTCCCCTCCTCTGGTTTGGGCTGTCCCTTTGTTCCGCAGCTCCCATTGTTCACAATCCCACCTCCCCAGCGTGCTGGTTCACGGGGCCTGTGCGTTCAGAAGTACCAGCTGCCAGGTAAAATTATTTTGGGGTAACAGACCTTAAATCTCCCTTCCCCGTTTGGGGAGGGTGTGTTCTTACCCTGTGGCCAGAGCACCCCACGCCCCCGGGAACAGATCATGGGGTGGAGTCTCCTCCAGCTCCTGTCCCAGGGATTGTACCTCAGGTGTTCACCTGGCAGGAAAGCATCTCCTAACTTGAGATGATCTACCCCAAAGCCTGCCTGGCCTCAGACTAAAGTTGTGTTACCACGTAATCGCTGTCTAGCAAAGCCTACAGCCGCACGTCTACCCCGTGTCGGTGTCGTCAGCCAGGCAAGGAGGGGCCTCCGAGGATTCCTGGGGGGGGGAAAAATTACCCAACAGCCTGATTTTGTTTGGTTGGAATAAATTTATTTCATCTGTCTGTAAACAAGGTGTTTTTAATAGTTATGGCATTTTTTGAAATGCATATTAAATCAGATGAGTTAGACTGTATCCCAGATGTAACAAAGTGCAGGGAAAGAAATGGACAAATCAGCAACAAGAATTTGTTTAAATCTGTACATTATCCACAAGGCCCAACAACAGAAGCAAATACTAGAATGTCCCTAAAGTAGTGCCATTCGAAAGAAACCCTCAGAGTCGGTTAAAATCCATCTCACAATAGCAACAGTTCATTTTTTTTTTTTTTAAACAATAGTATGGCACAGAATACATATTAAAAAATTCATCACAAGACAGCCAAGTCAGTTATTCCAACCAACACCATCTCCCATTTATTCTTTTGTGTACAGCGTTCTGCAGTTCTGCAATGGACACACAGGTTAGTACCGTGCCTGAACGGAGCGCGGGGTTACGGGTGACGGCTGCGCGAGGCAGCGCACGCCATGGTTTCTGCAGCGAGGGTGTGACAGGCCCCATGACTACCTCAGATTTGAAATGGCATCATTTTGACGGGTTAGCTCTCAAACTGCCCACCTCCATCCAAAGGGTGGCTTCAGAGCAGCAGAACTCTTTACCAGGAAGTGATCTGGCAGGAAGGCTGGAGTCAGCCAGAGCTCCCGCTATAGCTGAAGGTGGCAGTTTTCCACAATGACATTGCAGTTTCATATTAGAAAACAAGAACACCAAAAGAATCCCCCCACGCCCCCCAAGCTGCAAATGAAAATTGGTCCTATGAAAAACCCAAACCAGACACACTCCAGGTGGTTATGCCGGGATGGCTAATGTCCGTAATGGCAGCCTTTTACAGTTAACTACAGAACAGGAGCTGGCAAAGGAGAAAAAAAAAAAAGTGCCTGAGCTATTGCAAGGATGGAATGTCTGGGGGTTCGTTCGGGATGGTGGCTTTAAGGTCAGGGGAGGACGTGCATCTGTACCCTTTCATAGTTTTGTGATTGCACTTGTTAAGCAGTACGAGCTTCAGACATCGTGAAGGAAAAAGAAAAGCCTCGAGCCTACAGTGAAGTGCAACAACAAAACTAACGTAACATTAATAGCTGTTGAGTGGCAAATTGGTTAAACCAGGCACTATAAAAATGGGTGTAAGCGAACAAACGTGTGGGACAGCAGTAAAGATATGCATGCACTTTTTCCTCCCAACCGTGCTCTGTGAAAGGAAGACTGGTGAGCCGTGTCCTTGCTCAAAGTGCCGAGGAGGCATTGATCAAATCGGATTGTACAATCGGCACCTTGTTTAGTACTGGAGTTGTTTTAGTTGTCAATATCACGCTAATTGCTAAGCCAAAGCAAAGCCTATGCTTGGCGTTCTCCCCTCCCAAGAGCTTCTCAAGGTATCATGCATATCATCGGTGTGGTGCCAGGTATGGGGCTGGGTTACATACAGCGGTTAACATAGAGATGGACAAAGGGTAACTGGAGTTATGACGTTAGGAAATGGGTAAATAAAAAACAAAAACTACCATCTACAGTCTGGTAGCACTGAACACAAGTGGGTGGTGGTGCAGACAGTTGCTAGGTGGATGGGGAGAGGCTGCTCAGACGTCAGACCTCCTCAGGTATAAAGCCAGTTCATATGCTTTCTTGTTGAGTGTCCCTCCATGGACACCTTCCTTTCCCATGACTATAACCAATGCTGGAGTACACAAGGAAACAAAACAGAAATGAACAGAATTAAAGAGAAAAAAAAAAAAAAGTAACACCTTTCCCCACCAACAAAGGGATACAAAGGAGACACAGGTTCATACCCCATCACCCTGCATTGCTAATAAAGTTTCCAGAATGTAAGGTTTAAAGCTCACCGCCAGGAAAGTTTAATAGCAATCTTCCCCTAATACTTAACAGTCTGCCTAGCAACTAGAACCCAGAGTCTCTCAAGTATTTTGCCATTGAGTATGCCTTCTTATTCAATCCGCCTCCATGGACCCCTTCTTTGCCCATTACAAAGACCAAGACTGAAAGAGAAAAGAAAAAAAAAGTTTTTAAGAGAGTGTGTTAGACAAGGAAATAATGCAAGTTTTAGGCAGCGCAGTAAACACACTCAAATTCCAAGATTTAGCGTTTGGGTATTAAGCTCATTTAACAGGGTTTTTGTAAAAATACAGATGTAGACAGGGCTGGGAGAAGGCGCGAGTTCTCTGCAGCGCACTGTGGAACCAGGAAAGTTCACTGCTAAGAAAAACGGCACCAACTGCCTCAAAAAAGCTTTGCAGTGCCTGGCGACCATCAGCACCATCCACGGTCACCCAGCAAGGAAACCCTGGCTGCGTCTTAAAAAAAAGAAGTGCTGTCTGGGACAAAAGCAGCAGCATATGCAGAAGAACTGACCCTGAAGCGCCCACGAGGGAATATTCTTACATTCTTATCTGTAGTGGCCACTACTGGCCCAAAGACCAGATGCCTTGATGCCAGCAGGAAACCCACGGGGCCAGACTTGGGATTTTCCACACAACAAGACAAGGATAAAACATACTTTCTGCGTAAGAAAACGCAGGGGGGATTTTACCGCTGACCCTCTCTCTCTCCCCACGGTTCTGGGGGAGCATCCCAAAGGTCTGGCGAAGAACAGCCGGGCCCCTCCAGCCGCAGCCAGCAGATGTCCCCAGCAGGAGCAGGACACGGGGGCAGCCAGGGCTTCCCGAGCCAGCAGCGCCTGGCTGGAAGCAGCAGCCGCCTGCCTACAGGTGACTGTGCATCTCCATAGCAATCGGCTCCCGAAAAGGGACAGTTCTCCTTGGTGCTTCACAGCCCGCAGCAGAGTCACAACTCTGTGCTGCAAACGTTCCTCCCGCATCGCTGCCACCCGGCTCTAGCCTACAGACAAACTGTGCTCTGGTTCTGGTTTTATAAGCAAAAGTCTGTTCCTCACTGATCTGTTCCACAGCCAGCCAGAAGAACGCCAGGCCAGATGCTCTGACTGCCAGGCGCGCGACTCGTAGCCAGGATTCTGAGGCACGTTTTTTGTACCCAAACCTGGCGCCCTCCCTGCCACAGGCTGTACCAGAGGTTGAACGAGCAGCACAAGGCGCAGGCGTACCAGCGTAAAGCACGTTTCTCAGCGATACCAAATCGGATGGGCTTTTTTTGCCTGCAGACAGACTTCAGAGAGCTCAACAGGAAGTGCAAGGAGAGTTAGTGCAGGACTTCAGGGGCAAGGAGGAGTAGCTCACGCAGGGAACTCACACCTTTGCAGAATACACTTTCTGCTGAGAAGTTTAAAGCTGGTTTCACTGCCACTCATCAGTATTTCCCTACCGTAAAGCTTTAGGCACCAAGTTACCGTGTGCTTGGCAAGCCCCCTTCCAGCCCTGGCCTGCTCGTCCCTCCTGGCAGAGCGGTTTCACCGTTTCTCCGCCCAGCTGCGATCACAGGTGGGAGCAGGGACAAGGGCAATTCCCAGGCAGAAATCCAGCCAGAGCGCTGCCGCCCCCCACCACTTCCTGAGATTAACTGCTACGTGCAGGAGTCTGGCTTTCGGAACAGCCCGAGTCTCTGCTCAGGGTCACACTCTCAATTCGGTGATCTGAAAGCGAAGGAAATGCAGCTTACCTCGGCCAGCTCTGCCTACAGCAACATTGTACGTCGGCTCACCGCCTTGACTCTTTGTCCTGATGTCCATTGTGCAGTCGCCATCAACATACAGGCTATCTCTGATCACTGAGCACTTCTTCGCACCAAGGGTCAGACCATTGGTGAAGAAACCCTCTCGGTCTTTTCCTACAATCATATCTATTTCTACTGGCTGCCAAAGGAAAAAGTCCAGGGTTAGAACAGCAGCATCTCATTGTCTAATTTCTACTCAGAAAGCGCCCCGTCTCACGCGCAGAGGGCCAGACCGCCTGTCCCCGTGTCCTCTGCTCCGGAACACGGCGCCGTGTCCGTCGCCGCTGCATCGCGCCGGTTCATCGCCGCTGTCAGCAGCGGAGCCGCTGCCCCGGCGCACGCCGAGCCACGAGTCCTCGGAGCCGAGCTCTGCTTAACGGAGGCCCTGCGCGACGGAGCCTGCTCAGCACCGGCGCCGTGTCTGCGTGACTGGCGGCTCCGGGTGAGCCGCTGGC
>VZZY01002408.1:0-76259 GCA_013400335.1 Eurystomus gularis
AAAGCTCTTTCAATGAGCCTTGCAAATCCTGTGCAAAAAACCTTCTCCCACTTTGAGAGAAGGTTACCCCATCTGTCACCAGCAGGCCTGGTGTTGTATAAACTGACCCATGATCAATGAACCCAAAGTCCTGCTGGTGACACTGGGCTTGGAGCCAGGTATTGATCTGATGGGTCTTCCTGTTTCTTCCCTCACTGTTCCCTGCAACTGGAGAGATCGAGAACGTTACTTGTGCTCCTGATCCCTTGACTAGTCATCCCAAGGCCCTGAAGTCTCTCTTGATTAGGCTTGGATTTCTTGTTGCAAGTTCATCACTGCTGACCTGAAAAGTCAATAATGGATAAGTGGGCTCTACCAGGGTAGGAAGTCTTATCACCATATCTTTAACCTGGGCACCAGGGAGGCAGCAGACTTCCCGAAGTAGGTCTGGTCTGGATATCACGTCTTCCGTTCCCTTCAGAAAGGAGTCACCTATGACAATTATCAGTCTTTTTTTCTTTGTAGAAGAAGTTTAGATGAAGGACGTAGGCCAACTTAATTTCAGCAACACTTCTAAGGTTGTCCTCATTATCATTATTATTAGGTTCCACTTTCAAGGCCTTGTACCTGTTATGCAAGAGCACCAAGGAAGGCAGGGTTGCTGCTGAGGGGACACTCCTGCTGTGCTGGGCAGGAACTTGTTGCCATTGCCCCTCTCCTTCAGGTCACTCTGAGACAAGAAAGGGAATCCTCTGTGTTATGTATCTTGTCTGATTGTTGAGCCTGTCTCAGTGAAGGCAGGATGTGTTTCCAGTGATCCCTATGCAAAGGAGTTTAAGCACCTACAAATGGACAAAGAGTAGGGAGAAAACTCTAGTTGGAGAGGGACTGGAAATGGGCTTCCAAAGGGAAAACTGCAAAGATAGCTTTCATGTGAGGCATGGTCAGAGGCAGGAAGCGGAAATAGCAGCTAGAAATGAGAAAAAGCTTCAGTGAAACATCTTCTGCTCAGAAACAGGGATGTGGAAGTGCTAGACCTTTACAGTATTCGCTTTTCATGAAGATTCCTGGTCTTTAGTTCTTGATCACTGTATCATTTCTTTTACCAGTGCGACCACATGACAACTGTTTAATACTGTTCAATGCATGTGGGGATTTTTTTGCATGCAAGGCATGAAGCAAGACCCTCTGAGCTGTCTTGGCTGGTTTACAACATCATGCTTTCTTCTATGGTCTTTCCTGCTGACCCTGAAAACCTTCCCACTGTTTTTGCACAGTAGAGAACATGTACCAGGCTCATCCCTGTATGCCATACAGATTGGTATTTAGCCGTGTGTGCGGGGAAATTAGCTTGGTTAGCCTCATGCTGGAAAGGACTCAGATCCGAACACCAGACTAGTTGATAAAATGATGTTTCTACTGACTACGTTTTTTAAAGAAACAAAGGAAGCTGGTTGTCTGAGCCTAAAAGAAAGATTTAAGTGACAGATTGTTGGTCTGTGAATCTCACATATGTTTTTTGAGTCTGGGGCCAGAGAAGAAACAGATGTCTAAGGCTGGAAGAAACACTCTTCCCTTTTTAGGACTTCCTATTGACTGTTATAAGGTGTCCTCTCATTCAGTAGTGATTTCCATTCCTCCATATCCTGTGCATTATGTAGACATCTAATCTGGCCCTCGGAGTTTAATGAAGGAGCTATGCTCCTGATGTAGTGCTCTCTGGTGAACATCTCCATGCGCAGAGGCTGCAAACCCATAATTGCAGTGAGCACAGGGTAGAGTTGCTGTTGAGTTCAACCTCAGCCTTTTTATCTCAGCTCTTTATAAGCGTGCTTAAGAAAGCAAGGCTAGTATGGAAATTGCTACTCACAAAGACAAAGTACCTCGTACAGCAAGATCCTGCAGGAAGTTGCGTCAGGATGGTGAAAAAGAAATGCTGTGAATGATTTTTTGTTTGTGGGCATGACCACTTCAGAGTTATGCATAGTCTCTTCGTAGATATTGTTATACAAATTAGCCTTTATATGGAATAAAAGCCTGTTTGACCCTCTCTCTCAACTAAGTCAAGAGTGGATAGATGCTGAAGTGCTAACTTGGTATGATACGTATGTTTCACCTTCATGAAAGTTTTGCAGTTTTGAACCTGTTCACCTTTACAAGCAGCTGTGTACATTGCTGGCTCCTTTGGAAGAAATAGTGCAATCAGGAGGCGGAAAAGGTATCCGGCACATTAAAAAGGAGCCAGGGTGCCCAAGTCCATAGAAAGGTGATGGCTGAATGGTAATATTGCCGACATTAATGCTCACTCTCTTTGATTATTACAGTCATCACACTGCTATTACTGAAACATGAAGACTTTCAAAACTGGGAAAGGGATATTTTTCTTTAGGTTACATAGGACTCGCTGTTATTTTGAAGTTGTCACAACTCCTGTTTCTATTTTATTTTTAAAACAGGAAATATTAGTCATTCATTCTCATTTTACAGCACCTAAAATACTCATCCCAAATCCACTTCAGGTTTAAGCGCACGGTACTGTCTTTGCCGTGCAACCTGTGGGCTGAATTCCCAGCTGACTGCAATGCTCATGAGTTTTCAGTTTCCGTGAAAAACTAAAGTGTGTCGGTGGGACTGTGTTCTTCATCCCAACTTCACCTTTGCAATCTGCAAGAAGAGTTGAGGTCACACATAGCACGAATTCAGACAGCCACCTGAACACAGAGGCTGCCATGGAAGCCACTTTGCCTCAGATGTGCCATTGCCAGCATGTGTTGACAGCACAGAGCCCCTTGAGCTGCAGGCTGTGCCAACCCCTCCTGCCCTCTCACTGAGAACCCCTGGCATCCCCCGATCATCCCAACAAACCTGGGCTCATACATGCACCATAACTTACCCAGCCCACACAGCCGGCATTCTGAACACCTGTCCTCAGAACAGACCCCACTGTGGGACCCTCTCCTCCTACACCATCCCTGCTGCCAAATACCGCTCCTCCATATCCACCTTCAGCTCTCCCTCCTGCTCAAGGATGCTGCAAAGATGGGCATTCATAATTAGTTTTTTATTTTAATAAAATCCATTCATCCATTCTGTGACACAGTTCATTTGTGCCTTTATTACAAAAACGGAAATAATTTTATGAGTGAAGTGCAGAATGCTGCCAGTTTTCTCCCCTGTGGCTCATCTAAAAAAGGATTTGGGTGGATATAAGAAAGGTTAAATCAGAAACTTCTTCACATCGTGCCGAAGAATATAAAACTGGGAGGCACTTGACAAAAGGTGGCAATGAGACAGTTAAGAGAACCATGTTGTTGCAGAGATACAAAATCCTAATGCCACAAAAATAGCATTACTAAAAAATAAATTTAAGTTATGAGCAGATATTCAAAGAGAGCTTGAGGAAGGCAGGAAAAGGATATTTATATAAAAGGAGTAAGTCCGATGCTTGCAGAGTTTCAAGAAGCTTCCAGACAGCAGGACCATCTATTGGCCTCAGCATGTGATTAGGCTGGGTTAGCACGCCACTTACCATAGCAATCTCCTGGCTACCTTTCCTCTATCTTTTTCTGTACATCTAAGATTCAAGCTGCCACCTAATGTAATGTCTAAAAGGACTGATGGTACATACCTTACTGAGTAATTGCAGTCTGAATATTAATTTTATAGATGGCATGATTTAAAATACCCATTTTGATGATACAATATGTATAAATTTGGATTACATATGTCTCCTTATGTAAAAGAGATCTTCTTTTAGTATCACATTGTCTGCTGCATTTGCCTAGCACCCCCTACCATATGCTCTTTAAAACAAGCTGTTGCACTTCAAGAACTGTCCCTAGTAATTAACAGGAAAAATATTGGTTTTTTTTCTGGGTAAACTAGAAGTCCTTGCATCAATTAAGACTTATTTTTCCCTCTGGCTAGTTGTTCCTGTAAGTTCTAAACCCTCTTCCTTCTGTTTAGTCCCTCATCTCCATCCTGTCAGTCTAGATTTTAGCACCAGTGCTCCCAGTAAATGCAAAGCAAGCTTTTCCCAACCATCTTTTCGTCTCTCTTTTCCACTTTGTCTCTAAGCTTCTTGAAGTCCTTAAAATTATTTGCTCCAAGGTCTCCTTTTCATTTCTGTTTTGCTTTCTTCATTCTCGTGTGTGGGTCTTTCCTCTCTTGTTCCCAGAAACCTATATCTGAACCAGCTGCAGATCTGCTATTTGCACCCCCTTGGACCTCTTTCTTTTTTTTTGGACCAAGAATGATCTTTCTTCTTTAATTCAAGGAAGATTTTATCTCTGTGGCTTTCTGTTCTTCCATTTAATCTCCCTAGTACTCAATCAACACTCTGGACTGTATTGGCACCCTGTTCCTTCTTTCCCTTTTAGCCACTGCAAGACTTTGAATCTTCAAATTCTTTTCCTTTTCTTCCAGCACCTCAATTTTATGGCTTGTTGATACCTATAGGTATATTGTATAGATACATACCTGTATCTATAACTGTGAGTCTAAGGGTCCCTCAACTCTGACTCCTTCTTCCAGTTCCTCTCCTTTATGGTCTGTCCAATGTCCCCTAGATAATCTAAAGCTTTCTTACACCTAGAGTTTTGGCAGTTGAGAGAGTTGTCTGTCACTGTCTAGTTCTCTCCTTTTTGTGACAGTTGCAGGTTTGTTTGTGTTTTGCCAATTACCCAGCCCAGCACAAAAAACGCCGCCACCACGAGGAGGCAGATGCATAAGCAGATATAGGTTTTATTATCTATCCCCATGGGGCACAGCAATGACACTACATGGCTGGCAATAGAAGAGAGAAACCCACTCACTGCGGGTGATATAACAAAAGGAAAAACAAACTTAACTACAAACTCAATAACAGAAGGGAAAAGAAACCAGGCAATGACCTCAACAGTAGAGGGGGAGACCAACCATACCCCAAATATCACCACAGCCATGCACAAACCACCCCAGCAAATACCAGAGAGGTGTACCAGCAGTATGTGGTACATTCCACAAAGGTACATGGCTAAACTACAAAAGACTCCAAAAGGATAAGCAATCAAATCCATTACCAGTATTACCCCTGTCCTGTCCAATATACTCGTTCTGTCCCGCCGTTGCTGGGAAATCCTGGTTGCAGTGAGCAGTTGGGAGGGGCCTCAGGGAAAAACCCTGCGTGGTGCGTCCACCTGCAGATCGGCTTCTTCCCCAGTTCGCTACAAGCAGGACCAGCTTTTATACTGTTGGATAAACAATTCAGGTTGCACAGGCAATCCTCAAAAATAACTTCAAAAGCGGGACACCTGCTATTTTTCCTCCTTGTTGGGTTCTGTCCAAGGTCGGCCAAGCCCGGGAAGAAACTCAAAGAGAAGGAGGCACTTCTATCTCTTTTGGTCTGTTCTCATGGCTAATCAACTAATTTCCCAGCAGAGAAAAATCCTCTGCTGGTTCCAGTCATACTGTCTGGTTGTGAGATTCATCCATATGTCAACGTTAATTCAGGGCCTATTTCTCAGGCCCTAGCACTTCAGTTTGACATCTAGACATCCAAAACTCAGAAAACAAGATAGCTGTCCTAAGAGAAGAATGTTTCTCATCTCTTGATGCCTAGATTCCCTTTCTTTAAAGTTCCCTACTAACTTTGTATTCTGTTGGTTTTAAATGACTTTCCATCACCATTATATAGGAATACCTTTCATATAAACCTATAGCAAAGTTCCCAATAAAATGAGGAACTTCTTCAACCAGAATTTTGCCTAGGTTTTGTTTAATTTGTGGGTTTTAAAAAATTTGGCCTGAAAGTAAACACACTGTTGAATGCAAGCTTCCTCCTTGGCAAAGGAGACTTTTTCCAGAATATTAAAGAGTCCACAGCTCCAAAATTAGATCCTTTTGACCAAGCATGCAAAAGAAATCTTGAATTTATAGCTGTCTTAACAAATAAAGTTGTTGTGATATCTTATAGGCTGATCTTAATTTCAGATTTAGGTACTGTAATTACATACACAGGTGTATCGATTACTTGTCCCGGTCTTCAATTTGGAAAGAGGACAACAATTTGGAAAGAGGACAAGGATTCCTAGAAAGTGAATGGGAAAAAAGTGTTCTGAAAACTGGTTCCTCGTTACTTGCTTATCTGAGTTTCACATGGTCTGAGCGAAGTCTGAAGATGCACATCATTCACTGCTGAAGGCTGAATGCCATGGAATACAAAAATAGCATCTGGGGAACACTTTGAAAATATGGCTTTTTTTTGCCTGGCACAGGTTGGGTCTTGCATGGCTTAAGCAAAACTAAGCCAGAGCTAATCTTCTATAGACATTTTGATATTCTAGAAACAGTAATGGTTTCCTCAGTTGACAGTGGTAGCTTTTGCACTCTTACTACAAGAAAGCTTTTTTTCAACCTTGACAATTAGTTTGCATGACCCACCTACCCAGATAATTATGGGGTATCCTCTCTTTAAAGATTTCTATCTTCCACAATGTCTCATTTCAGAAAGTTGGAAAATCCCTATTTCCTTTAGATTGAATCAGCATTTAATTTTAGCATGCTGGGACTTTGTTCCATTTAAAAAGACATTCAGGTGTCTGGATCAAACACAGCAGCAGTTATACTCCACCTCACAGGGAAAATTTAATCCAACACTTTGATTTATCAAGTGATGATTTGACTCCTCTTGAGAGTCCTAAGTGATGGATTTGCTTCTTCTAAAACAGCAGCTGTTTCAGATATGTTTACAATTATGAAATAATTTTCCTATACATTTAGCCTGTGGAACATATGGTATGTTGAGGTCCCCATAATCACATTCATATGCACCATCACCACTGATGACCCCCTAGGGAACCTAAAATTCTGCAAAAGACAGTGTATAGTCCCTGAAATAGACCCGTACATGGTCCAGTCCTCAGTACTGGAGGAGTAAATCTCCATTGGTGCTGCCTCCATTTACCTCTTCAAAATTGCCCTCCTCTGGTGAGATGGCTATAAACTTAACAAAAGTATTGTATTTTATTTCATGATGATTTATTTTGCAGTCTGTTCATGGCTTTTTTGCTCCCTCTGTTTCCCAATTCTGAACTCCAAATAAGACTTTTCCTTGAACTTTGTTGCTAGGGAATACCACTGCTGTATATTACATCCTGCACTAAGGTGTGTAATAAAGGAGGTGTCAGCATCTTCAGGCCAGCCTGCAGCCCTGAAGTGGAGGTATGTAATGGTTATCTTTTACAATGGCATCTTGTGCATGTACTGTGTGGCATAGAGAGACAGGCAAACTGCCAGACAATGGTAACACCACAACATAGTAAAAACAAATTAAGAGGAAGATCTTAGCCACACACTGTGGAGAAGTGTGAGGGTCTAGGGGAGTCTTGTTTTATATAAGCCAGGAAAATAAGAGGTTTCTCCTATTCTGTGCTGAGAAGCAGTAGTTGCGCTCTTCCTATCCATTCGTATGAAAAACTGAAAGCTGCTAGAAGCTGGTTGAAGAGGAGCTGTTCTCCTCTGTGGGCTTGGGAGAGCCTCCAGACCAGATGGTGGAGAATCTGTAACCTGCCACCACCTGAGCAAGGTCTGCCACAGACTTGTCAGAAGTCTGCCTCCTTCGCAGACGGATATTTTGCCACCTGACTCAAAACATATCTTTGCTCAGAGCATGCTTTTTAACAGCCAGCTTTCATCACTGCTTCCTCATATCATCTTCTTTCTTTGCAGCCTGGAGAAGGATGGTGGAACTAGGTGATTTCCAGAGGAGTAAATGTTGGCAGTGCCAGGAGCAGCTACCCTGCATTTAGATGTGATGGTAATGAAACAAAAACAGTGTTGCAAAGCAACACATCTTTTTCATGTATCCTGTAATACATAGTGTTCTCTAAACCTTCAGTTCAGAATATCACCACAAGAAAAATCTACCTGATCCTTAATTCTATTGCATATGATTGTATAGAATATTGGGGGAAAGTAAGTTTCAAAGAACATTTTAAAAGGTCTAAAAAGCTTGGTGTATTTTGGTGTTCATTTGGTTTGGGTACTTTGGTCTAATAATGAAAGTTACGGCATTTACAGGTAATCATAGCAACTATCAAGGGAGTGAAGCTTGTAAGGAAGAACTATCAGTTCACTACAGTGGGAACCACTGGGTGGTACCAGATGGAAAGTAAACTCCTTTCTCTCCACATCTCTTGAAGGACAACTTGATGAATTTCTTCTCTGTTCTGCATTACCTGAACATTTATAAATTACTTTTACACACAGGATATAATACAAATATCTGAAACCTTCTGTTTATGACAGAACCATGTTTAAAAGACTATATTCTGGTGTATGAAGTCTCACATACACAAACTTCAATGCTGCTGCTCTCACAAATCATTTGTACCTTGAGCGCACTGTAAGATAAGTTTACAGTATCCTGGCTCTGTCTCCCACAACCCCTCCCTTTCATTAATCTTAGAATAAAAGCTCTGAAACCTAGCAATATCCTTGGTATGTGTATAGTTTGGTGGGGCAACAAGCAATAGCTGCAGTACAAATTACTATTAATAAATAAATGCAAAAACTCAAAGAGTTTAATTGCATTGGAGTAATGATCTGCTATAGAGATAATGCACAAGGAGTGAAATTGCACTGCAAGACTGGCAACTGTTTGCCTTTAATATTAATAGATTAATTAGACAGTGCATTTGAGACATGATTGCCTGGAGAAATTCTCTTCCCAGACTGATGCAGTGCACTCAACAGGATGAAACTTTGGTTGTCAATGGTTACTCTGTAGATCTTTGAAGACATTTATTTTTATAATAACTTACAAAATATTGGCATCATCATTCCATGTTCAAATGTGATTAAAAGTTCAGAGAGTGTGATATTTTAAAACATGTTCAAGATGTATACTGTTAATACTCTTGGAATAAATCTTACAATATGCCTTCTTAAGGTAAAGACTTTTGTCTTTCAAGACCCATATTATCCCACTGCAGATGTACGATCCCTATGGATTTTTTTTTTTAAAGATTTTTTATTAGCGGTTGGAATTGCCGCAATCTGAGGAAAAGTTTCGACAGCAGCAACTGGTCTATGGACAGATACCTGGTTTAAAAAGAACACAGAACAAAGGAAACAGTAAAAAACATGGTCGTGAAATGCACAGTGGTACAGTACTGAGTCAGTGCAGCTGGGAGGGTGAGCTGCTGTTCAGACTAATTGGTGATGCACTCTCAATGTTGGAGTGATGTGTTTGGAAATACTACCTATGATTGCAAAACACAGCACTGGCAGTGTCTACCAAGTACTGATGCTGCTACAAGAGCCATTGCAAACCTAGCATAGGCAGCATCCCTGGCTAACCTCTGGCAGAATATGTAATCACACTATAGAGTTATAGGGAGGGCTCCTTGCATCTGGACTGATAAGTTATAAACCTAAACCTTTGATTTCTGAGGATTTCTTCCAGTGGCAAGTGAGGAATCACAGAGGAGTAGATTGTTGTCCAAAGAAGCAAAGAGCAATGAGTTTAACTCATAGCACAGAAATCTCAGGTGAGATAGTAGGTTAAATTTCATAATGGCAGTGACCAAGCAAGGCAGCAGGAAGCAGTGGGTGCAGACTAGGACATCTCCAGAGCTGGGGAGCTCTGAGCCCAGCGCCCGCTAATAGCAAAGGCAGAGCTGATCCTGCCACATGGGAGAAAGGAGCAGATCATATATTAAGACTGTTCCTAGTCTTATTTTTCCATAACTATAAGTTATATCCTTGTTCTGTGTTCTACATTTTGTTTCCATTTTGTAAATTCATCTCAGCTATATGCTGCATTTAAACTTAAGCAGTGTCCTATGTCTGTGTAGTTATTTGGTTCACTTAATGTGAGCTGAATTATAGAATTGGGATGCAGAGTTTGATATTGCAAAATGAAACAAAAACCACAAAAACGTAGCACTAAACTGACATAAATTTCTTGGCAGAATGAAATCCTTAGCCTCTAGCCCTAAGAAACTTTCTCTCTTCCATTTCAGAAGCAGTCAGAGCTTTCATACCTGACAGTTAATTAATAATATGCTGTTACATATAGTGAGGAAAAACTGGCAGGAGTTGATTTAATCCAATATGATGCAAGCTTGTCTTAGAAATATTCCTAAAAGGCATAATGTGAAGGCATGATAGCAAAACAGCCAGAGACAGACACTATAGCAACAAGGCAGCTGATGATCTGCTTCCCCAGCTGTTAAGCTGCTGTTTTGCTAACAAAGTGCCTACTAACCTCAGTTCTCAGACAAGATTTTATTAAAAATGAAACCACCATAAGTGGAAATCTCTATACAGATGTTTCAAACAGCAATGAAAATATTACTGAATTTTGTCTCTGGCCTTCAAATCACTGGTTTTAACTATACTTAAGATTAACTAGAAAGGATGAGAGGGAATAGAGTAACAAGACAACCAAAGCTGCTGTGTTTTCAGAAGGAACCTGAAATAACAGATTACTAGCATTTAGGGTGCTAAAGAAGGCAGTGGAAAATGCAGGCTGAAATCCCCTGTGTACTTCAGGTAGAGCAGGGAAGGGAACCATGGATTCTATGCCTTGAATGACCAAGTCTGGGGAGAAAAGCTTCCTTTCCAGTAAAAAATTCTGTCTAAAACCTGAAAGATCTTCCTCAGTAAAACTATATGCTTTCCTTTTAAGTGCTATTTTTGACAAATGAGAGTTTTCATTTGTGGCTGAAGCATTCCAGTCAGCTCTACCACTCGGTGTGTAATGGAGGCCACCTACGCAAACCCCTGGAGAGGAGCTTAGGTGGGGAGTGCCACCCCAGTGTCGCTGGAGTTTTGGGATCCCTTCGCTTTTTCACTTGTTTTATTTCATTGGAAGTAATGCCAAAAACAAAGCACAAAGTTCTCATGCAGCAAACCAGGAGGAAACCCAGAACAGTCATCGTGTCCAGTGTGTGTCTTGTCCCGATACAACAAGGGAGACAGTCCTACTGTCAAACAGATCAAATAACTAGTTCATTTTACATGCTCTATTGGATTTTTACTAGTTAACCAGCAAAGAATTCTCCACCTGCTTCTAAGAGATGCTGAGCCATGAGTATCTTATACCTCCTCTAATGTCACACTTGAGTGACAGTCCATCACCATTTAACTTCTACTAATAGGATATTGAGAAGGAAATCTTTGCTTTTTGATTGTGTAGTGCTCTCCATGTGTACATTCAAAGGCTGGCTACTGAGGCTGTGATGAGCCTTCACCTCTCTTGGGCACCACTATTATGAGTATATAGCATAAATGTCTGGACTGATAAAATGAAATGTTAACAAAGTGCTAGGGTAAGATCAATCCTGAAATCACAGCACGGTAGCCATGGTAATGGGCAATTCAGCGTCTAATATACACTATAAGGAAAAATATATTTTTTCTTTACCTTGCCACCTAGTGACTTTTGTCTTAGACTAAGTTTGTCATTTCTGTTTGCCATGGGTCCACCTTTCCTTTTTGTATGCACAATGCCTAGGACGGGGACACCTAAATTGAAATGGGTCCTCTTAGTTATGCAAGATTGCTACTGCAGGACTGATAACAATTATATAGTCAGTCTTTCCAAGAAGGAGAATTGTTATCAAGCTGCATGAAGAGAATAATGAAATCACGCCTACTGTTCCTATATTGTGTAAAATGTCTAAAATGGTTGTTATTTTATCATTTAATATACAGATAGTGTTATACATACAATAACATTCAAATCATTCCTAAAGCAGTGAGAACCTACATTCGTTTCAGTTGTGATCATAAAACTAGTAGCAGTGCTTCTTAATTATTTGAGTATGCAATTAAGAACATGGCATGTAACTTCAAATTGGCAGCAGGCAGGATAAAACATGTCTTCAACCTGCAGGAACTAAGTTAAGCTCCTTAAAGCAACATCTTTTAAGGCTGCAGATTTCTTTTTCCATTTCTCTCTTTCTCCTTGCTAATACGACTGCACACTTGACCATATGGATAACATAAACCTTTTCAGATGTCTGGTGTGCTCTTTCTGCATAGTTGAGAAAGAGAATTTGGAAAAAGCCAAATTATGTGGCTAGTCCTTTCCAGGAAACCAAGCCCAGGCTTTGACTCTACAGTTAATACACTTAGAAAGGCAGGGTAAAGCATAGGGTTAGGGTTCATGTTTAGATCTCTGTTTACCTACATTCTCAACTCCACTAATATGCTTTCATGAGCACCAAATTTATGCAAAAGTAAAAAAAAAAATCCTGAAGTCTCTGCCAACCAATAATCATGAATGTCAGTGTTTTGATACTTGGAGCAGCTGGTATCTCCTACTAATATTTCAATTAGCAATATAAATGCTAGTTATAAATATTTCTGTGCACTTTGGGAATCTACAGTTGGAAGGCTTGGCTGCAGAGGAATTGGAAGTGCTAGCATTTTCTGAGATAGCCTGACTATCTCTTGAAGCAGCAGGTGGACAGGATGCTATGTAGATACTACTCAGGCATTTGTTCATGTTACAAACAAGATCCCAGCATTTGCTGTAGCTAAGATTTGGTATTGATTCCATTTTAGCCCCTCTTTTTCATTGCTTATAATTTTGCAAAGCTGTAAATGCTCATAAGTGCTTTGTCTATGACTTTCTATTTGGAGAATAAATGTAGTTTTGGAGAATTCAGCCAAAAAGTATTTGCAGAAAAGCTGGCTCTCTCACACAAGTTAATGCACTTGAGGGCCTGCAAACTGCTAGTGCCCCAAGCAGGAGCATGGGGAAGCCAGAAAGCTCTGTTCATATGTGTCAAACTTTTGCCCAAACTGCAATTTGAAAATTCACTTGGCACAGGATAAGTGGAGGTTTATTAACATTTAGTTTCTAAATGCCCTGACAATTTCAATCATTGCATGCATAATAGGCATGTGTGAGTAAACTGAGAGCCTGCAGGTAGGTGAAAACTGAGATGAAGAGAAAAAAATCTGAGTGAGTGGGAAAGGGTACAATTTACTGATGATGTGTGAACCAGACTGCAAAAAGATCCAGTCAGCAGGCATGTGGAAGACTGAAGTCCAGGGAGGAAACCAGCCTGAGAGAGAGCCTGAAACTGGGATTGTCCAGGGCAAGAGACTGAAGTGGTCACGCTTCCTGGGGAAGCTTCACCTTTGACTTTGCCATCCCCCGTGTCATGACTTAAATATACAGCATAGCAACGGCACATGGACCTTTGGCCAATCCAGGAAAGTAATGGGATTGTAGTACTTACATAGGATTTTTGTTTGGATCTTATTTTTCCTTTTACCAAAGCAGTTGTGTATCTACTTTACTTTATCTTAAAAATAGGGCTAGAAGAAGAGATCACTCCTGTGATTGCCTTGCTCTTCCCGGCAATCTCCACCTCTGGTGGGGAACGCTGCTCCCTGTTCCCTGCTCCTGTGCTCCCTTCCCCCTCTGCTGGATTTGCAGTCTGGCCATGTAGAGGAACATCTGACTTTTTATATCCTTAAGACTAATGCAGAGGTGTTAGAAATACTGTCATAATTGTGTGAAGAAAACTGCTAGCCTTTCCAGAAGGAGGAGGGAACAGCAGGAGGTGTTTTTTTAATGTAAGTTTAATTACAATAGCCAAGTAGCTCAGCACTGTCAGAGCATAAGTTGCAGCTCCCTGTTTATGATACACCTGCCAGGAGGAATTTCAGGTTCCTTAAGATGTGTGTCTAATAACTAGTGTCAGTCCCTGAAGGCACAGGCCTTCTGCTCCATATCCTTTTCCACTTCAACTCGTTCATTTTTTATTCAACTCTGAAAACACATAGCAACAAATCTTTTAAAATGAATAACTTATACAATGAAGTAAGATTAATGAAATGCTTTATAAAACAGCTTCATCAGTGACAAGGCTAAATGCTGCACTTCACAAGTTCCAAACTTGGAAATTCACAAAATAAATCATTTCTGTTTACTCACGCTGGGTTTACGCAACTCAGACAATAAGAGTAACCTTCGATGGATGTGCAAAGGTTCAATGGAAGTAGAGCAAAAGAGCCAACAGATGGCACTGCATGTAATTCTTTAGCAGTGTTCACTAATTTTTTTTCTTTTTTTTGCATTAATCTATCTGGTTTTTTTCAGGGCTATTTGGAAATGCATCAATAATACTCAATTTAGTATGTGATACAATGTTTTTTCATGCCCATAAGTAGCGTGTCTTAAATTTTCAAGGCCAGTTTTAGCACTGCTATAATAGCTTGAATGGAGTATATATTCCGGATATAAAAATTTTATATCCGGAAGCTGATTTTTTTTTTCTCTGCTTTTTCACTATCAAGACTGTTGCAGAAACACCTCCCAGGCATGTTATTGTACAACATCTGGTGGGTGCACGATAGTTTTCAGCTGTGGCTGTTAGTATTCTAGGGGTGCTGGGCAGCAGTTTTGGACTGTATTATTGACTGCGTGCCAGTCTTCAAATCTGGTGCTAAACTTAGATACCTGTTGTCAGCAGTGCTATTCCCTTGAGTATCACCTGCAGGATTGTGTATTACATGTATGACATTACTCAAATTTGTTGCTGCAAAGCTAAGAGTAAGAGCTCAGGAACTATGCTCTGAGATCCTACAGTAGGCATTGCTTAGTTTTAACCCTACCCTAAATCACAAGGGACATCTTCTACCAAGATACTAGTGGTGTAAGTCACAGCTTAAAAGACAACCAGAAGCAGGATCAGGTAAAACTCTCCAAAACAAATGTCAGTGTTATAGTATTTTTGCTACAGCTCCAGGGGGCAGGGGTGAAAGAATGTTGGAAATTGATGATTCCTCCCACAGATCTCTTCTGGCAACACTATGTCTCCTGGAGACCACAGTACACAAAGAAAGACAGGAAGGAGTTGTAAATTGGTTGCTTTTCCCTGTTTCTCTTTTCATCAGCTCTTGCTATGTTCTCCAGTTCCATTTCCTCAGGTTCTCACCCACTTCTGTTCAAAAATAAAGTGTTTTCTTCAAATATAGAAATTAAATTCCACCTATGGACAAGAAGTATCCTTCTTCAGAGGTCACTGATGGAGCTGTAATGTCTCCCAAATAGTAACAAAATATATGCAAAACTTCAGGTCTTTTGTCTCTAGTTTTGCCCAGCTGAACAGTTCAGCTGTCCATTTTCACACATGCTCTCTTGAAATCTGCTTTTCTCTTCCAGATAGCGTACCCACCTGGTACATGCCTGAATGCCTTCTCCACTTGGAATAAAATACTCTGGGTTTTAGTTCTGTTTCTATTATTTAGATATTGTAACAGTTGTATATCTAATAACTAAGTGAGATATTCCTGGAACAATGCATTTAAACACAAATTATTATTAAACAACTAAATCAATTTTTAGGCATCCAAATGAGAAAACTAATTTCTAGGAGTGAAGAGCTAAAACTAAGTGGGTTTCAGCCTTCCAGGAATAGGTCAATACTTTTATTTAAGTATCTACACACTTAAAAAAGAGCCTAACTTTAGATGCAACCAGTTGATAGTGCTGGCCCCACATTTTCCCCTGAAGCTGGGGAGACATGGGGAATGAAATGGGGATACTTGAAGTTCGGAAAGAGAAATATGTATTTTTCTGTCATTCTTATGGTACTGCCATTGCCTTTTCCTACCCATTGGTATCATTACTGTAGCACAAATATACTTTGTTGTCTGTTCCCCAGGAAAAGAGACCCCTACCATCAGCAGGGAGCCCTTGTGCCATGAGACACAAGTTTACCCGTGGGAGGGGAAGAAGAACCCCGAGGAAAACTACAGGCATTTTGTGCAAGTCAGCAGACCCATAGTTGCAAACCTGAAGAGTGCTTCGTTAGCCTCCTAAATCAAATAGTAGTTAGGAATACTAAAGCTGAACTTACTGATGCAAACAGCCATTTGGGAAAAGAAACAGATGATTGTGTGGTAAATGTCACAAAAATCCCAAAGTCGTTCTCTGATCAAATTTAGTAATCAAAAGCTAAGCTTCCTCTACTTAAATACAGACTACCATTTAACAGAGCCAGTGCTAAGCTTTTTCTGAGCAAGAAGATGCTATTGCAGCATGCCAGTGCCAGCAGCAGTGTGTGGCAGTGGAGCAGGGGCCAGCTGGACCCTTTCATAAGTGATGCAGCCCGTGCTGATATGAGGATGAAGGGACTGCTGGGGAGAAGCAGCCTTCAACAGACCTGGGCCCATTCTGCCTGTGGGATCTGAAGGCCCCCCTGGCACAGCGGCACCGTTCAACCCAATCAGAGGGGACAATGGGGGCTGTGCAAACATATTGCTCTGATTAGTACTGCTGGAGCCATTTTGTGCCAGAGGTGAAAGGTGAGAAACCAGGCGCTGGGGTTGAGCATGATGAGGGTGGGACGATGGCTGCAGACCCATCAGGAGACAGTGCCCGGTGCCCCATGCAGCTTAGTGGGGTTTGCTACAGCCCTCAAAAACATCCTTGGCTTTTTGATAAGGTTTGCAGGATGAGGAAGTGAAAATCTGGGGAGTGGTTGGAGGAAGAAGAGAAAGAAGTGAAAGGTGGAGAGAAAGCAATGATTGCAGGTGGTGTGGGAACATCAAGAGGCGAGAACACAGAGCAAAGCCCATAGAGAGGTGGAGTCAGAGGCAGTGAAGAATTGCAGTGGAGAGATAGAGGAGAAACAAGGAGTGGTCTGAATGCCTGTGTGTCTCTCATGGTGAACAAGAGTGAATCTTAACAAGGTGTCTTAGATGCTACAGGAGCATGAGCTTAAGAATCAACAGCAAAAAATTGTCATTTTGCACAGTTAACCCTTGGAGCTGATACTGCCGTGCAGTGTTCAGAGATGGAGAGGGCAGGAAAATGTTGCAGGTGGCAATGCCACGGGTCTGCAGGAGATGTTGGAACTGCTTGGTTGTGCCTTCACTTGTGGTACTTCAGTCATTAGGAAAGTGGTAATGAGGAGACATTTACTTAAATAACAACCACCAGTTTCACAAGCATTGACTTGTACAAGTTAATAACTGTGCCAGGAAAATGGAAGGTATTTCTGACAGCAAGCCCCTCAATCTGAAAGCCTTGACAGGTGAATAAGCTACTCCTAGAATAACAAATTACCAGAAGGTGATGTCTAAATTCAAAGTTGTACCAGTGTGGCTTTAGATCATCTTAAAATATATTTCATTAAATCAAGTAAAATCTCTATTTCTTCCAATTTATCCAAAGGTCCTATAGACTTAATCAGAACTGATTTGAATCCACATGAATCTACTTTAAATAGAATTAAGGAGTGACTGCGGGTCAGCTGGGTCTTGGGCCTGCCAGCAGCAGAAGCACACAAATGAACCTATGAGATGCTCATGACTGAGGTTAAATTGGGTAAGTGTAAGTGTTCTCCCTTATTAAATAAAGTGGCCCTCTGTGTGCTTATTTGGGCTGGGAAGATGGCCCTAAGGACCCTGACAATGAGGTGAAGTGGTAGTGGTGCAGAGATCTGCCTGATGCCTCCTTTCATATGTTGACAGCTTTTAGCTGGTAGCCATATTCCAAATAGACTTTTTGCATAGCAAAAAAAAAAAAAAAAGCAGTAACAGAGAGTTGGAGAAAATTGTCTTTTTTTTCATTTTGTTGACTTCTTCACACATGGCATTTTTCATGACTGTTTATGTCTGTGAGAAAAAACAAAGTCTCCTTATTAAAATTATGTGTGTTTCTGAAGGGATACACATATCCAATATAACCTTCATTACGATGCTTCTAATTAACCAATCTGCTTCACAATAAAGTATCTAGCTGTCACTAAGATCAACACTTTTCAGTTATTAATAGATTAAGGAAAGAATGTTAATTTCTTCAAGCTCCATTTCATTTGGTCTCATTACTTTGTGAGCCAGATGGTAGCAGGGCCAGACCTGTCAGCAGCCACCGGGAGGAAGAATACACTCACCAAGTGCCAAGCTACAGCATGCACAGCATCTAAAAACCTGAACTCTGAGGTGGCTGCTTACAATTCCTTGGAGTTCTTCTGCAGGGAGCAGAAGAAATCATGAATCCATCTAATTTTGTTTTATTTTTCTCACCTCTTCCCCTATGGTACCCAGCATTATCTCCAAAATAACAGTGGAGCGTGCCTCCAGCTGTGAAGGAGGTAGCTCTCTATTCGTGTTAAGTGGCCAACTAGTTGCCTTTTCCCTTATGCGCATGGATTTAACCATTTGGCTGAGGTGATGCCAAGCTGGAGGAGATACGGCCATCTACTTCCAATCTGCTAGACAATTTCTTCCTGTAGTGTAAGTCTTAGGACTAAGAGAACACCACTCTTTCATGCTGCTCAGTCAGAATATGTGATGCATTCCCAGGCTCACATGGCAGTAAAAAACAAAAAAAGAAGTCCACATCCATTTACAGTCCAAGTAAAATGTCTCTCATGCTAAAATTTAAAGAGGGGTTTTTTTTTCACCACTTGGAAATAAATGAAAAAATTACAGGTTTTGAAAGAGACTGACCATTGACACTTCAGGGAAGAAAAAAGAGACTATCTGTTTTTCACAATAACTGTCCAAGATTTTTACTTTTAATCAGAAAAAAAAAAAAAAAAAAGAGAGAAAAATATCAATTTGACTTGAAACTAAAATTTGAGAAATATTTTCTCAGGTTCCCTTTTCTCTCCTTGAAACTATACAGAGAAGGTAGTTCAGAGTAACACTTTGGCTAGGTCAGGTTATCTTTCCATAAAGAGACAGAACTAAACACACCAAGGCCATTCTGGAAATATGCTCATGAAACTTCCCATTGGGAATTCTGCCATCTCTCTGAGTAGCCTGTAATGGTAATTCTCTATTGTTATAATTAGCAAGGTTTTCCCAAAGTCGAACCTAAACCTTCTTTGCTACAAATTAAGCCAATGTCATCTTATCCTTCCCCATGCTGAACAATTGATTGTTTATCCCTTTTAACATCCATTTTGTGTACTGTAAGACTGTTAATGTTTCCCTACGCTAAATGTTATCTTTTGTGTATTAAAAGATGCTTTATTTACAACAAGCTAAAATTTTCTAAGTTTCTTTTCATTCTTGTTCCTCTATCCTGGATTTGCCTCAATGACTTTTGGGGATTTTCCCAAGGAAGGAAGGAAGGAAGGAAGGAAGGAAGGAAGGAAGTTGCTAACATTTTCCACAAAAAGTAATTTTCCATTCTTTTATAGAAAATGCACTTAGATGAAAACATTTTACCATCCCAAAACTACTGCTTCATTAAATCCCTAAGCATAAGCGTAGAAATCATAATATTCTTGTGAAACATTGCAGTGAAAAGGCTCTGAATGGGAGCAGGGCACAAATACACCACAGGATGGGGAGATCTATGGAGAAAAAGTACCTGTTCTGGTCCTCCTTTTTTTCCCCCCTTGTTTTGCTGTGAGGAGTCCAAGCTGCAATTTCTTTGTCCAGCTGAAGGACAGGATGAACAGGACTGTGGGAGCAGGGTGATGCAGGCAGGACCTCCCTGGCCCCCTCCCAGCACGGCCTGCAGCCCGGGGAGGGAGCAGCTGCAGCGACTGATGCAAGTTAGTGAACTGGTAATGGTAAAACTAATGGCAGGCAGAGATAAAAAACGAGCTGCTGGCTCTAATTATAGAGCCAGGTTATAGAGTTTAAATATAAAAGCCTTTTGCACAAACTCATGTATATGATCACCGTATGTAATTGTAGAAGACAAAGATTAATAGTAATGAAGGCCATTTTAGAAAGGCCAGCTAAAATTACCCAGAAAATGAATTGAGAGAGGAAGAACAGAGGCACTGATGGGGAATTTATCAGAAAAAAAGTCCTGTCCTTCATCTGAATAATACAGAGGGAGGGCAATACCAAAATGATAATCTGCCAAAATAAAGATAATAAATCCTATGGTTTTTAGGAAACAAAATGAGCTCCAGCTGGTACCACACATAGTGTAAAAGAAATATTTATGACACTGTGTACAAAAAGGAGTTGCTCCTGCAACTTTGTTTTGGCCTTTCACCAAACTGTTTTCTCATCAAAGCAGAAACTGTCAAATTCAAGACCTAGACTGCTACATTTGTTAAAGCTGAACTTATTTCAGTAACTTACATACTTTCTTGGTGGAAAGTCTGTAGATAGAAAGGATGGGTGAGTAAATGCAAGAAAGGCCAGACCTTTCCTAGTCTTTGCCACAGAGTCATAGGGCTGGAAGGTTCCCCAGGGCTCATATGGTCTGTTCATCATCTCCAAGGCAACATCAGCCCTAACTATGCCCTTCCTGAGAAGGGCTAGTTTAATCTGTTTTTAGAGACCTCCAATAGTGGAGGTGTTGCAGATTTCCTTCCCAATCTATTCTTGTCCATTTTTATGTACATGCATATGAGCTATATATTTTAACATGTGATAAAACTTTCTTGCAGCAATTCAAGTCGATTATTTCTTTTTCTATTTAATCCTGCACAGATTTCTCCCTTTGTCACTGCAGTTGGGTTGAAGACTGTATCATTTACTCCCTCATTGTCTGGGTTAGACAATCCTTGTTCATTTGTTCTTGCCTCATACAATCTCTGGAGTTTGATCATCCTTGACACTCATCTTGTGATCCATGTCTAACATTATCTTGAACTTGTTCTTCTCAGGGATGTATTTATTTGAAGAGCAAGGCATGGTGGTGAGGTTAGTTCAGTTAGGGCTTTTGCCGCAGGAGATCTGGGCTATGTCTAACATCACTGTTGAATGAATTCCTTCCCTGAGGCAAGTTGCTTCTTCTCTAGATGCCTCATTTCCTTCAAATTTGGTGCCTTTGCTCCTACAGATTAAGCTAAGAAGAAAACCACTAACAAATGCAAAAAACATCCCCTGTTGCTCAAGCTGTTTGCTGTCTCTCCTAACCCTAGGTAGACGAGGGAATTCAGGGGTAGATGGGGACAGAGGTGCGTTGGGGTGCTGCATTAGCGTTACTTTTTCACTCTCGTGGGGGGTTTGCAGCCAACTAATATTATCTCCCAAATAAACATAATTTAGTAGAACATCTCATATTATGCATCCCAGTTTAATTATATCAATAATAAGAAAGGTCTGTATTTAGTATTCTCCATTTCAAAAGGGATTATTTTAACTAAGGCAACTAGTCAAAGATGTCAAAATAACTAAAAAGCATCAGAGGTAGCATGTAAGAAGAGGTTCAGATTTCTCTCCATCTCAGAGGCAGAAATACCCAAAACATACACACCAGCCTACAGGTTAAAAGCTTGGAAAGAGCGGCTGCAGACCTGAAGGGAAATACTAGGGCTAAGCAGTAAGACTATAACCAGAGGAAGAAAGAAGGGATCAATAAAGAAAACTAAGGTGCTGGGAAGTATTGAAATAGAATGACACTCTCCAGAAAATGAAACTGAGTTAGACCTAGCAAAGAAAATGGAAAAAAAAACCTCAAACAGTAAAGGATTAATATAATTAAAACCTAAAAGGAGTTGGCTGCAATGCACTGAGAGTAGGAGAGAATTAAAGATAGACTGGGTATGGCCTAAAGATTGATGAATGCTAGTCCTCAATTTTCAATAAAGACATACTAAATGCCTTTCCAACACTTTGTAAAAGTAAATCGTAGAAAAAGACTTCTGACCAGCTCATAAAATCAGGGATTATATCAGAGGACTAGAGACCAGCAAATACGGTATCTATTTTTAGGAAAGAGAGGGAAGAAAAACTTTCTATGTGTGCATCATAGAAGGAAGAAATAAGGAAAAAAAAGAGTTGCTTTAGTTAACAGACAGTATTAGTCTATTAACAATACTGAGCTAGGGATAAACCTAGGCTGGACATTAGTGGGGTCTCCTGCCATCAGAGAAATTATGTTCTTGAATTGCCTTCCTGCAGAAACAGCAGGAACAATAAAACCTCTATGTCGTTCGAAGATGAAATAAGATAATTATTTAAAAAGAATTACATTATATGACTGAGACAGCAGCAAGAAGGACTTTATAATTTAGGAGGAAACTTCCAATCCTCTCCTGTTTCTATAGAGATCAACATCCACTTTGTGGCTTAATCGAACATTTTCATTTCTAATAGCAAACAAGATGAGAACAATATAATGCCTAAACAATTCTGAGAGTTCTCATAAACATCCTAAGGCCTTTCAACATAAAATTGTGAAGAAAAATTCATCGTTCCCCTCCTTTAGGCTACTGGATAGCCTTGGAATTTGCACCTTTGATACTTAATATACTTATTTCAAATGCAGCCCAACTGTGACTTGCAAATTACTAATTAACTGTAGCAGCCTGACATCTCCAAGATACAGTCCGAAGTCTCCACAGACGTGTAAGTGTGCTCCATATTGTGGCCTGCAGACCCAATCCTCTGGCATCCAAAGAGGAGAGACTCCTGGAGCTCAGTGTGACTCCCTCCTTTCCTGCTCATATGAATTTCCTACGAAAAGCCCAAGGTATGGGTACAGGGTGCAAGCAGATACATAGGTTAGGGAGCAGCTCTGTCTCCCAATTTAGATTTATATGATGATGAAAAGGAAGGGCAACCCGAGCAGTAACCTAGCTCTGGAGGGATTTTATGCAACTCCTGCTTTGCATGCCTTCTCTTTGACCTTGGCCACATTTCCTCAGCTGACTCTCTGCAAAATGAGTGTGGAAATTGTCCCAGATTATAGGATAGGGCCAGAGAAAGAGCACATCTATGATCACAGGAAGGAAGGCTTTTTTTTAACACGAGTGGGTTAAGTAGCACATATAGTTGAGTTACATGAACACAAGTGTCTCAGTAGTAGGCAGAAAGATTTGATTTGTCAATAAATGCCCATTAATTTAATTCTCTATTGAAATATAATGAGAATGCAATGAAGAATAAAATCTTAGTTTCAAAAAACATAGCAGGAGCTTGGCTATTCACAGAGAGGACTTAACTCTAAATTTAAAGACTAATTTTTACAAAACCCAGACTATTTTAAAATCTAGTTTACCTGTCTAAGGTTACTATTGCTTAAATGAAACTACTCTTGCCTTGCCCAGGCTAATCACAACTCTGTTACACTTCACTTCTGCAAGAAGCCCTTGACCAAAATGTTCTCAAAGAGGGGTGTCTCTCCAGCTTTTCATGGGGAAGGTCAGAGCAGGGTGCAATCCTTTAGAAATTCTATATTCAGTCCTTGGAAGTTACTTGTCCTTTCCTGTTGGTTTCACATGCTTATGAGCAGCTGCTGCAGTCTGAGCCCTGGTGGACTGGGAGCATTGAAAAGCTGCAGGGCATCACAGAAAATAGGTTTAGGCAGCTCTGTAGAGAACCCTGGAGCTGGAGAGTGAGGGCTGATTGCTTTATTCTGGCATGGCCTCCCTAAATAAAAAGGTTTTTTCTTTCCATCTCCTGGTCCTAAATTTGCTCTCTGGAAGTCCCTCAGGATGATAACTGGTGACAGACAGGCACGTCCACCCCAAACGTGCTGCCCCACGCCACTGCCACAGCGCAGACTCCTTCAGCAAACTCAGCTCTGCCGTTCTTCGTTGTTTTCCTTTCCTGCAAAGATTCACTGTGAACTTTAATAACTTGCCTGAGAGAGAGGAGGATTCTCAGTTTTTCTTCCCCAAGTTAATCCCAGCCTGCCTGTTAATACGGGATTAGCTCAACTACAAATCAGCTGTTTTTCCAAGCTAAAGTAAACCAAAATATTTCAAAGGTATTGCATGCAGATTTATAGGATAAAATAATTTCTATACTTACCTCTCAACATTTAAATCCTTCATCCATTCCCTAACCAATCCTCTTGTTTTGTGATCTAAGAGAAACAAAAGGCACTGGAGAAGCTGTTCCCTTATCTCTCGTCTCATACACCTTCTCTTCAACCCAGAGCAAAACAGCAAGAAGCATAGCACAAGAAATATTTTTCACTTGTTTTGTAATTTTGCTTCAAACATGTGATGCGCTCTGCTGAAAGCGTAAGATGTCATCTCTGACATGAATGGGTTAAGATGAGGGAAAGAAAAATAAACAATGCAACTGAAAGGAACTAGCTGTCAAAGACCTGTGACTCAGTAACCAACAAGTTTGGTCAAGATTTGCCTCTATGATAGTTGCAAAAATCAGGTCAAGTTCTGTGTTTTTTAATCTGTCCCAGCAACACAGTCACTACCAGCTCCATGTAATACCAGTGGGATCCTTATCAAGCTATGCAGACTTACTCTGAGGTTTTAAGTTTCCTTGTGCTGTTTCACAAGGCAGATATTTCAGATGGGCCCACAGAGCCAAAAATGCAGAAAAAAAAGAGACATGTTCACATGGAAAAGGTTAAAATTGCATTCTAGTAGTAAAATGCATATTAAACAGTTTCAAGGATTCAGCTACTAAAATGCTTGTGCATAGGTTATTAGTAGTGGTTGTGCCTCTAAAAGAACTTCCTCACAGATCATTGCTTACTTACTACTTAATGATTTCATCTATAATTACACATAAAATCATAGCTAAAAACACTGGCATGTCCACTAGGCTGCTGTGGAAGAGTACCTTCTCCTCCAGCTTTAGCCTCCAGGCCTTTTTTTGGGGGGTACAAAGTCAGAAAGATGCAGAGTCAGAAAGGGCAAATATCTCCTCTTAAAGACATAACACTAAGAGAAGAGTGCTGATTTTGAATCTAGTATCAACAAGGATAATTGTGAAAGTCTGCATTCAGTTCTGCACATACTTAGAAGTTGGTTTGAAAGAGAACACAGAGGGGAATAATATAGCAATTTGAAAGCTGGAGGAAATACTTGCAGAACATCTTTGCATCCAGCTACCAGAAACAAAAATTAGGTACACTGTCAATAGTGTATAAATACATCTTTACAAACAGAGCACTGCATATCAAAATATTGCTTAAGAGCTAGTAGCTCCTTTTAGCTTTATGCTGTATCAGTTTATAGAAGTAGGTGTAATGTTCTAAAGTACAAGATATAGTATAATTTGTTCAGGACAATAGTAGTATTTCTATGAAATTATCATGCCTGCTGTGGCTCCACAAACCTTTTCTGACCAACATTATCCATTTCTTGTTGGCCATTTGGGTGAGGGTCCTGGTTTGAGCTAGACCAGAACTAATTCTTTTCAGTGACTTTACTTTCCAGCTCAGTAAGTAACTGCACTTTCTGAAGTTAACAGCATATTTTCACAGAGAGTGTCTTGCTTCTAGCAGCAATAATGCTTGATGTTTAGAGCTACTACCAAGGATTGGTGTGCAGGCCAAGGTCACTGCTTCATCTCGTGTACGATGTTAGGGGTGCAGAAAGTAAAAGGCCGCACCTGCGGGGAGGAGCAGCCAGGACAGATGACCCTAAACAGACCAACAAGGTATTCCATCCCATATATGTTATATTCAGTATAAAGCTGAAGGATCACGATGGTCAAGCTCTCTTCTTCAATGGCCGGTGTCCAAGGAGGACTCTGTCCGTTCTGCCTTCAGCCCTCTCTTCCTCTTTAGGAAGGGGCAGAGGTTAACGGAGAGCGTCTGTTATAGGTCTAGTGGCCAGCCCTGACCCTAAACCTTGACAGTGGGTTTGAATTTGGTAGTTGAAGGTTTTCCGTTCATATATTTTTCAGGAAGGACTTCTACTTGCTTGAAGTGGCTGACGGTGCACCTTACTCTCAAGGATGTTTAATGGTAGTATGAGCTGATATATATAATACTTTCAGAGGTTTTCCTCACACACAGAAAACACTTTTTAGATGGCAAAAAGTGGCCACTTGGCCTTAGATTGACACTCTGCTAACCCTAAATAACTCTCATGAAGCCTTTTGCCTTTTCTCCTGACACAAGCATGCTTTTGGTCTTATCTACATTTTCTGCCAAAATGCTCTCAGGAAATATGAGTGTTTGTATCTTGTGACCCCCTCCAGTTTAGCACAAACTGAATCATGCTGTATAGTTCAGCTGAGTAATAAAATATAATCTGATTGGCAGGAGGTATTAGAGCAGGCCACATCATTACAGATCCTCTTTTAACCCAGTTTAACAAGTTGCTCCTGAGAAGTTATTTATTCTAGCTGTCAACATCTTGTTGTTGAGATGACAGCGATCAAATCTCTGTTAGATCCTAATCTTATTCTTCTTACTCCACCTTCAAGTATCTGTGAGCCTCATATAAGCAATATCACTTTTTGTCAGCAAAATTATTTGTTTGACATTGATCATTTGCTGAAAGGTACAACAATGTAATTTTTTTAATATCTACAACAATTATTAGCATGAGATAGGGATGGAATAAATAGCAGGCAATAGTGAATCATGGAGCATTGAAACTCTGAATTGTCGCTACGTTGAGCACGCTGATCCATATACAAAACAAGAATGCATTTCACAATTATGAAAACTTGGCAACACGTTCCCAGGTGCATAGATGTCACAGCAGCAAATTATTAGTCAGAGACTAATGTTGTTGTAGAGTCCTGAGGAGACCTCACTAGCCAGCAGAGTACCAGACTCATCTCTGTTATGAAGTTATAAGAGTTCTTTTATTATGCCTCTTGATGCTGGGAATTGGGGAGGGAAAAGCTATATACTATCTGTCAGGCGGAGTCCACCTCAACTTGAACAGTCCTCTGGCTTGGGAAACTGTTTTCCCTAAATGGTGTATTCTGTCCTGATTTTATCTTCTCCAGACCCCAGTCCTAGATGCTTGTGCAACTCTATCATGCCATCTCGTTTGTGTTATACTGGACATGTATGTATTTGCAGACTACTTTACGAGAATGTTTTAAAGTATAATTAAAGTTTTAAAAATAGCTGGAATTTTCAGTAAAGTTTAGAGTGTTATTTGGAATATGTGAATCATTTTTTAATTGTGGAAAGCTGAATATTTTAGGTTTAAGACACATTTGAAATAAAACATACCACCTACTGAGTTAAAAATTTATTAATTTAATATGTTATCTGTCTCTTGGGCCATTTATGAATGCTAGCACATCTCATTCGTGCACAGGAGTGTGAAAGCAACTTCAGTTTCAAATGTGGGTACTTAAAAGTAATAGTCCTGATTCTCACATGAGATCACTGAGGCATGTTCTTTAAGTGACAAAAATTTTAAACTCAATACACACTACATTTGTGTCACAATGGAGCCAGCTGGTGTATTTGAAGGTATTTCCAAAAATGTGGAAATATTGCCCGTGGTGGGGAGAGAGCCAGCCTAATCAGCTCTGCATCTGACTGTTTCAGACAACCAGTGTGTTCCAGCAGTCAGAGCAACTGCATGTGCCCATGGGCAAATCGATGCTGCCTAGACTGAGCCATGCTGACCCTCTGGCTGAGCTTGTCAAGCCTCACTGACGAGAACCAGCATTGGTGTTGCAAACATCTTCCTTACTAAAAGACAATAAAACAATTCTCCATTGACTGCTCCATTTCCTGCAGGGCTGTACCCCTAGGACAACACGCCATGCACTGCCCATCACATCATCTCAAGCATGATCAGCTGTTTATAGAAAGGAGGCAAATTCATGTTTTTCTTTTCATGCAGCTTCCTTGCTAATTCTGCAAAGTCTGGAGCTCCTACATCTGTTCAGTGCAATTTCTGCCTTGCTGAAAGATGATGTAAATAAAATAGAAAAAAACAATTATATCTTCTCTCTCCCTCTCCTCATGGACAACAGGCAACTTACACAAATGAGAAACATTTAAGCTTTTTTTTACCAAAACTGAGTAAGACAGACACATCTCTTCTGGAAATCCCAATTTATCAGAGTACATCCCCACCGTGGTTGTATTTTTCATATGTTGAGAGAATCTTGACAGTTAGCTCTTCATTTCCCTTTATGCTGATTCATTGTTTTTATTTGGGGATCTTATACTTTAGAGACTTGCATTTTTGTGCTTAAAAGGAAAATCTGTTACTTTCTATTTCCCTTTGCATGGACTGCCTTTCTGCTGTGATCTTAATAAAGTCTGTATTTCAGTTATGTATGAAAAAAATCTGTATCACCTGTCGTCACCCTTATCTCCTCCTCATTACAACAGAGCATCTCATGGTTTTACATTATTTTTTCCTATATCATTAATGAATCAATTTGCCTTCATATTTTGAAATAGTTATTTATGAAAGTGAATAGCCTTGAAATGCTTACAAAAATGTTGATTTTTACATTTCTTTTCCAGGCTTCCTTTGCAATTTCTTTTCCACTCTTATGTAATTAAAAAAAAAAAAATTACTTCTACATTGATTTGTAAGCGGAATGAGAAGGAAGCCTGCCTTTTTTGCCATTTTGAGAAATACATTGATTTCTCTCATTGTTGGAACTATAGATGCAAGCTGTGTGGAGTTTTCTTGGTGTATTTTTATTTCTGGCATTCCTGCAGAAATTTCTGCATTTCAGAGCAACACATTTCTGTCTAAGTGCTGGGTGAAGGAGTCATTAAGATGGAAAGCTGGTTGTGAAAAGTTGTAGAATTACAGACAAATTTTATCTTAAAGCGATTTGACTAACAAATATTATTTCCCATGGATTTGTCTTACATTTAAATTCTGTGATATCTAGCAACGCTCAAATCTAGATATACTTCTTTGCAGAAGACTGCCCTGAAAGCAAGCTGTGAAGCAGATACAATGGGAATTGCCCTGCCTCTCCGACTGAGTTGAGTCACTGGGCTCCAGAAAATGCATGGCCCAGAGAGGAAACTGGAACAACGCACACTTGGGAAGATAAATTCTTGGCCCTGACCCTTGCTCTAATGATGGCTGGTGCGTTTAGTATAGACAAGTCATGGGACGTCCTTTCATCGGTGGGCAATGTGGTAAGAATTGTAGAACTTAAGTTATAAGTGAGCTACAAGTATGAAACTCTAAGTTTGTTCTGCAGTTACAACGGTGGTATAGTTGAGTATCAGGGCTGTGCCTCTGTGCATGCTTCAAACATTAATTTCTTGGGTAGCCAAGAACCTCGCAGCCAGTCAGTTGCCTCAGTGAGACAACGGGCTGGTTTGAGACAGTAAACTGGTTTGAAATGGGTGCTCAACGTAGCTCCTCCACAGCAAAGTATTTGACTGATTGTATCAGGAACTGTCCAGATGGAAATTTCAGGCAGTGCTGGAGATTCTCCCCAGGCAACAATTTGTATGCTCAGCTGTGTTGATTAGCACCCTGGCTAGCGTGTCCTAGAGATGCACAGGCTGTTTCTGCTGTAGAACTGTTTATGTGTACATAGGTAAGACACTTGGAAATATTAGAAGTTGTTTCTGCAGCTACAGAAATGGTCATATAACCCATTTTTTTATACTTAGTTAAGATAATAATGTGCTGGAGGCATCATGTAGGACCACGAGCCAACCAGATTAGAACTGAGCAGAGCAGCAGCTCCAGGAATTTTAACCCACCCAAAGATACTGCTGCAAGGACTCCTGCAGCAGAGACCCCTGTCACCATCAGACATCAACTGCCAGTCATGTTCAAGAGATCTGATTCCCTTTGCAAGTGTTGTGGCATGCCTATATGTCGATAAATTATTTTTTTCTTTTTTTATCAACTTTCTGTCCGCACCTATGCAAAAGATAGAAAGTCAGGGTCTCTAGCTGACTTTTTGAATCTTGCATCTCTTTTCTGTACTGTCACTGGGCTTTACCACACTGGAAAATACTCTCCTCTGACTAGATTATACGGTAGTGGTTCATATTTTTTTCTGGCTTGCAGAGTGTCCTGGTTTAAGCTAGAACAGAACTAAATCTGTTCAGTGATTTTACTTTTCAGCTAAGTTCCTTCTACGTAACTGCACTTTCTGAAGTTAACAGCGTATTTTCACGCTGTTTGCTTCTAGCAGTGATAATGCTCAATGTTTATAATTACTACCAAGGACTAGTATGCAGAAAGGCACTTGCTTATACTTGCTCCTATAGAAACCAAGGTCACTGCTAAATCTTGTGTACCACCTTGGGGTGCCATACAGCAAGAGATCACACCTGCAAGGAGAAACAGATAGGACAGGTGACCCTAAATTGAACAATGAGGTCTTCCATTCCATATATATCACATTCAGTATAAAGCCGAGTGATAGCAAGAGTTAAGGGAGCTCTCTTCTCCAATGCCCGGTGTCCAAGGAGGACTCTATCCATTCTGCCTTCGATCCCGATGTGTGTTTTCCCAAATCCAGTTCCAGAATCCAGCTCCTGAATCTGGTTCACATCTCTTGCTGAGTCTAGTCTGGGACTTCCCCAGTGCCTGCTCCACAGCAACAGTGGTGAAGATGATGTAATTTCCATCATGGGAGTTGGGTTCAATCTTGGTTTAGTATATATTTGTATATATTCCTTATTATTATTTTCATCAAAGTTGGTTTAGTTTTCTTTCCCAACCCCTAAGTCTCTGTCCCTTATTCCCTTTCTATTCGCTTGTCTTTCTTCTGCCATCTGGGTGTATGCTCTGGTGAACAGGTTCTTCTATAAGAGACAAGTCCTTTCTGCTCTTCTGATCATGTTTCCAAACAAAAGTAATCCTTAGTAAATTGTGACCTCAGGAAACTAATTTTAACTTCCAAATAGAGGTAGATGGAAATAGGTGCCAAGCTACCCTCTTCCTGGATTTAGCTTCATAAATTCTAAGTTGTGCTTTAGGGCTTGACGGTCTCTTATTTAGTGCTAGACTTCTAATCTGAGTTGATCATTCCAATTCCCTCTACTATCCACAGAAAGCAATACGCAATTCTAGGATGCAATTCATCCTACTTCCAATAGATGTTCCTCTTTCTCTCCATTAATTACAAAGACATCTTTGGGTAGCTAGGTTAGATGCTAACATTTGCTTTGCAGATACTGAAAGCTAGTTAAATTTTGCCCACAGGCTCCAAGGCTGTGTATAGAAAAGCATTGTGAGCAGGTCAAGTGAGGTGATCCTTCTTTTCTGCTGGGCCTTGGTGAGATGCCTCTGCAGTGTTGTGTCCAGTCTTGGGCTCCCCAGTACAAGAGAGACATGGACCTACTGCAGAGGGTCCAGAGAAAGGCCACATCAATGCTGAAGAGCTTGCAGCATCTGGAAGATGAGGAGATGCTGAGAGAGCTGGGACCATTCAGCCTGAAGAAGAGAATGGTCTGGGGGGATATTATCAAAATGAATAAATACCTAAAGGGAAGAAGTAAAGAAGTTAAGAAGAGTGAGTCACAGTCCTCTCAGCAGTGCTCAGTGACAGGACAAGGGGCAATGAGCACAAATGGAAATACAAGAAATTCTGCTTAAACAGAAGAAAAAAAGCTTTTTTCTTCTGTGGGTGGCCAAACACTGGCACAGGCTGCCCAGAGAGATTGTGGCATCTCCATCCTTGGAGATATTAAAAATCTGACTGGACATGGCCCTGAGCAACCTGCTCTAGTTGACCCTGCTCTGAGTAGGAGGTTGGACTAAATGATCTCCAGAGGTGCTTTCCCACCACTCTGTGAAAATTATACCAATTCATGACATCTGTTTAGTCTAGTAAACTTTCTTGTATCTTCTTCTGTTTCTTTTTCTAGCTTTTCCTTAAACTAAGGAATATGCCCTATCTCTAGCATAAAATGTCAAGAAACTCTTTGCATTTCAAATATTTTTGTAATTATCTTAAACTGAACTTTCCATACAAATTCTCATAAATAATGACCCTGAAAAAAATAAGAAACTTGCCTCATGTCAGAAAAAAATATGTAAAAGAAGCTTGAACTTTTGTTTTCAAATCTGAGTATATCTAAATATGAGAGTCTTGTATGAATAATTGCGCTATACAAGTTAAGCTTATATAATCTTTGTACAGGGCTTTATCTTGAAACCCTTGATCAGATATAATGCTATATTGTGTAAATGTGAAATATTTACTGTGCATTTGGAGCATGGATTTCATACTCTGACCTAATTCCTGCCTACAAGTACACCATGAACATTCTGAAAAATCAAAAGTTTATCTTTTGATCTCCAACTCTGCCTAATTAGGACATAAGGCTTGTTTTCAGTAATAAAAAGAAAACATTCCTTAGGAGAAATTGGTTTTTGTTCTGTTTTCATGCATGAAGTGATAAATTAAAATTAGATTTGCCATGTCAGAAAACTCTCAGAACAGCATCTTTGTAATGTTGTATTACACGGAAGATATATAAGCAATATTCCTAGTACTAGGAAAATATGGCTTAGAGTTTCTCTGTTTGAACCACAGCAAAGTATCTGGCTAAAATTCCAGTGAAATAAATAGTGCATCAATAAAGTTTGCAATGCTTCCTTAGGTTGCTTATGCAAAACAAACAAGAGGTTTACTTAATGTCGGCATAACTATTCCCCCTATTAGTTTTGATCAATTGCTTTGTGGTCATGTTCATTAGACAGCCTAATCTGAACCACAATTAGATTTTATCCTTTTAAAAGACAAAGCAGAATCCCAAGCCATTAATTAAATGGTCTGACTACAGTTGGTTGCAAGATGGATGTTGCATACCCTTTACTGATGACTCAACTCAGCAAAACAGAGCACTTTAGTTTAAGTGGCAAATACTCTAGCAGTAATTGAATGCAAACTTTTGCTCAGGTGCAGCTGGAGAAAAAGAAATCATTTCACATGTGGATTCTTGAAGACATGAAATGCTAACGAGAACCACATGGATAAGCTAGATTTACACAGGGCAAACTGCAAGTATGATGAAAAGGTTTGAAATAGAGGAGGCTGAGTAATATACATCCCTGCACCACTTACCTGCTGTACTATTTCTTTCAGACACTGAAAAAAATTTAATACTTAGTCTTCAGACCCACTGTATCTTATGCTGCAGTATCCCAATGGCAAAAGCCTGTTTATGGTGCCTGAGAAATCAAAAAGATCATTACTTTCTTACTACAACTGGAAACTACAGGTCAGCTAGAACACTAATGCCAGCCAGAAGCTCTACCTCTGCAAATGTAAGAAAACTTTCTCCAGGTAAATAAATCCAATCTATTACTTACTGCATGATTCATTACCTCTGCAAATGTTCCCTGACTGCACTTCATGGATGTTCCCCAGCCCTTGCTTTGTAGTAGGCTGCTCCTTCCTGCTATCCATAGTGTAGGATGTATATTCCGCTTCCAGATACGAGTAAGTCCGTATTCTCGGCCCCTCTTCTCCCAAAACCAGAAAACGTCTTAAAAGAGATGCTGATCTGAAGATCTGATATCGTGCAGCCAGACAATAAGATACACTGAACCATGCACAAGACCATGTAATACCAAGTGTTCCAGGTTTAGGTCTCTGCTTCTCCAAAGGTTTCCTGAATGACCATGGAAAATATCAAAGGGAACTTAAGTAGCTGATTTTGAAGGCAGTTAAAACATGGTACCTTTAGTGTATGAGACTTGGGCTTCTGTGGATAAAATGGCAGTATTTCTCAAACTCCCAGGGGTCCTGCAAGGCTCTCAACCCCTGTAGTAACTGAGAAGCACAAAATGTTGAGGTGGAAGGTAAAGGTGAAATTTGGATGCTGTAACTAAAGTCTTAAAAATAGTAACCATGGGGGTAAAGGGTATTTTTTTTATTAAAAAAGAAAAAAATCAGGATTTTTAAAATGCAGGACTTGCTGAGGCTCTCATCTGGTGTCTGTTTGGGTGCTTTCCCTTTCCATGAGTTTGGAATAAAATAGAAGCTTTAAAAGAAGAAGAAGAAAAAGCTGCTCATTGCCACTGAGGGAAAAATATATTGCAGACCTTGGCAATAAGGGCCTGCAGCTCTTCCAGTCATCTCAGCATGTAGCTGGAGTTGCTAACTCAGCTACAGGAAAGCCAAAGCACACAGAGAGGCTTTTTTTTTAATTAGCTTATTGTCCATTATTAATAGGAAACCCACAGAAAATAAAAAATACAAATCGTAGATAAACACAAAAGCCTATTTTTAGTTTGTGAGAAATATAAGAAGGAACACTGCAGCCACAGGAGGTTATCTTCCATTTCTCTGGTTTTCATCATAAGTTTACCTACACGGCTCTCTGCTAGGGTATTATGTGCTGCAAATGCTCTCTGGCACTATCAAATCATGCCATTACACTAGGCTGAGGGGATGGCAAAGAAAAGCCTTGTAGTTAGCTTGAGGAAGGTATGTGTGGCATACACATCCTCTAGGATGAGACTGAAACTGAAAAAAGAGGTAAGTTCCCCCATGATAACCAAAAAGAAAAAAAAAATCAAAAAGATATGGAACCATCATAAAGAAAAGCAAAATGAAAACCCAGAAAACTGAAAGATCATAGCAAGGACAGGCTTTGCTTCAGAGCAACACTACTGTGCACAGGAAACCAGAAATTTAGAAGTAATAATTTTGTCTTCTTGTAATGATTTTTCATATAGATATTCATAGACCATTAAAAGTTCTAGGTATCAAACCTTTAGATCAGATTTTTCTGATAGTGAGGAAAATGCTGAGCTGAAAGCACTGGGGCAAACCATCGTCTTCATCAGGTTGCCTTTGCTGGGTGTTTTCAGCGGATGACGGGTAGAGAAAATTATGCCCAGATTTGTATGCAATACATCATTAAATATTAGAGATACCTAAAGGAAAATCACCCATGAATAAGAGGAAAAAAGGGAAAATGCTCCTAGTTTTGCAGGTTGTGAGGAATCTGGAGAATTTGCAACAGAATAGTGACTTTTAATAAACAGCTGAAAAATGTTTAAACCAAAGTATGGGAAAAGATCTGTATTTCAGCTTTTGAAAAGAAAAGAATATGTATATAAACAGCAAGAAACTTCCAATGTTACTATTCTAAGAAAAGGATATGCTGGATTTTCCATTCAAAATGACTTCTATACTGACATTTAAGTTACTTAAAACACAGAAGACAGAAGCAAGATGAAATACTCAGCACCATAGAAATTACAATTTTGCACACATTATTGCTTCATGAAAATTCTCAGTATTTTCATTTCTGGTTTAAATTTTCAACATTTCCAAATCTTTGTGGGACAAAACATGAGTCTCTCCTCTTTATTCATTAAGTCTTTTTGAATGGAATAATGAAGACAATTACAGGGGTGCTTTGCCTGTGATTAAATATTTTCCCTAGGGGAACTGCATCGTACCTTAAACATAAGAAAATTAAGCTTTTTATTGAATATTCATTGAAATAAATGATCATTTCCCCATTGAATTTAGTGGGTTATATATCACACAATATGAAGGGCTTCACTTTCAGAAATGCAGATGTATAGTTGCATGTTTAAACGTGCACAGGCAAGTAACTGCAAACTGTTTCACTGATTATGTGTATAGATTGTCCTTCCAGTCTTGCAGACTTTTACACATATTTGAAGATGACACACATATATTTATGCCTATCATGCCTATATATGGAAAGGAACTTAAAATATTTTTTGTATTTTGGTCTGTATCCTCAGACCAAGTATGCTTTTCTGCCCTCAAAGGAACACCAAAAAAGACCGCACAGACTGGCAACAGCCTAGATTCATTTGGGTTTTTTGATATATTGCTGGCTACTTGCTCATTAGACAACCTTCCTCTTCCTAATTTATCACTTTACCATCAGATTTAGCACAAAGAACCAGACTGCAAAAGGTGAAAAAACCCCAAACTATAAATTCTACTGACCAGTTTACGTTACTGTGAGTGTTAGCAACATCAAGGTGTTTCTATTTATCACCATTTGCTTTCATGGGGCACCATTCATTTCATTTATCATTTGATCCCTTTCAATTATTTCTTCTTAGAAAGAAGTACAATCAGCATTATTTAGTTAGGATTCTGTTTACCCAACAGGTTTTGTAAAGTCTATTAAAAGAAAACAGTTGTTAGATATTTCTACATTGGGTCTAGGGTTTTCCTCCAATATTTGCCTACTTTGTGGTTTAAAAACAAATTTGGTTTATTTATTGTTAAAGGAAGACAACATAGATTGAAGTATTTAAGCTCAGAAAGAGTTTAGAATAATCAGCTGAATATTTTATTTCCAATTTCAGGGTAACGCATTTCTGTCTGTAATAACAGCCATTTTGAAAATTTTCTACCAAGGAATATTACTGCATTCCTTACTGTTTGGGTTGGGGTTTTGAAGGGTTGGAGATTGTGTTGGCTGGGGTCTTTTCTCAGTTTCGGAAGCACTGGGAATCCTCAGCAAAGGTGTGGGACACATGATTCTAAACATGAAATTAAAATGACAAAATTAGCTTGAGTGTCGTACAGCCTGCTTAGGTGCACTGTGTCATGATATGTAATAAGCCTGCTAACTTCTCACACCTCTCCTCCCCCTGCTGTCATCTTTCCAAATAAAAGACTCAGAAAGATAAATGCGTATATCCAAGGGACAACTTAGTTGTGTGTATCTAAGTTCAGGAGGGCTCTTGGACAGTAAATCCCAAAGCAGTTCTCTCAGGATTTCTACATTCTCCCTGCTGACCACTGGGACATGTTGGGCATCATGAATTTAATCATAAAGTGCTTAGCCTCCAATTTGCTCTGGGAACCGCATTGCTGGACCCTGACTTCTTAGGCAACAGCACCCGTCTGTTGTACCAGCAACCTCAGCCCCTTTGTGAATTTGAGCCTTACTCTGTAAGTACCAGAGGATACAACATGGTGAATAAATACAGAAATGGTGCCCAGGAGGATGAGGTAGCCCTCAAATGTCAGATGTAAATTACAAGTGTGAGTTGATACATCACTAATGAGTTGCTCTTACTTTCAGTGACAAATTCCTCTGCTGTTTCTAGTTTCTGATTTGACTCTGGCTTCTCCTGCCCCAGTCCTGTGCAGCTGAATATTTAAGAATACTGAAAAGGAGAAGATCTGCCCCTGAGAGTTTGTGTTTACACCAAGGAAACAGTAAGTCTGAGGGTCCAAAACAAACTATAGTAAAGCAACAGGTCTCTCAGTATTTGAATCATTACACTTGGAGGAAGAGGACTCTGATTTCTGTGAGACTTTCAATTGTTCTCTAAATTTTTTTATTTGGCCTTCCTTTATAGGAGATGGACAAGGCCTTTCTGGGTGCCATTTTCAGATTGCCAGTTAATCACTTGGTAATCCCTGCAGTTAAAGACTCCTCTGTGCTTCAGTTAGTCCCAGCTAAAAATGGTGATAAGAAGACTGATAGGCTCAGCAAGGGGCTTTGAGAACCGCAGACAAAGAGCACTGTGTTTACCTTTACTTCGTGAGATGTGTGCCACCCCTTTAGCTTCACAAATGTCTGACTTTCTCTGGGTAGCAGAGAGACAATGAAAAAAAATCATATTCAATGGTAAGAAATAAAACCAATTTTCAGCAGCTTTTTAAAGAATGAATTGCACAAAGGTGCTCCTACAGTAAGAAGTCCATAAATATTTCTGGCCCCCACCACAACAATCATACAGCCCCACTGACTGTGCCACAAAAGCCTCTGGCACCTAAGGCTGTTTTTACCTCGCTCCAGGACTCCTCTCTGTGACAAAACACCAACCAAATTCATGGAAAAGAGTATAGCCTGCATCCTCTTAGCCTCTCTAAGAAAGTATCCTGAGTAGAGGTCAGGAATATACCTGCCTCTGTGTTTCGTTCATTTGCGAAACAGGGACTCACGGGGCCACAGCAGGACAACTAGGCCTCCATCTGTTATGTGGAGCTATGTTTGGGTTTTTTTGCAAGGTATACAAGAAATAACCAATACCTCATTAGAAAATAATAATTTGACCTTCAGTTTAAAATATGCATTGGTCTGCCTAAGAAGCTATAGCTTGATGTCCTCGGTCTCACCAGCCAGTAGTATTGAGAAATTATAACAGTCAAAAGAGTATCCAGAGCCTGACATCATGACCCTGCACTGCCACAAACATCTTGAAGCATCACATGGAAGCCACAGGCTCACATGTTTTATTCCCATCTCTTAAGTGGTGCTTCCGCAAGCTGTAAGAGTGGTGTGAGAACCAAGGCCACCACAGTATCCTGTGCCTTGCAATGCATAGAGGACAGGCATGATTTATACAGAAAATAGGATACAGCAACTAGCTCCCCTTTGAATATTGGTTTGAAGGTTTTGAATGGTAGATAGAGACCAGACACAAAAGTGTCTAATCATTTCATAGTCAAACTTAGGTGCCCCTACCTTATAAACTCCCCAGTTCTTATCTGCAAAATCCTATAAGGATTTACAGAAGTTTGTGGTAAGCTGCTTCCTTCCCAGGGATATATCAGCTCTGCCACAGTTCTACCCTTACACTACCCCAAGACAGCATCCAGGACACCACTTAGCTCACCATCAGGTCACCCTGCTTGTGTCTAACCTTTGATGTGATGTTCTCAACACAAAACAAAATTACCCAACTGTTCAGTCAAAGCTCTCAAGCTCTTGGCAGTGGAGGAAGTTAAAGAGAGGGAGAAGGAAGGGGCAGACGGGTATGAAGAAAAGGTATAGGGATTTTTGTTGATTATACCTGTTAGACTTTCTGAGATACCTGGCCAGGATGGTGGTACAAGCCATGAATGTTTCAGCCAAACAGAATCCATCCTACATTGAATCCATACATTGAGACCCAAGTTTGTGAAAGGGCACAATCTGCCAGCTATTCCCCATCACAAGTAGTGAATATGCTTCTGACGAAAGTTTTCTTCATAAATACTTTCCTTCTCCAAAGGGCAGCATCTGGGCTTTAGAGTGCTATCATAAAGGCGTTCTTTTGGGGTACAAGATGTGCAGCACAGGCATAGTTTAGACAGTAAACCTGGAAAAGGCTATTAGACATCAGGAAAAATACCAAAGGAAAGAACAAGTGCAATTAATAAAACATAAAACATTTGCTCCATAAAAATCTAGAATATCATCATTACTGTTTCAAATTAGTTGAAGAGTAATTATCCCCAAGATGTTCTGGCACCTTCTATATCTTGCTTGCAAAAGTTTTACAGAACAGGAAAGACCTGGTAAAGATAAGGATATTAAAACCCTGTTGGATTAATAAGAGGAAAATAATTAAAATAAAGTAATTTAAGTGAAATGACAATATCATCAAAATTGGACAGCACTTGTTATTTGTGTAGGGAATGTGCACACATAAGTATCTGACCTGGAGAAAAGGTGACCTTGCATAGTCTCATCTGATAAAAAAGCAGATTCAAATTCCAATCTATCTCAAATATTGTCATTACCTACTTCTAATAAACAGTACAAACCTAGGGGAAGAGGCCAGATGATTGTTTTCATATGTGCTTGATTTGCTGAAATTGTGCTGCCTTATGTGCTGAGGTGATTTAGACAGAAAATTTATTTACCAGTTTTAGGAGCATAAGAATGCTTTGCAAACAGGATGGAAAAAGTCCTTATGCAGGTTTACTTTAAAGAATGTCTCCTTATGAGATTTATAACATGAGATTCAATATAATAAATATTTCCGTTTATCTGTGATAAGGAAAGAAGGACACCTCTGTGTCTCAGTGGTGTAAAGGCAGCAGTCAAGGTTAATATTGTCTTTGAGGCATATTCCTCCTCTGGCTAGACTGGGTGAGGGTTACTGGAGACAGCAAGGGCATGCCCGGGAGGGCAAAAGCAGTGATCTCCACAGCCCTCCAGTGCATGGGAGTGTCAGGTATAACAGAGGAACAGATACCTCTTCTTTGCCCAGGAAGAAAAGGAGTTGGAGAGGAGAACGTGCTGAGAGTGTGTGGAAAGAATCAACGGAAAGAAAGATGGGCTGCTGAGTGCCCTTCCCTCCCACCAGAACCTGAGAAGAAGAATACTGTGCTAAAACATGACATTTAGACTTAAGCACTTTAAACAGTCCCCTGAGCTATGTTGAAGGTGCAGAACAGCTGTATGTATAATTAAGTAAAGCTAATTACAATAAATTAACTAGAAAATCAATCAGAGCTTTTATTCCTAAAAGTTCTGTTGTTACCAGAGTTGAAACTGCTGCAGGGCAAGATGCTGGGCCACCACAGATTGTCAGAGATCTGATCACTTCTTCGTTTTATTTCTAAATCAAAATTGGTAACTGGAGTTGGAGTAATGGGGAGGGTGTCAGTGTGCCTGAATTTTAGCTCCAAATTTAGAAACCAAATGAGAAGGATAATCTCTCGAGGATAATTTTAGAGCTGAGGTACATGCCTTCTCTTTCTCTTGGCTACAGAAGACTTCTTGAGTGCTCAAGTTGGCACCAGAATATAGTGTGAACATTTCCTTTGCCCATCTACCCAGCCATGCTTGCACAGCTCTACTCTAAAACTGTAACAGGAGCAAAAACTTTTGTTCTAGCTCAGCTTTCAAACATGACACACAGCCCAGTGAAAATGTAGTCCAGCTCCATGAAAGTCAGCAAAGTTATATAAATTCTCTGTCAGTGAGCCCTGTTAGAGAGCGGGCTTTGCCTACCCATTTATTGAGATTCCTGTTCCTAGCCATGCCAGTGAAAAAAGCCCAATTCTGTTGTAACTGGTGGAGAATGTAATGCAACCAGATGCATGGTAGATACTTTGGATTTATGGTGACATCTCTACCTTGAGGATCAACTCCAGGGAGAACAACATACAGTATTGGTTGCAAAAGTTTTATGGAGAAAAGCATTGAGCAGATTTTGGCTCTAGCTGAGGAAATGTGTGAGGCAGAAATCTTTGGAGTTGAGGCAAATACACTGGGGAAGTGTCATTGTAGTTTTGCTTTTTTCTTACACTCTTCCCAGAACATCTGCTGCTGTCCACTCTCAGAAACAGGATACTGGGCTGGAAGGATCTTTCATCTCACCTTATACAAGCATGATGATAGCACAGTCTGCTCCTTCAGTTGCAGGATGTATTCAGTAAGGAACAAATTGTGGTTCAGCTGGCACACAGCAAAGAGATGCCAAAGGCTGTGAGAATTCCTCCTGTGTCTCAGTGCTGGATGCTGGAGTTAAAGACCAGATTGTGAGAGGGAGAGCAATCTTTCTTTGCAGAGTAATGACTTTACTTTGTGCGAGGAGAAAGGAATTAGGTTGGCAGGAGCTTTGATTTTGCCTTCTCCCCACAACAAGGCAGTTCCTTGTGATGGAGGACACAGACTGCTCTATGCATCACTGCCTCAAAGTGCTTGCTTTTCTCCAAGCCTCTCCTGGAATAGTGCAAAAAGATACCCCTGCTGCAGTAAGCCTCCTAGCTGCAAAAATACCACTGAAAACTACTTTTAATTCATCTGCATTTGCCTTATTGAATAAGAAGGGATGTCACCACAGTAAAGACTTTTTAGAATAAAAATGAGTCAGTAACTATCCTTAAAGGATTCAGTTTAAGGGTAGGCGGAACGGAATCCACACAGGCTGTGAAATTATTCTTATCAGGAGGCTTTAAGGAATGTTTCTGGGAACCAAGGTGAATTAAAGTTTGACCTTCTTTTTAATATTGTCTTTTTTGACACTTTCTCTTATATATACACTTGTTTTCAGGTTTCAGGAATGAACTGCATTGATCCTGGTTTTGGAGATCAGTCATAGTGGTAAATAGCAAGTCTCTGTGATTTATGACTGGGCTTGCTGATAGTACCTTAGAGATGTCTGAGCACCTGCAGCTAGAGATCCAGCTTTAGGAATTAGGAATTCAAGCCTTTCAGGTATAACTTTTCCAGCCTCACTCATTTGTGAGATGAAAACAAATCAGATGAGACAGTGATTATTACCGGTGATACTGACTGTTGTTCAGCCCACGAGAAACAAATTCTTCTAGTTTCATAATATTTTTCAACACCCCCTTCACCCATGCCATCTTACCAGCCCTTTAAGAAAAGCTAAACACACAGGATTTCTAGTAATACCAGTAATATAATGAAGGGACAGTGTAAGGAACTACTATGTCTGTCATAGATTTGACAAAACTAGTAGAAAATTTTTTAATTGGTGAAGTATTCAGACCAGTCAAAAGTATTTTTGTTATTGTATTGACTCAATGTGATTTCATTCTAGCTACCCCAGGAACAGAGCTACTGTGTGCAAACCTGGTTAGTCATCCTAAATAGCAGCAATACAAAGTAAAACTGTATTTATGAACACTAAGTTTAATATGCGTTTGCTTGCCATTTTATTTAGTGAAAGCAAGGGTATCTTTTGTTGACATATGATGATAATGGATATAAAGGTATGCTATATTATAGATAAACCTGTCAGGGACATGAAGGACTGAGTTAGGAAAGACTCTCCTTAAACTCCAAGTTTTAAATCCAGCCATTTTCACTGCAAATGAAGTCGTGCAAGGATAAATTTGGCTACACAGGGCTGGATGTTGCTATGATATAAAGGGCTCTACTACACTGCAGCTTCACTTCTGGCTGCACAGCATGGAGCAGAGTGCTAAGGGGGAGAAGTCTACCACCCCCTAAGCCACTGCTAAATCTGCCCTTTGGTACTGATGGAAAACTTCACGTGGACTCAAACCATGTGGCCACTGCCCCCCCACCCTCGGAAAATACAAACCCCGGGGCTGAGATAAGGGGAATTTAGTACAGCAATGCAAAAGCAACAGTCAGAACAACAACAAGGATAACAGTGTACAAACCCGAGAAATACAAAGCACGCAGACCACGAGCATGCAACGCTCAGAGCCAGGGCGAGGCACCCTGCGCCAGCCAACAGCTGCGGCTGCCGCCCTGTGCCAGCCTCCCAGGCATGACATCAGCACAGCACCCAACAGCCCTGCTGTGGCTCCCTCCCAGCTCCTGCTGGAAATCAACCCTGTCCTGGCTGAACCAGGACAATTCTGCATATCTAGCATTCATAACCTGATTTGTAACATTACATCCTTGAAAACAAACACAGCAGCAGCAGCCGCTAACAACAGTAGGAAAAACCCTGCAGGTAAATGGCACATCTGTATTGATCAAGAGTCACTTAATACGGCATTGAAAACATGTCACTAATCATCAGCAGTCACTGAAGGCACAGAATTTTAAGGCCAGGAGGAATCATGATTTGATAGTCTGACCTCCTGTACAACAGGGGCCAGAGGAGTCCTCTGGCACAAAGCCAACAGCCCTGTTTCAATGAGGGTGTATTTTCTAGGAAATAAAGCGTAACCTTGATTTTTAAAAATCTTTTGGAAGAACAGCCATCTCAGTCCTTCAGAACATGTTCCAGTCACTAATCACACTGAGCAGTAATCTGTACTGTACTTCACTGCTTTTACTAACCCATGGTAATCAGTTCATAGACATTAGAAGTAAGATACAACCAGCTTTGAGCACCTTCAGTAGAGGTCTGCAACTGTGCTTGTCGCACTAGGTGCCTTTCACAGACAGTGGAGCAAATAGAAACTTTAAGAGAGTGATTCATCTAACCCGTTTTAGACATCTACTTTAGACTGAGATGAATTGTGCTTTACAACCCTCTGAGAGTATTGCTTAGATCTGTATTGACACATAGGGCTTCTAGATGGACCAGCTCATATACAGGCATCTATATTTAGCCAGATGAATCCTACCATCATGCATGAATTTTTTCTGCTGAGGAGTTTGGCCTTTCCTAGTTAGATACTTTTGGATACTATCTCTTAGCCCTGCCCTTGTTAAGGGACATACAAGGACCATACAAAGGACATACAGAGGATCCCTTAGTATTTGACTGGCTTCCCAATACTTTAAGATGTTCTTACAGTCTTCAAATTTTCAGTTTCCTTCTTGGACTGTGAACATCGGAACTGAACACAATATTAGAGATCTGATCATGTATCAGATGGTAAATATAGCAGTGGTAGGAGCAACAACATATGACTAGCTGTACTAGGTCAGACCCAAGGTTTATCTAGATAAATGGCTTGTCTTTGACAGCGAGGTGTAGTGGATGATTCAGGGAAAGTTTAAAAAAAGAAAGAAGTGAGTGATATTTTCTGGACTCCTGTGCCAGCCTCCAGCTTTATGACAAATACAAACACCTCCATGCTCAAGCATACTCTGAGGAATGTACTTACAAGAACTTATCCTATTAACATGAGATTTTGGTATCCATGATATTGTATGCCAATGAATTTAGTAGTTTAAATATGGACCGTGTAAAAAAAATAATTGGTTTGTTTGTTTGTTTTGAATATGCCACACTGTTTTCCTATCCTGTCTTCTAGGTTTCATTTCATGAGAGACAGTGACAAAACATTCTCCAATATAACCTCCTTACTTGAGATCATCCTGTTTATCTACATTAGCTCTTCTTGCCACAGCACTGAGAAGCAGATCACCTGCTTCAAATCCCAAGATGTTTTTCAGAATTTCTGTTTCTAGAGGTGTGTTTTTTAATGTAGGTGTCTTTGTCCTTGACATTTGGGCCTGAATTGAACATAGCTGTTTGAATGCCAGCAAATTTGTTTGTTGTTTTCTCTCATGATTTGGAGGATATTTACAAACTTTACTAGGATATTTTTTTCCCAGATTAACTGTTAATAATGAAAGTGCTAGACAGCACAGGGTCAAGAATCACATTTTGTGGAACCACTACAAGAACTACAATAGCTTTACCATTATTTTTCTATTTGTAATTGCATTTCATGACACTTAAATATTTGACTGATACTAAATGCATTTCATGTGAGCTGCATTCATATATGTCTATGTGTTGCACTCGTATATTTTACTGCTCAAAACCCTGTGCTTTATCAAATTCAACAGTTAAATTGTTTAGCATCATTTACCAAACCTGCAGTCTCAAGAGGAAGCACCAAGAGACAAGACCTGTTCTCTTTGCATCCCCCTTGGTGGAGCAGGGAAATTCCTTAGTGCTGTTCACCGTTCTGTAAACAGAAGTATAGTGAAGTGCTCTCCTAAAAATGATGGTGAATGAGTAAAAGCTTTCTAAGATCTTCCTGCCCTTTAATGTCTTCCACATTGTTTCTTTTCAAGTAGGACCCTGGAGGCACAAGGAGCAATTTGGAGCCTTCAGTTTAGAACAGGGTCAAACAAATCTGTTCCTTACTCATTTGCATGCCCAGGTATTTTTCCAGGGACAGAGAAGGTGGTGTGGTGAAAGCCCAGACATCAGTGCAGCATCGCTACTTGGCAGGCTAGATGTAGTTGGAGAGGACATATAGGAGTAACTGGAGCCTGTGAGTGGGGATCTTGCTTTGAAACCTGAGGTACCAGCCAGCAGAGATGCATTTATTTTTAAAAAACAAACAATTAAGTATCCAGATTTGGGAGTATGCAAAGATGACAACTATGAACTGCCATGGCCCAAAATGCTTTGGCTGAGAAGAACTTGGGACCAGTAGTAGAGCCCATCCACAATCCACCAGTGTCTTTTCAGAGAGATACTAGGTTGTAGGAGACTGTACATAATCAGATAGCTGTCTTTCCTCAGAACGTTTGTCCACCAAGCAGTATAAAAATGTTTCTCTTTTAGTTCAGGGTAGCTGCCTTGTTCAGGGGATGTTCTCACAGCTCGGTTTGGCACAGTGCTGGCCTGGTGGAAGAGTGGTGTTTGTGCCATGGGACACATCCAAGTTGCAGCACAGGGTTGCTTGATGTTACAGAGCTGCAGCATGTGTGGGAGTCCTGCCACCATGACTGTGACAGTTACTCTGCCCTTTGTGATTTCCTATTTTTCATTATATTTGCATCTTACTTGTGCTGCTGATCTCTGGTCTGTGGCACTTGTAATTGTAGTAGAAATGTCTCCTGTGTTCTCTCCCTGACTTGCCTCAGTCAGATCACACAAAACAAATTTGTGAAGGAGAAAATAGGACTTTCAGCCTTTGCAACATAGCCAAAAATAGTTAACTCTTAAATGTTATTTACAATTTTATCTCCTTCCTCCTGGAGGTAGAAATGCTGCTGGCATCCTTCATGGGAAAGATGCTTGCCAAAGGGTGGAATGCATGAAAAAGGATAATTTCCTGAATCATCCTATGAAGGCAGCCACACTATGGAGGAGGAATAGAGCGACCTCTCTGCTTCTTCCCTGTTTCACTCCATCTGGAGATGGATGTTGAACACAGAGAGCAGGAGGAAGAGGGGAGGCACTTGTGGAGCTCTGTACTTCCCACTCACCACATTTGAAGACATCAGCCCACTTGCGCAGGCTTGCCCTCTCCACTTTAGGCTGTTCTTTCATGTATTAAGGATGACCAGGGAGCTATACCAAAGCAGGCCTTCTACATATAAGTTAAAATAGTTATTTTACAGTTCTATAATTTCAAATGAAAAATCATAGTTTTATCATTTCAAACATACTGTGGCTTGTTCTGTGTGCAGAACAGGAACACAAACCCTGGATTCTGCTACAAGGCCTCAGAAGTGAGGGGTTGATCTTCATACAGATCCCCTACAAAAGGCAATTTCCATTGCCTGTGAAGATTAATAAAGAAAAGGCAAAGGTTTCAGGATATTTGAAGTAGAAAGGGGACATGCCTGGCTCTGTGGAAGCAGTACCAGCGAGAGAGAAAGACGTATTGGTCCAGCTATTCCATAAAAAAAAATAATTTGGCTCACTCACACTCAAGCAGCAACTAGTATCTCTTACACTACCAGGGAAAAGAAGGGCTTATAGTGATGGAGAAGTCATCACACAGTTAAAGAACAGAACCTGCCACCACCTGGCTTTCATTTTTACACTATGAATAAGAGGACTTTCTCAAGGTAACCAGATAACCATAAATTCTTATTATAATATGACCTTTTATGTACAAAAAAGATGACATTAAAGTACCATCTGATTATATAATCTTAATATTTCAATTGAATAAAGAGTACCTGTGTTTGTATATATGTATAGGAACAAAAAGAAGAGTAAAAGGATAAAATAAAAAAAGTTTATCATTAAAAAAATATTTAGGCAGTCATGAGAACAGCTAAATAAAATTACACGTCATTTAAACTATGTCATTTAAGGCTTAGTAAGGATTTTTGTAATTGTGTCAGAGATCTGAGAGATTAGTTTTACTGAAATCACTGCCCCCTGAAGATGCTTTCAAGTGTGGTCCAGGGTGACATTTTCCCTGGCTTTAGCTGCTCACCAGCACAAATACAAATTAATCCACTGCCTTTGAATTGCCACAGATATGTATGGAAGGATCTATATTTTTCTTCAGTTTAGCAGCTCTGTGTCTCAGGAAAATTTGGTATTGGAAGTGCTGCACTGAAAACCAATTAAAAAATCCTGTGGTGTTGTAGGTCCATGGTGTAATTATGGCCCCCAAACTGGCTGAATCCAGAGCAGTGCAGAGTGAAATGCCTCGTGACAAAGAGCACCTGAGCTGACCAATAATTCGACATCCAGTTTGTTTGGTCTTTGTATTACCACTGAGAAAGGATAGAGCTTTCTGTCTGCCTATGCTGGGTGAATAGAAAATACAGTAGTATTTACTATTGATACAGTAGCACTATATACACACACCTGAAGACAAAGCTGAATAGACCCGCATCTCTATGGAATATGATGTTATCAGATGGCTGACACAACTGCTTCTGCATGATTTGCAATAGTATAAATATGAAAACTGACTTTGAATCAAAATGATCTTATTAAATAAGCATTCATGTCAATGGCATGGACAACACATTGTTTATTTTATCAGACATATCCACTTACTCCACTAGTTCAACAAAGCGTTGTATATTGATTTGACAAAGATACTGTCAAATCACTTTGATGACTGCTGGTGGTACCAGTACAGACCTTAATTTATATTCTGGAACTGTGCCCTCTCTGCCATCTTGGATCTTCCTATAAAATCTTATAAGATGCATGAAAAAAATCTATTCCGCATTTTTCAGATTTATGACTCTCAAATGAAAGAAGGAACAGAAATAATCTTTCCATTTGTCAGCCTGTCATCTACACAAAACAGACACTGCTGCTGCTGCAAGAAAATTCTATTACAGGTGCAAAATGGACATTTTCTTTGCAAATATTTTTTGTCATTAATTTAGCATAAAAATCCATGAAATCTTAGGGCAGTGGAATACTCATTTTAGACTATGAACACAAAGACAAATTGTAATTCACTTCAGGTTTTGACTTTGTTATTTTGTGCAGGTGAAAAGCTAGCAAATTCTGTGTAGTGGTCACAGGTGCATGTGCCTTATTTTGACAAAGGTACTATGCAAAGTTGCTCTTTCACTTCAGTCTTCCATCAAGGAGATAATGATGGGAGTCCCTGCACGGTCCCTTGAAATTATCAGGGAATTAAGGCCATGCGCTCCAGCAGCCTTGCTGGCTCATCTCAGTCAGTTATGTCTGAGCACAGTCTCCAGACTAGAGATAACTAAGAATGAGTTTGTTTTGGTTTTTTTCTTAACAGAAGAACATGTTGCTTAGGAAATACATGCAGCTGTGACATTTCATTAGTAAGCATTAGTTTGATGGTAATATGGAAAACTATCTGAAGTATGAAATAAGGAACAAAATGTAAATAAGAACAACATTAACATAAATTTAAAACCTTAGAGAAAAAGGGTAAAGGCCCTCCCCTGACCCACTGTAGTAGCATGCAATGTCCCTGTACCCCATCCCAAGTACCTCCACAGGGGACAGATGGGAACCTGGAGAGTGCAACTTGACCAGAAATGAGCACGATATGAACACTGCTTTGCTATGTGCTTCCCTTTAAACCACTGCTCCCTGGAAGAAGCAGCCATCCCAATGGGATTATCCTGAACCTCATTTAAAAAAGGACTTGACCTTTGCTCCCTGCCCTAATCTACTGTAGACAGACCCTACTTTACTTTCTCATGTTCTTCTGACTCCCCTGTAACTAATTCTCTTCCCCAAATTTGCAGGGGTTCCTTTCTCCCCTTCCTTTCACTCTTCCTCCTCATGTCCCATGTGTAACCTGAAGACTTCTGAGACTGGGGGTTCACTGGCAGTTTGCAAAGGGATGCCTTGCTGTCCCTCACCTTTCTGCCTTCTCCTTCTCCAAAGGATCCCGCGAGCTAATTGGAGCAGGTAGACAATTGGAAAACTCTAGTAGATGCCAACTGGAAAGATAATCAAAGTGCAAAATCTAACTAAGCTAGGAAAACAAGCTGTTTCTGATCTTCAAAGTCTTCAAGAACAAATACATATCATAAATGCCAAGCATTTTTACTGATCTGTGAATGCAGGTGCAGCATCATGTGACTAAAAAAATAAGAAAACAAACCTTGCAAGTCTCTCACATTTAAGAAAAGAGGGAATGCTTCAAATTACAAAATCAGCTATATACCTGAGTCTGATCTGTCCGTGTGCATGACTTTGGTGAGCATTTCCAGTGAAAGAAAAATCAAATTTAACTATAAATCAGTTCTGAGTTAAAATGCAAAGTGAGATTATTGAACTAGACTAACCACATATTTTAAGAAGATAACTCTTTCTTCAAGTGTGGAAGAAATAATCTTTCTGGATCTCAGTAAGGAATTTAACATGATGCCACCTAAATAATATTTCTGTGTAAAGTGAAAAAAAGAGAGCTGATCTCAGGAAAACAAAATTTCCATTTTACAGTTACTTCTCAAAGCACACTGTGTTTCAAAATCAGAGATCCTATAAAGCAAACAGATTCCAGCATGGAAACTTGATGTTTGCCTTATTTTGAAAAGTTGTAGACTCCATGCAATTATTTGTAACAAATAAATACCTAACACTGTTAGGATAATATAAAAATCTGCTGTGTTCAGAATTCAGAGATGTTCTGCAGCTCATGTGTCTAATGACGTATTATAAACTGGATGTACAATTCTTTCATATTCTGGTTTCTTACAAATAGAATATATCTAATTATTTCTTAGATTCATTAGCATACAAGGAACAGAAATAAGGAAGAAACAGAACCTGCGCTCTTTTACTGCTGCCATGATAACATGAATAAAGCCCTAATTTTCTGAGAAAAGTTATTTTAAAGTTTTGAGACTAGAGCACTAGATAATTCACCATTTTTATTCTGAGACTATTATGTTTATCCTTTGGTTTTAGTGGAGTTGGCATGCTCATAAATCCCACCTTCCTCTGGCTGTTATTTCTGTCTGGTAAATTATTTTTTTATTCACAAGGCAATAAAAGGTCACTGGAAAGAGGAATATAATATTCACTCTCATAAAATAAAGTTAAAGAGTATTTAGCATTTATATCTTTCCAGGGCGGTAAACAAAATATGGTTTATTTGACTCAATGAAGACCTATGATACTGAAAGAGATAAATCTAATGACTTGTTTTAACAGAATAAGATAAATCTTTCACGACAAATCTTCAATAATGCCATGTTGTTCCTCTGGAAGTCCACTACACAATTATACATAGGTGCCCATAGAAAGAGCAGCACTTTGGCTCTTACCTGCCAGAATTATTTATGAGACACACAAGTAGATTTCTTAACCACTTCTGGAAGTACAGCACACTTCTAAGTTGCTAGTCTATTAAATTATAAAATCAAAACATTGTTTAATAAAGTTTAGTACTAAATTTGATCATAAAATTGCAGGAATTACAGAGATTTTCCATTTTTCATCAAGCTTTATTTTAGCTGAGGGCTGGTTCTTGGGGTATGTTTTTGAGAAACAAAGTGAAGTAATTGCTTTTCAATGGAGAATTTAATTCTGCTTGGGATACTTGGTTTAAAGTAACAACATAGCTGCAAACCAACTAAATGTACCAAACTGTACGCCACAGCCAGAATAAGACAGAATTTTTTAGAACAAAATTGTATGTGAAAACATAATGAAAGAATGCATAATAAAGCATGCTTTGCATTTTACAACGACAATATCCACTTTAATTTCCTTTTTTATGTGATTTCTTTGTAGCCCATCCTCCCTGCAGCTTCTGGGGATGCAGTCAGGCCTGGATCCATGGCACAGTGCAGCGAGGGGCCAGCTGGGCCAGCAGCACTGGGATCAGGGGATCCTGCAGCCCAAGGTCTGTGATCCACCACCACAGCCCAGCCCCTCCACAGCCCTAGAGCCATATGAGCACAGCTGCCCATGGATGGCAAATATGGAGATAAAAATTTCCAGGCTTCTCTTCAACTCATTTGGGTTTTGTCCCTTTTTGGAAAAAAGGGAAAAACAGGTGGTGAGGCACTGGAACAGGTTGCCCGCAGAGATTGTGGATGCCCCATCCCTAGAATGTTCAAGTCAGGTTGGACAAGGCTCTAAGCAACCTGGTCTAGTGGAAGGTGTCCCTGCCCATGGCAGCAGGGTTGAAACTCGATGATCTTTAAGATCCCTTCCAACCCAAACCTTTCTGTGATTTTGTGATTCTTCATATTTGAATTCCTTTAATGCAACATGGAAGAATGGGAGTTCTGCCAGAGAATCATACTAGCCCCAAATAGTTCCTTAGCAAGGAGGAGAATTTTATAGTCACAGCCCAGATTTTTCCTGCCTGAGCCTGTGTATTAATTATGAACTCTTACTTGGACATCTAATAGAAAAAAAAAAAAGACACCACCCCCTCCCCCAAGTCATTCTGCTAATGGAGTGTTGAAACAAAGTTTTCTCCTAAATGTGGACTCAGCTTCAGAGTTTAGAGAAGAGAATGAAGTTACACATCCTTCTGCATCTGCCCTATGGCTTTTACCCACTTTTCCCCATCTTAGCTCATGCTCAGCCCATGCTCTTTGCAAACCACAGTTCACTTCATTAATCTATATTTTGCATAAGTAACAGCAGTGGAAGTGCTCATTTCTTGAGAACATTTTATTATTACATTTGCTGTCAAGCTGATGCCCATAGGAGGGAACTATTATAGGGAAAGTCCTTCTCAGTGGCAATAGCATAAGAGCAGTCACTCAGCTGAGAGGAGGAAAGAGGTGTGTATGTATGTGTTATTTTTCCAGCACACAGGAGTTGTGCAGCCACTTGGCATGCTCCACTAAGAGATAGCTGTCACAGAAAATACTGTTGGTGTCCTAAAAAAGTAATCTTGCAAAGTTAGGAAGTTCTCTGGGAAGCTTAGTTGAAAATATGTGGCCCATGTTGACATGTGATAAATTTACATTTCAAGTTCTTACTGAAGGATTACAATGGAAAAACAGAAGTAGCTTTTTAAATTTGGGGCAACAATTTCCTTATTTCTGTTATTGTTCTTAAAAGTAATGGAAATATTCTATAAAAGGAAGGAAAGCAGATATGTCAATGGTAAAGAGAGAGAGAGGGAAAGGAAGGAAAGAAGGGAGGAGGGGGAAGGAAGGGAGGGAGGGAGGGAGGAAATTTTGAGGGAAATTATGGCATCTGTAATTTACATCTGACAAAGAAATGGAGTTTCACAAGCAATTGAAACCAGAAGTTCATACTGATGCAAAAGAACCTGAAGTACAAGTATTACCATTAGCTTGGCCTAAATGATTCACATTTTCAAACAATTTCAGTTCTGGAAGGTGGGAGAATGGAAAAGAACAAATCATGTTACCTTAATCCTTACATAGTTTTTCTCTCTGTTACTGTGATTCACCAGGCATATCTGCTTTGTAAAGAGACTGATGGATTCAACAGAACTAAACGTACTTCCTGTCTCTAGTAACCACTGAAAGCAAGATCTTCAGAGATCCTCCACTCCATTCCCTGCCTCAAGGCAGCAGCACCTACACCTAGATCATCTCTGACACATGGACTTTCTGCTTTATGCTAACAGCATCTTAAGGAAAGTGGGGAAATGGTCCAAATAAACAAGCAGGAAATAAGAAAAGTGCTTACTCTTCTGCACAGTAGTTCTGATAATCAAGTTACTTGGTTGACTACCATTTCTCTACTATTCCATTAATTAGATACTAGAACTATTTTCAAGAGTAATACAAGCAGGATTTGGCCAAATCTGTGAGAGTCCTTTACCAATCATATGTACACATTTGAAATCTAAAAAATAATTCTCCCCTTGTTCAACTGCCCAACTGGGGATTTGAAGAACTCAGCTCTGCTTACATCAGGATTTAAACATCCCTGTCTTGCAGAAGAAAACTCTTCCCCTAATTTGCTTTCTTGAAAATCCACATCTCCACTAAGCATTTAGGTTTTGGCTACTACTTCTTTTCAGTAAAGGACCACCCTGATGTGGTACTGGAAACTGCTCCAATGCCATTGTATCTCGTAGAAAGATATTTTCAGAACAGGGTCTCAAAGAGTGATTGACACTTGATGGAACTTTTTCTTCCTTTCTGTCTCAGCATTGAAAATCAAATATAATCACTATTTATCCTTCAACCTGCACAGCTCCCTGCCTTGGGCTTCTCAAGTGGCACCATGTAGTTTCATAACTCCCATAAATCAGGTAATACTGTGTATTCAGTCCTAGAGGTGCCACAAACTCATTTTTTAACCCAACAAGATTTATTGTGTGGTGATTTTTCATGCCTTCTGGCACCCCAAGACAGTGGATATTTACATTTTTCCTCCCAACTTATTCTCTAACATTTCAAAGCAATGACTGTATATCAGTTTGTGTTCCAAAGTACCATCTCATGACGAACTCCCTATGCACTGATACGCACAGGATCTAAGAGTTCTGTCATTTTTCTCCATAGGTGACTGTGCTGCAGATTTTTACAATGAGAGAATGGATGTATCTGGAATGGTGTCTTTTGGACTGTTGTTTGAAAGACTGTGTGATGTACTGGTATAGTGGATCTCCCCAACTTGTTGTTTGTAGGAACTGACAAGCTACAGATGGCATATTATGCCCTTAATGGAAACCTGTTATCAAATCTTGTCACCAAATTTTCAGGATACTATTAAGAAGATAAAGAACTTATCTGAAAATAGGGTACTACAGGGAGTTTCTCTCTTAATACTAAAATGTCCTCATACTCCAATGATTGAAGATGGAATGATAGACATTTTTGTCAGGAAAACACCAAACCTATTGTAGGAATCAGTAATATTACAGTTTTACAGGAGTAATACTGTTCAGATGAACTTTCCTATTCTGATACTGAAATGGTAACAGATGAAGGTTCCCCCAAAACCTAAATATCCAAGGGAAAAGAATCAGTAGGAAAACTGTATATTTGAGCCAGGCTTAAACTACTTACCCTGGAACAAAGCCTGTGCCTCAAAACCTGGCAAAAAAAGCAAACACATTGGAGCAATGAAACACAAAAGTCTAGCCCAAACTCTTCTATACTACCGTCAGAAAAGTCATGTGATTTTTATATTAACTTAACATATCTAATAAATTATTATCTGTTCTGGCCTCTGCTGCATTTGGTTTCCTGATCTCTGTGCTATTTTGGTTAGACCACTAAGGAGCTTTTGAGCATAGAGCTAACTGCAGCCACGCACATCCCATGGCAGTGACACATCCACTAATTGTCAGCCCAATGGTCCATAAAGATAGCTCTCATTATAAACACTGGACTCCAATGTTAATATCATTAGGTGTCATCATTATGAAGTTGATCATACTAGAATGTTATTAATATTTGGAGTGTATTATATTGTGCTTTACCTGTCAATGTTTTGTTTCCAGGAGTTTCTAACTGTGAGGCATTTTATGGTTTAAATATTCCCTGGTTACATTTATCTGTAATCCTACCATTGTCTCTAGGAAGGCCATTATAGTACTATATGTAACATCACCTAAGATCACGTAAGAATGTGTTGGTTATAAATACTTGTATATCTAGAACTCTTGAATAATATGAAGCAAAGCCTCATCCAAGCCTTTCACTATGCAACATTTGAGATGTAGGGCCTAGAAGCAAATAAAACACAGAAAAAAATCCTATTTTTTAAATGTAGTCCAACTAAAGCAGGAAAGACAATGCCTGAGAGTGCGTTAAAGGTGCAGAGAATGCTTTGACCTGCATTGTATTTTAACAGTAAAGGTGGAATTGCTACAATTAGTGTTGGGGTTGGGGCCATGATTACAAAGGAGGACCCTAAAGTGCTCCTTCAATACCCACAGAACTATGATGAAGGGATGAAGGCAGATGTTCAGAGGAAAACAAACAGTTTAAGTTTTGTGCTTATATCAGAGGAGGTGTCCCAGACTGGTTTTAAATTCAGGGTTAAAACTGAGTTGGGGTCAGGGTCACAGAAACATGCTAATTTTATGGTTTGATTTTCAAATCAATTGTAGTAAAACAAGAAGCATATGATTTGTTAATGTTTCTGTTCCCATTAACTGTACCTGGATAACTATTAGCACTAGCAAGGGCTCTGATTAGATTTGCAAACTGTAGATGATAAATTATTACTTTTACTACATGATCCTGAAAGAAAAGGAACTCAGAAAAAGGACTTGGGCCAAAGGGAAGAGTACTTTTTCAACCCTTTGCTGCTATTAGCTCTAAAGCTGGAGTTCAATTAGTGCCACGGACACTAGGAACTGACTTTTTAATTACTATTGCTGTATGAAATTTGATACCTGAAGAAATAGAATGGCAATGGATGTGAAATCCAGAACAGTTATGTTTGATTTTGCCAGGGTAGGGGTGTCTAAACTACTATTAAGGTTTATTGTTAAAATTAGGACAAAGGCTGCAAAAAAAAAATTACAGAGAGCAGTGCCTGAAGTGCTCAGTGTATTTACCATCTTACCAAATCTACAGGTTAGACAGTGAAGTCTTCCCAGCTTACAATTATCCAGCAGTCATTTTTGTCCTTGGAAAGGAGTGTTTATGATATTCACGAGGACCTCCAGGTACTGTGTAATGAAATCAACATGTGCTAGACCTCTGCTCTTCTGTGAGCTAACTCTACTTGGCCACAATTACCTGTCTCGGAACAGAATAGTAATAATTTCACCCTTTTCTCATCAGTCCTCAACTAGATCTGTGTGTATTATCAATATCAATAATAATATCAACAACTTATTTAGCAGTTCACACAAAACTGAAGCCCTCTTTCATGAAAATATAAAATCCACACCTTGCCTCAATCAGATTTGGTTTTCACATGGCCCTACAGGGCCATAAGCCACCCACTGTCTTCCACCTTGTGCCTAATCATAACCTTGAGGAAGGATCAGTGGCTGACACTTCTTTGCAGACCTTCCTGGAAAAGCCCCTTCCAGGGCACCAGTGGCATGGTCTCCAAGTAGGCCTGGAGTGCAGGCAGCCTAAACTGTAGCCTGCTGACCCTTGGTACAGCATGAATTAGTGATAAAATGTGAAAAATCTACAAGAATGAGGAAGCATGCCAGACTTGTGTACTCCACATGCCTAGATAAACTTACCTCCAGCTTCTTCCTATTACTAACCTACATCCAACCCATACTTACATCCAACCCATAACTACATTAATTTATGACAAAATCCATACTCAACAAGCACATAAAGTGTAAGACTCTGTGGGTCACAGCCCTCCTTCTCACTGTAGGAGATAAGCAGAATCCAAAGATTAAGCAAATCTAACAAACCTTAACACTATCCACAACCCTATTGATACTTCTATAACAGCAGCACTCACATAGCTCTTAAACCAACACAGACAAGGTCTCAGAGGATCTAGGAGTGAAACTACCAACTCAGGCCTCAGCCCCAATCTCAACTCTAATTCAAACTGTAACCTTGAGTCTAATCCTTCTTGTCCCTTTCTCATTCCAGTTTTGTCCTAGGCTACCACATCTTCGATATCTGAACGGTAAGTCTATCACTTCAGCCTTTCCCATCCACAACAAAAGATCAGGAAGAAATTATTCATTAATCTTATGTCATAAATCAATTTCAATCCAATTGTTGCAGCAAGCCCCAATACACAAGCAAGTTCTTGGCTTGGTTAAACTAATATCAACAAATCAATGTATTTCACATGCTGAATTTTGAGGAGTAAAAGTAAAAGCAAACTTTTATCCCCTGGGATTTTAATGAAGGATAAACTATGTCACTAACATACATAAGTGATCTGTTTCAAAAGTTTAAGACATTCTGCAAACACCATTTATTCTTCCAAATGCTCTGTTGTATTTTTCCTCCTAGAATCTTCTAGGAGGAATTCTTTTGAGAAATATTAGATCTAGAGAAAAAAGGTAACTCAGAAGTGTGAAAAGGCACTCAGAAATGTGAACATACTAAAGTTAGCACCCTGGAAAGCAATAAAACTGAAGCAACCTACAAACTGGAAAGATGCTGGAGAGAAGATGTGGAACACTTAGCAGGATTGCCTGAGCCAGAAGACTGCAGTGAGTATTTATGATTTAAAAGTTTACAGTAGTTCAGTTTGAAAGAATTTCAACCATGTAGAGTGCTCCTTCTTAAATCTGCAGCAATTCTCAACATCTCTGCATAAAGGGACAGCCCATATTTTATGCCTATCTGTCCAAAATTTTCTTCCTAATAATGTTTTTTAGATATACATATATGACATGGAAAGAAAGAGTTTTGGGAAATACCTGTGTGAAAAAAATGGGTAAGATTTATATGGTGCACACTAATTTCACATGTTTTTATGGTTGTATAATTTAATAGATGATACTGCAGAAATGTAATATAGATTATGTTAATAGGCTATGGATTATGCTAACTGAGTGCTTGAGAACCCTATAGAATAGAATAGAAAATATCTTAATATTTTAAACTTTTCATCTACAGCAAACACAGAATTGTTTACTCAATTAGTGGATTAGAAAATAATTTAAAAGAGCTTGCCTCATAGTTTCCAGTATGAGTAATAATGACAAAATCTCAAGAGGTGACAAAGCATGTTTGGGTTCAGCCCTGCCATCTATCTTGATGAAGAACTATATGGTAGCACCTTAATGCCCTCTCAAAAATGATATTACAGGCTTAATCTAATTTTAAAATTTTTTTTAAAGAGGACTACGTGATCATGCAAAACCAAATGCATAACTGCCTACAGGCATCAGCCTTGCAGCCTCAACACCAAAAGCCCAGGTGACACTTCAGCAGCAGTGATGCACCCCACGTCCAGCTTTCCGGGGAAAGGACTTTGCTTTGCACAGCAAGAGGTGCTGAAGCTGTAGCCCACTCTGCTGAAGAGATTGCCAGGGTTAATGCAGGGATCCCAAGTGTGGATATTCAGGACTGTAATAGAGAAGCTTTGCTTCACTAAACAAAAAATTAACAAACTAGAGAGAGATTATTAAATACTGGAGGATTGCAGCAGAAATAAAACTGAATATAAACATTAACAACTACATACAGGCAAAATGTCAGAGCTGGCAAAATTGTTGCTAAATCCTGAATTACCTGCTGATTTTAAGAAGTGTTTTATAAACCCAGGGGAATTTTTGGCACAACGCTACTACATTAACATCTCTGTCTCTCTTATGCCCTTTACCACACTTATGGTATGCTTGCATTTATCCCAGCTACACTGCTTGCAGACAAATGTGTCTTACTCCTAGTGCAGGATAAGATGAAGCTTCAGCTTCAGCCACCCAGGCCTGTTCAGCACAACAACTCCTGCATTTGGCCGTAATAGGTCTCATCCAGGAATTTTTTTGACAGGGCTACAGGTTAATTCAATGTTTGAGTGATAAATACCATTTGAATCAGGACAGCTGCTGTGTGTTGCCCCTTTGTGGCACGGCAGGTCTGTGTGAGACAGGGTGCCCAATGCTGGATGTCAGATCACAGACATGAAGCAATGCTGCTGAGTTTGCCATGGGCACGTGAGCAGTACTGTATTAAGTGCAGCAAGAGTGTCACTAATTTTATTACATAAGCAAGGGTAAAATAGCTTATATCTGAGTTCAGAAATGAGACCCTGGTATAAATACAGCCTTCAAATATGAGTTCAGAAACTACCAGTGCTTGCTGTGAAAGGCACTAACACTTCAAAAGCGTCCTAAAATTTTGAGAAAATTCCATCAATCAGAGTCTTAAAACTGCTCATGCTTTTCATCATTCGGGGGTTTTTTCCCCATAATTTTCTGCTTCTGTTTTATAGTCAGTAGTTGAGGAAAACCTCTTGCTCTTGCCTTTTTTAATTTATTTTTGACATGACAGCACATACATTTTTATGATACCCTTGCAAAATCTTACACAATCAGCATAAGGTCAGGAAGAGGTGACTTACATAATAAAAGAGTTTGAGAGAAAACTTGTCTTAAAAGTAAAGTCCCATCACTTATAATTATTTGTGATATAACATTATGCTGAGAAATTACTTTGAACAACATTTACACTTTTTTTTTTAATTAATTGTTTTTGATATCTTAAGTCCAAACATCTCAGGCCTAGTAATTCCTGTAAAAAAATTGTTCTCCCCCGTAGACTCTTTAGCTGTTAAACTTAGCTTGGACACTTCTGCATTAGTATTCTTAAGTATTGCAGTTATTTAGAATATCATAGAAACCTGTTTCTATTCTAAACCATTTCTTTCCAAAGCTACTGGTTTTGAAGATTTGAAGATTTTGAAGCTTACTAGAGGGTAAGTCCTTGAAGTGCTGGGGCTTGAGTTGTGGGCCCCAAGCTGGAATTGACCTGTAAATGAGTCACAACCTATTGGCTTCATGTTCCAGAGGCAGAACCTGGCCCACCTGTGTCTCTGTGGCTCCACCCTCACCCAGGCGGTCATGGTTGGGGTGGTGGGTGAGGCCAGGGCTACTTTAACCAGGAGCCAATCAGCTGGAAGGGCTTCCTGTTGGGTAGAGCTTCTGTTGGGGCTGGTTGTGTCTTGCTGTGCTCTCTCAGAGGTGTCCTTCCATGTGAAGGGCCACTGAGGGAGTCATCTCTGTCCATTGTGTCCAGCAGGTGATGCTGGCACCACAGTGGGCAGCAGAGGAGCTGGACCCACAGGAACCTATGGCAGGACTGTCTGAAAGGAGACTTCTGAGGGGATGTTGCTGAGTTCAGTGTTGGCCTGTGTGATCAGGCAACCAATGGCAGCATAAAATGATGATGGCTGAACCAGCACAACAGTCCTGTCTATTATCCTCAGTAGCAATTGGTTTGACCACAAGGATCCCTTCATCTGGAGTGATCCATCTTGTTTGCCCTGGACACTTGCAGAGGGTTTGGCCCTTAATGGTTATTTAGGCACCTAAGTGTCCACTTCGGTATTTCTTAATGCTTGGCTTTCTCATAGGAGGAACTGTGAATGACCTAGGTGTCTGAAGGTTGTCCTTATATTAGTAAACTTTGAATTTCTGGGTCTGCGTCCCTCTTCCTTTGGACACACTCTTCAAGCACTTGTGTGCAATGCGGGCTGCAGGAGCTGACTCCATCCTAGGGAACAAGTGATGCCTACACAGTCTCTGCTTAGTGGTAACTGAGGGGATCAAAGAAAGAAAGAAAAGGTAAAGGATCTGTCCTAAGTATTGACAGCACCCCTTAATTTTTTAAATGCTATGTTTAAACCCCACAATAAAAGCATGACACCAGTTTTGGTTCCACATCATTCCTACCCTGTCTTGTTCCTGGATATCAGATGTCCAATGCATAAGGGAGGAGCAGACAAGTCTTGTGTACAAGTAGACAGAGGAAAGCATACTGCAAGGGTACCTTCCCCTGCTGCCCTTTTCAGGAGATATTAAGCCTCCTTTTCTTCTTTTTTCTTTCCATACCTCCAACTGGAAGAGACTCAGACTGGAAGAGACTGCAGACAGGAGAAGAAATACTGCATTTGCTGTGTGAAAATCCCACGGCAGTAGACATTTTATGTCACAGACAGGTTTGGGATTTCATTGAGGGGTAAAGCTGAAGAAGCTGACAAAGATGAGAAAAATTTCCAAGAAAATGTAGAAAAAATATCCAAAAAAGTAGCCAGATAAATCGCTGTTTGTACAAACAGTGTGAAAGTCAATTTTCAAAATATTCAACATACACATGGATTTATTCAGAATTTTTCTGCCTTTCTATTTGTCACAAGTTTTCTGCAACTTTGGATTGCTGGACCACATAACTGAATTTGAAAAATAATGTTAAGTGCTTAGCAGTAACAAATGGATATAATAATGGTCAAAATTTCAGTAATACAATTATCACATGATTCTGGGGTTCCCACAAAATTAAAGGGATTCAATGTCTCTCTTAAGGTTTACAGTTTGATGCAAATCTATAATTCAAAAAGGCTGCCTGCAATTCAGCTGCTTTAAAATAAATATATTTAAAATGCACGCAGGGCTAAATGAGAAACATGAAGAAAAAAAATTGTCATGTTAAAAATGTGAGGGTTCATTGAGGCTGACTCTTTGGATTTTTTTATTTTTAAGAGAAGTTTAGAGGCAACTAAAAGAATTTTTCCACCTTATCTAAACTAAATGAGAGGACAAAGGGAGGACTGTCCAGAGTACAAACAATGACCTATGAGATTAAAAAGAAGTCTCTTTGTTGCAATTTTATCATCACTTGTAATGTGACAAAGTGCCAAAAAACAGGTTTGTGGCAGCAGCAATATATTTTCTTCAGGGCAGGAAAATCATCAACAAGGTGTCTGTATATGTGTAGCACTTCTTGAATATGAAAGCAATTTTCTGAAGCCCTGGGGCTTAATTCCATTGTTTTTGTCAAAAACGAATATTCTGGATTACAATCTTCATAGTAATAGTAACGGACACGCTGTGAAAAACTGATGATGAAGTTCCTCAGGTGACTGCTGGACAAGGCTCCAGTACCATCGACAGCAGTATTTGCATTTATCTAAAAAGAGATTAAACACTAACAAGGTTTCAATACATTTATCTGCCTAGCTTCTGTGTATGATTCCCATTAAAATAAAGGTGAAAGAAAATATGTAGAGAGAATAAAATGAAGAAAGAGGAAAAAAACAGCATGCTTCATGTAGAGAGCAACTATAATCTTCCATTTTCTAAAATACATTTATTCCAGAAAAATATCAACTAGAGACTCAGAAATAGAAGCAGTGACACTGCTCAAAGTATAGCTAATGTGGTATCATAGAAATTCTTGCAAGATCTACCTCTAATGTACTAACATACCTCCAAGAAAACCTAATTATGCACCCAATATTCATCCTTAATATCTTCTGAAAAATGCCTCAGACACATGAGAGCAAATCTTTTCTTGCAGCAAGACCATATCCTCCAGCACTTGATGGCAACATAATTTACAAGCTTCTTTAATTATTCAGTTCTATCTAGCCTGGCTGGCACCTTCATTATCTTCCCATCCAGAGCACCCCCCAATCTGGAGCAAAGACTCTATGTACAGAAGGAGGTTCTGTAGACATGCTCAAGGGATTCTCCTTTCATTGGCAAGTAGAGATAGTTGTTGATTTCTCCCTCCACTCAATATCCACCTAAAAAAAATCACTGGGTTTGCCCCAGTTAGGGACTTGAATTAATTTTTTTGTATAAATTGATTCAAGGCAGTGAAGAATATTTGCATTTGATTCCATTCCTTCTGAAATCAAAGGAAAAACTGCACCTTAGGCAGGAACAAGATGGGACACTGAAAGCATTTGACTTCAAGTAAAAATTCAAGATTCTGATCCTGATTTCAGGCAAGAATATAAGTTAGGTACAGGCTTTACTTTATGCATGCAAGCAGTCTCATTTCAGACATGGCAAGAGTAAAGCAGACGGAGGTAAATGCGGGCAAAGTTAAGTCTGTTCAGTTCCTTGCACATTTAAACTAAGGTGTTTATTCCCAAAACCTCAAATCTATTTAGACACCATAATCTTTCTGAGAAGCTGGGCATTACGCAGGAACTGTTGAACTGGGCTTCTCTAATAAATAGAGCTGAAACAAAATGATATTTTAATGAAATTGTGTTTAATCTGATTAGAAAAATGCCATGATTCTGTATTCAAGTATACTGAGTCTTGATTTTTATACCTTTTGTTTTTTGCATTAAAAGTCCTACTTTTATATGAATGTTAAAGCAGATTGTCTAGTTAGTGCAAAAATTAAGCCATTAAAATAACATTGGAAAAATATTTTTTGGAAGTATTAATTATTTGTTTATTTACAAATGGAATCTTTCCAGCTCTAATCATACAGGAAGTTTCATTAGCTCTCTGCTGCAACACAGTTCTGCTGAAGACACACCTTGCTGATTTGTTATAAAGTTCATAAAGATGGTGGCTTGGGGCCAAAGGACTGCCCATCCACAACATTCAATGGAAGCTAGCAGTGCTTACTCAAGGATATGCTCTGCCCTTAGCTTTTTCTATTCCTGCTTTTCTGGGGCAACAAGCTTTTACAGTCGTTCTAGAGATGACATCCAAGGTGATAAACAGCGTATGGGTACGCGTACGCTGTTACCTCTTCAGCTAACAGAGAATTTCCCAAGCTGTGATGAAGGAAAAGGGCTGTCTGGTTCCAGGACCCACAGTTTACAAGGTGATGGCATCTCCTGGAGTGGGACTCTGTGTTGGTTATGCTAGGAAATATTTTTGCATAACCTCCATGAAAAATGGAAAACTATAGCAATCTGTCTTTAACTCCCACTCTAATAAACTGTGAATAATAAATGGCTGAATACAACTGTCACAAGTAAGCCTGCTATTTAGGTTAAATGTAATGGCAGGCACTGACTACATGAAGGGTCATAGGGACAAAGGGGAACTGTTGTTGTTATTAAACACTGGTCAAAAGCCCAACTGGCTGTATAACTAAGGAAAAGAGTATTCTTCACACTTTAGTATGAAAAGGGAACAATGGATACATTTCTATCTAATTCCTTTCAATGACAGTAAATTTTTATGCTGTTTGCTATAGCAATAACTTTTAAAACCCATTTAAATATACATTTTGCATGTGTATTATCCATGTAAATATAAAACTGATATGAAACCAGTACTGTGAATGTCTTAAATGACTGCTACAGTCTATCTGAAGAGTCAGAATATTTATTGAATTGAATTCAACATTAAATGAGTTTACCTCACAGCCATAAAGATAACTCTTGTTTTTTAAAGGAAAATTGTAAAAGTATATACTATTACAGTATAAGATAATGTAAAAACTGTTTTGCAGTGAATTTCAGTGCAACATAACCAGCCCCAGATTCTCCACTTTGATTTCTTAAATTTCCTCAAAACTGATTCCCTCCATGAAAAAATAGAGCTAGTCACAAGGCAAGCCTATTACTGGATCATGGAGGCCAGTCTCACTGGGGCCTGGGATTCTGGGAGGGAGCTCCACAAAGATCAGACTATCAGCAAGAAAAATAAGTCCATTATTTTCCAAGATATTGGCGTTCTGTCTCTTCATTCTACTACTTCTAACACTGCACATGAGAACTACAGTACTGTAAATATACTGTATCAGGAGTGGCACACAAGATCTATGAACAATTTGTCCCTCCTGTCATTGCCAGAACAAGCTTCAGTGCAGATAAGAAATGAGGCAAAACAAAATAAAAACCTCAAAAAACCTCAGGTAGTAGATACTCCATTCAAACAACCCACATAGCAACAACTAAATTTTCAAAATTTGCAAAGTTCAAATTGAGTGACATAATATTTATGTGAAAATAGACAATGCATACACGTCAGTGAGGCATTTCTGAATATATGCATCCAGTTTCCCATGTGAACAAGACTTCCACAATATTTGGGATAGATGAAATTGATAGTCATGCAACCATGTGTGGACCTTCAGCCCTGTAGTATCCCAAACAATCAGTTCATATAATTCCCTTCCTATATTCATCAAGCTCCACTTGAAAAACTAGGTGTCTTGTCTCCACAGCCTACACACAAGATTTTCACAAGTCCTCTCTCCTAAAGGTTGCAACAATTCTTTATATTGTAGCCTAAACTTATTTATTCATGTTTACTCATCTATACTGATTTGTTTTGAGTCAACAGTGCCTTCAGTTTAGGCAATTCTCAATCCCTTGTGTCCACCTTCCTGATATAATTAAAGCCACCACATCCTCTTCCAGCTTACTTTTTGCAAGACTAATAAAGTCCTGTTGTGATCTCCAACTCCTTGATCATCCAGGGAACTTTTATTTGCAATTGTTTCTACTTGATTTCAGCTTTATTGTAAATAAGTGAGTGGAATATTATCAGTACTCCAGATGAGATCTCACTAGGGCCTTATAAAATGGCATTCACATTTCCTTCTGTCTTAGAAACATCTAACCTGATATACCCTAAGACTGCTTACTTTTCACAGTCCTGCATCCAACTAATTTCAGAGTTATCCTTTGACTGTCCACATTGCTTAAGGCACCTCCCAGACGTAAGAGCAGAGGACATGGCCACAAAGGGTTTAGAATTACTCACGGCCGCACTGCCTGGGACACGCAGTCCTTTTTGTAGCGAGTGCCAACCACGTCTAAAGTGCATAGCACCTGATCTGTGTCTCCAGTGGTGCCTGCATGATACTCCTGTGGCCCTACGAATTAATACTGGTTCTCTTGTGGCTTTCCAGTTAAGGTGCTCCAACTAAAAGGGAAACTGCATTGCATATGCCAATGTCAGACCAAGGATACTGTCTGGATGTGTGTGATGTATGAGAGGTACTGGGTTTGCTGCAACAAGGTTGGATGGCTACACATACCAAAGGGAATTAAACGTGTGTAAGTTCTCCCTATGCATACACGAGAAGCAGTCCCTGGAGTGAACTACACCTTCTAGCTATTAACGCACTTGGATTTCCCCTGGGAAGGAATTAATGGTGGAGTGCAAAAGGAAGCTTCAGTATCCAACTTACATGCAGTATAGTTGATCAGGAGAAGATCCAGAAGTGAGCTGAGAATTTCCATCATTTCACCAGCACATACACATACACTAATTTTTTTCTCTGTTATTTCCAACAGATGGTAGTCCCTTGCTTGACAGAAGATGTTGCTAATGCTCTCCATTGATCAGATCAATGCAAATTACATTTTCTTTATATTTAATTTAATTGAATCATCCCAAAAACATGCCTTAGATTATTTTCTGTGGCCATATCATCCTTAAAATCTCCACTGTTTCCCTACATTAAACATAAAATAACATCAACATGCATTGATTCAAGGACTGTTTACTGAAGAAGTCAGCCTGTGACCAGTGTGTTACCTACAGATATACCATTAAACAAAACAGCACCATTTAACAATGGAATTATTCTATCATGCAATTGTGAGAAAAATCCATGATAGAATTTTGCCCTGTTTCAACTAGCTGTCTTAGACAATTCCGAAGCATGGTTTAGGACAGGGGTCCTCAAACTACAGCCTGCGGGCCGGATATGGCATTCTTTTTCCTGGTTTTTGTGCACTACAACAAATAAAATATGTGCAGTGTGCATAGGAATTCATTCATTTTTTTCCAAACTATTAGTCCGGCCCCCAACAGTGTCTGAGGGACAGTGAACCGGCTCCCTGTTTAAAAAGTTTGAGGACCCCTGGTTTAGGAGTTACCACAAGCTGGCAAATAGTCTCAATTGGCAGAATGCATGAAGGCATCCTGTTTGGAGACTAAAAGCATTTAATAATATGGACACAGGTTATGCCATGCTGTCAGCTTCTGCATCAGAAAACAGCCCCAGGCTCTGTTAACTTGCTGACGTGGACTTGGCCTACATCGTTATTAACCTTGTCTAAAGATAAACAGAATATTTCAAACTCATTTGGAATTATTACAACCACTTAAATACTTGTAAATCTTTATTTAAATGTATTTCTTCAATGTGCACAACAGTCTGCCGTTTTGTCAGATCTTTAGGAGGCAAGACATTCAGTTAGAGTCTTCTAATCTTGTTTGAATATACTGAAATATAATTGTGAACATTGCAGCTCACTTCATCTCTGTGGTGAACAGAACCAGTATCTGCATTCAAACACCTCTAAACTTTGGGCATTTTGCCTAGCTTTGCTAGTGGCATGGAGAAAATGATATTTCAGTATCACAGGGCTTTTTCTACAATGCTAAACCCAGCAAATTCATGGAAGATATTTTCTGTGCATAGGAAAGCAGGACTATAAAAAGAACATAAACCTGCAAAGGTGGTCAGAAATTGTGATCATGCCGAGTTTGTGCACATCATACAGAGCTTCAGAGAGGCAAAACCTATCAACAGAGGCAGAGGAGCTCCAGCCACTATCCTGCAGAGACACACACATTTGCATTGCCTCCTTGTGTGCACCACCTACTTCAGTGGGACCACACATGTACAGAGCTCAGCAGGACCAGGCACTGCCTGTTTCAGATTCATCCATGGCCCTGACTGGCTCCTCTATGTTCTTAGTAATTAATAAGTGATCACTGTAACGCATTATGCATGAAAAAATCTTTTTCTTATATTGATATTTCTTTGCTCTCCCAAGTAACATACATGTTGAATTCTTACTAAACACATTGCTCCAGGTTACTCTTTCATGCTTAACTTGAGTTGCATCCTTGTGCCCTTGCTTTCTCAACTTCTCTCACAGTGCCTGGAAAATGCCCGGGTTGATTTTGTTAGCATTTTTATAGTACAGGGAGCAAAGAGGGAGGGGATAATGAGAAGGAAAGGGATCATCTATCAAGACAGAATTAAAAGTAAGACTTGAACAAAAATATATTTGGGTTAAGATTTTAAATGGCATTTGCCTGAATTGTCTGGAAACCAATTTCCATACGCTTTATCCTCCTGTGGCCAGAAGGCTTATACAATGCATTTTACACTGTGATTTTCCCCATGTGATGAGGGGGGAGTTATTTCAGATTCTACTGTGCTTTCCGAGTTTCAAAGCTGAGTCTTAACCTTTCAATCTGCTTATTAATACTCATGTCATGGCTCCTGTTGAGAAAGAGGTTTAGTGTCACTGTCCTCAATCAGTGTCCTTTCATTCACTTTCATTAAAGAACCATGTTTTCCTGACAAAGGATAACAAATGGGTGCAGTAGGTCCCTAATGTGCTTTTTGACTACAGAGCCTGTACCATTTCTCTGAAGCAATGGCAATTATTTGTCATTTTAATATGACTTGGCAAGGAGATCCAAAAACATATGACTATTATTCATCAATATGTATATCTCGTGCTTGCATTAATATTAGAATATCATTATTATTACCCTGACATTGTATGAGCTGGACAAAATTACATCATGTAAAAAATGTATTAAACTATGTTCAGCTATATCCATAGAGCAATGCAAAAGCAATTTAAAGACCTGTAGCAGCTCTGTGTTGAATGCAGCAATTCATTCTGATTAGCAGTAAAGCTCCTTTACCTGTGTATTAATGAAATACATTTCAGCATTGCTCCCCTGCTAATTGGAAACAGCAGAGTTCTGTGTTACTATTGTTACCAAACATACACTACTATCTCATCCGCTTTTTTTGTTCCTAAAATAGTATTTAATACTCCTGGAATTTCTGGTACCTGATAAAAAAAGTCAATTTCTGTTAATTTTGGGGAATGGCATAACCATGTTTCTTCCACTTCTTCTAGGTTTTCTTTTGCTGCTACTCTTTGCATTCAAGCTATTGCATGTTTCTATAAACTGAGCTGGTATGTGATATTTGAGTCCAGTGCTAAGTTCATTATAACTTTTTCCCACAGAGGAATAAAAGAGTTGTGTTTATGTCAATGACAGTTCAATTTAGAACAAAAATTATTGGTTAAAGCCAGAGAGATGCTCCTATTGTTTCTTGGGTTGATAGAGCATGGAATTAAAAGTGGATTAAGAAAATATCATAACAATATTTAATATTTTTCTTTTCATTCCCCTCCATCTGAAAAGTAGCATTACTGTATGAAAAAATTAAGGTAGAAAAGTCTAGGAATAAAAGCTCTACAATAAAATTCAAGGGCCACAGGATCTATTGAAGCAGGCTATTAGCCTTCATTGCAGACTTAATTCAGGTTATTTCTCTCAAGGGTGTGTGACTTGAGGGATAAAGACCCCACCATGAAATAATATTTGAGTAGTTATGTTTTCCAAGGTGACATATGTATTTTTGCATGACAGTAAAAAAGCTTCAGAGTATACATTTCCTTGCACTTAGCAATGCAGCAAGTTCAGCCATTTAAGGACATTTTCCTGATGAATTGCTGGAAAATATAATTCTTAACTAAACAGTAACAGCAAAACTTATCAGTGGTGATGGCAAAGGCAAATGGCTTCAAAATGCTCAAAATGAACAAAAATTAGTTTTGCATCACAAAGCCTGGAACTCACATGATTTAGTAATCAGTTTAGTAGCTAACGAAGTGCATAAACTTGATTTTTCACCTATTCCCTTCTCAGTTGGAATAAGATGCAAGGAGCATGACACTCTACTTACAAACTGATACATATGAGATTTTTTGGGGTCTCTCCATTCCGTAGGTCTGAACTAACATCCACTAGGATCTCCTAAGGGCATGGGTCTCTTCCCTTTGTTTATTCTCCTTATCTTTTGGTTAAAATAAAAGAGCTACACTATTTTACCTCTCTAATATGACTTCTTCATTAATTCCTCTTTGCTCCAATTGTAGCTCTTTATCAATTTTATATCTGCTATTTCTGTTAAAATTAGGTTACTCTAAAACATTGAAATTCATCACACCAATCATGCATCTTAATGCACACTACATACTTAGATTACTATCTGCTCTAGGAAGACCTCTGCTTTGATCACTTGAGTGCTTGCTTAGCAGGCAGAAAAAGATAGTTTTAAGATGCCATTGAACTCCTTCACGGAACACCATAACACGAAGCAATAGTTGCGTTAACTTGGGAGCACGTACGTATGACAAACAAAGGCACATCAATTATGTGGTAGAGAGATTTTTGCAGAATACCGTTTTTTGCAATTGAGGCAAAAAGACCAAAGACATGAAGAGAAAGAATCAATAAATCAACAATATGTCCTGAACAACACTGGGATTATAGCCCTAAAAAAAAGCCCAGCAAGAGTTATACCAAGTGCTACCTGAAAGAGGCTTATAATTCCTGTCATTTTGAGCACTCTTGGTAAATATAAAGGATAATACCAAGACACTTGACTCCCTCAACAACTTCTCCTAAAAGAAATATCTCATTGAACAATTGCTCAAGTCAAAAAAGAGATATAGAAGTATTCTTTCCACTACTGTTCATATGTCGTCTTCACCTACATGCCAAGTAAGCAGTCCAGTCAGAGGGAGGTAAGTAGGTCTGGCCAGCGCAGAAACAAACACAGCATCAGGATAGGGAGCAGCAGGATGGGTGAAGGTGTCAGCACAATAACAATCACATAAAGCAGTGAAGAACAAATGAAAAGCAATCTAGACTACTCTTAAACATATTTTTTTGGTAAAGATGATAGCTGAGAGATTCCACAAGCATGTGAAACTTCATGTAGCATGAAGACAGTACTGTCATTTTCCATTCTTCATAAGCATAGGAATGTTCTAGATGTTTCAGGTTATAAATACATTTCTTCAGAACTAAAATCCACAAAAGGACTAAGCTGCTTTAAAACTTCTAGAGATTTTAAATATACAGAAAGAGAGTGGAAATAGAAAGATGACTGTGAACTACCCTGTTCCCACCCCAGAATTTGGAGGTACCAAGTCCTGCTCTGTAAAACATGAGAATCAAGTGAAAAGTACTTCTTAGTATCTTCATCAATGATATAGATAGCAGGATCACGTGCACCCTTTACAAGTTTGTAGACGACACCAAGCTGAGTGGTGCAGTTGACATGCCTGAGGGATGGGATGCCATCCAGAGAGACCTAGACAAGCTTGAGAAGTGGGCCTGTGTGAACCTCATGAGGCCAAGGCCAAGTGTGAGGTCTTGCACCTGGGTTGAGGCAAACCTCAGTATAAATTATTTTGTGTCGTGTCAATTATTTATTATTGTGTTCCTCAGGGACTGGCACCAGGACTGGTGCTATTTAACATCTTTGTTGGTGATATGGACAGTGGAATTGAGTGCACCATCAGCAAGCCTGCAGACAACACCAAGCTGTGTGGTGCAGTCGACATGCTGGAGGGAAGAGATGCCATCCAGAATGATCTTGACAGGCTTGAAAGGTGGGCCCATGCCAACCTCATGAAGTTCAACAAGGCCAAGTGCAAGGTCCTCCTGCACTTGGGCCAGGCCAATCCCAAGCACAAATACAGGCTGGGCAACAAGTGAGAACAGTCCTGAGGAGAAAGACTTGGGAGTGCTGGTTGATGCAAAACTCAACGTGAGCCAACAATGCGCAAGCGCAGGCCAGAAGGCCAACCATATCCTGGGCTCATCTAAAGAAGTGTGGCAAGCAGGTCAAGGGAGGTGATTCTGCTCCTCTACTCTGCTCTGGTGAAACCTCACCTGGACTACTGCATCCAGCTCTGGAGCCCTCAGCACAAGAAGGACATGAACCTACTGGAGTGGATCCAGAGGACCATAAAAATGGTCAGAGGGATGGAACACCTCTCCTATGAAGAAAGGCTGTGAGAGCTGGTGTCGTTCAGCCTGGAGGAGACAAGGCTCCAGGAAGACCTTGTTGCAGCCCTTCAGTACTTAAAGGGAGCTTATAAGAGAGATGAGAACAATCTTTTTAGCAGGGACTGTTGCCACTAGACAAGGGGTGACAGTTTTCAACTAAAAGAGAGTAGATTTAGACTAGATGTAAGGAAGAAATTTTTTATAATGAGAGTGGTGAAACACTGGAACAGGTTGCCCAGAGAGGTGGTAGATGCCCCATCCCTGGAAACATTCAAGGTCAGGTCAGGCAGGGTTCTGAGCAACCTGACCTAGTTGAAGTTGTCCCTGCTCATTGCAGGGGGAGTTGGACTAGATGGCTTTTACAGGTCCCTTCTAACCCAAACTGTTTTATGAACAACAAAAATAATGTAGTCAGAAAGCTTGAGGAGGAAGAATCCAAGCCTAAGCTACAGGCAATGCCTCTCTGAGCAACAAGTTCTGGAGATAGTGAGCTATGGTTAGATATTTTGGGATTTACTTTCTGTTTCCTACCTTTTGACGCAAAAATCAGTAAGCATGTGGGATGGTTGAAGCAGCTGCATCAACAGTCGATTATTGCTTGGAGCGCTTAACAAACACGCCTTTTCAGTGTTTTCTCAAGTGTATATATTATGGTGAGAGCGGCAACATTTGTTCAGTCTTCCGAGAGCATGAGTGGGAACAAAGAAAAATGGAAAACACAGCACAATTAAGATCATTGCCGTTAAATAAGTACAGGTACACTACAAAGCACTGAAGGAAATCACACTGACTAAACATCTTTAACATGTACATGTATTTGGCACTTGTGAGTATTTTAAGATTCAGGTTAACTTTGCAGTTTTCAGTAAACAAAATACAGCTGGATCGAGCTGCAAGAAACCATTTTTTACAAAATGGCTCATGGAAGACTAGAATAGCGTCTGAAATAGCAATTCACCTGCTGGTGCTATAAAGACAGACAATAACCTAAAAATAACCTAAAAAAATAATTAAAAACTACAGCCTTTATTAGTTTCCTGACCTGGCTTACCAGTGGGAACTCCAGTACCAGACGTACTGACAGCAGCAGGGGAGGTACATGACAGAGGAAATGGCCTCAAGTATGTGCTGGTGACACAGAAGCTAGGACAGCTACTGAAAGAAATGTACATTAAATATGGCACAGTAAAATAAATCTCATAGAAGTTTTAAGTCTTTTCAGGCCTGCACATTTGTGTAACTGCTCAGAAAACAGCAATGTTTTTTCCTTCACTGGAGAGGACCTACAGGAATACACTGTGCATGTGCTTGGAGGCCACTAGTAGTGGTCTGATAAATCGAACCTTTCATGAAGTTAAAAAGGGTAGCCACAAACGTTTGAAGGATATAAAGAAAAGTTTCTCAGGATAATCTAGAACAAAGATGTTTAAAGTCTGGAAAAATATGAAACCACTATAAGAAATCTGTTAATGCTCTTAAGGGTTTGGAATAAACATCAGAAGGCAGTAATGGCTTTACTGTCGTGTAGTTCCTTTAAAATGAGACCAAACAAAGCACTGGGGAATAAGAATGATGGAACAAGACCTTTAATTTCTATGATTCAGGGGTTCTCTTGCATCACATGATCAACTTCTACTTTATCTATAGAAAATGTAAAAAGAAGAAGGAAATACAGAAGGAACCAAGGCTTATGCTAAAATACAGATATCATATAATCAAAATAATTTTTTTTCTTTGTGCAAAAATGTTCTCACTGTTACTTGGATCTATCACATTTGTTGTAATTTTCCACATTTTGCATGAAGTGGCAATTTCCTCCTAAGCTCTCTAGGACGATGACTGTCTTCTATATTTGTCAATACAGTGCACAGAAAACGGAAACCTTCATCCCTTCTTCAGGTCCTCAAGCAGTGGTACTTAAAAAAAAAAAAAAAAAGAGTATTATCTTGCACATATAAAGCTGCAAATGATGTGTATTCTATTTTTGCTGCTGCTCTTTTCTTCCTGTTAAGGCAAATATTTATCTTGAGAGGTCAACTAACACAACAGAAGCAGGGTATCCCACACAGTTGCACCAAGAACATCTTCAAACTTCATCCTTAAAGGATATTTACTGTCCTTCACTTTGACTGTCCTTTGGGAAAGAGAGAAATTTCTGTCTTAGCTATCCTAAGCAATAGCAAAAACTAGTCAAACTCACTTTGACTTCCATTTCCAGCGTGTGTGTTGCCTTCTGATGAAGACTGCTGCCCACTGAGAGCTTAACCCAAGTGTAAGACATTGTCCACAGGACCTCTGGGTATGCTGACACAGTAAGTAACTCCATGTCAACATCCACAAATTTTTAGCCAATCTGGGATCCCCCAGAATTTGCCTTCAGCAACCCAGTTATATTTTGATCTGGAGAGCCTGGCATTTTATGGTAAATTTTTTACACTAAAGAAATGTCAAATTCATTCGGCCTAAAGGGAAATTTTCCAACAGGAAAGAGGTTTTTATCCCATTCTACCTTCTTCTTAAATAGAAACACTGTGTATAGCACTGCGTATAGCAGTGACATACTTACGAATGGACACATGGACAATATTTGCAAGAGATTAAACCTCAATACAAACACAGTCTCAGAGAGCCCTGGAGGATAACCTCAGATGCGGCAGAAAAGAGCACTCTAAGGAGCAAGCGATAGCACTTGTGATGAGGTATAGCTTGTTTTCTACTGGGTAGTACAGTCACTAATGCCCTGTGCTTCTAAGTTATGCCAATAAATACACTTTGGGTGAACTTTTCTCATTTATTCCATCTTTTACCTCTTGAAGAATATGATACCAAGACCACCACCACCACAAAGAAGACCTGTTCTAACAGAGTTATAAAGCTAGAAAAGAAATATACAAACGATTTGTTTCCAAAAGTCTGTATTTTGGTAAATCAGCTAAAAAATAAAATAAAAGCAGTATGAATGCATTAAAATAAAATAAATTAGCATTATATTATCACATTATTTGAATCCACAAGTTGATCAAACAATATTAAATAACTCAATAATTATTATTTGGGTCTATGTAATAGTTTTAATTGTGATGCTGCTTAGCTCTCTGTCACAAAGCAACAGGACTTGATCTACCTCAATCAATATAGATTCCAGAAAAAAAAAAAAAGGTAACATAGTAGTGGTCAAAACCTCAGAGACAAAACTAAAAATTTCAGCTGATTATAGCTCTGATATTAAGTGAGGTAGCCTGCTCAAAGTATCAGGTGTCAGTGTGCAGTGAATCTTTTATCTCTTAATACAAGAATGTAATCGAATGTTTAGGTATAATCCAAGAAAATGTGTTATATTTCATATTCATAGTAATGTGATCTCTCAGGATCAAACAGTGAACTTCTGATTATGTAATGACCTTTGTAATGTGTCTTTTATATATCAGCATTGTCTAATTTATTGGCTGCTTCAATATATGGGAAATGAATTATGTGGGAATGGCCAAACACAAGCTTCAGTGTAGAACAGTCTACAGAAGACAATTTGCAGGATGCTCACTGATCATGGATTTTCCTGGGGATGGTAATGGGAGGAAGAAATGGGTGGCAGCTACAGCTCAGCTCTCCCCTTGCTCCAGCCCAGAATAGTACTTTTATTTTCACCCTTTGCTTGGTGACATTCACCAGCTCTTCTATTTACTGCAGCTTGGCTAAGCTGCCACCACTACCTGATGTTTGCAGTGATGGTCCTGTTGGGTCATGAGCACAAAGCGCTATGATGAAAAGACTTTGAACCGACTGCAACACGATACTTTACTTTACACTTTACTTTAAAATCTCATTGTCCAAATGTTTCTGTTTGAAAAATCTGATATACTTTTTTCAAATCAACTCTGGTTTCAAAAACGAATAATAACATTTTAAACACATCTTTACACTAGCTGCTGGAATAAAAGATGGAGACTGGTAAACAGGTTGGTAATTATGCAGCATGATTTTTGCAACCATTGGGATTTTCTTCAACTTCACAAAGTTGGAAAGATTAATCAGTACTCCTATTGGTCCTTATACTTACACTTTTTCCTTTTTGTCCCTAGATAGAGAAGGTGCGGAAAGCGTGAATCTCATTGTTAAGCAGAATGTCACTGCATAGCTAGAAGCTGGCACCTAATGAATAATGGTAAATCTAAACAAATACAGTAGCACGACTTTTCCACGTTACTCAGTTTTGATCATGAGGATCCTGATTATCTCCCTGGCACCTGTAACTCAGCTCAAAAATTTCTTCACTAAAGGGGAAAAAAATACAGCTTGTAAAAAGTTGGAACTAAACCCATACAATATTCCAATAATTCATTAACTCATTATAGTTCTAAAAATGATTTACTGACACACAAAATCTAGAAGAGAATGTCAGCTTTGATTTATCACAGTAAAAATCTATTATCCAAGGAAATCCTCCACAATCTACAGGGAAGAGATACAATTGTAGAACTTCTAGAAATGGATACAAAGAAGCAAAGCACAGTTTTAGTTATTAGGCAAGCAACCGAAAGAAGTAAAAGATTTGTTTGCTTAAAACATGAAAGCTCAGTCCCACTGCAGATACTGGGATAAAGTCAGGCTCTGTAAAGGCTTGTGTTCTTAGTCTCTGAGTATTTCAGTATTTCGTTTATTCAAATAAGGAAATTCTGATAATTCAAAGGAAAACTATGTAAGCTCTTTTTCTTAAATGGGTATACCTCACTGGAAAATGCAAATATTTCACAAAAATGGGTGAGTTCTTATTGGAAATGGACATTAATTAGCCCAAATAAGGTCACAATCTAGTTAAAGGAAGCTACATTTAAGAACGTCGTTGTAGTGGGTCTGGCTGAGCCGGTTTTCCACATAGCAGCAGTGTTTTGTGCTGGGAGCTGGAAGGGTGCTGATAACCCACCACAGTCTTTTTAATAAAAGCAGAGGATGGTTTTGATCCATCGACCTCTGGATTATGGGCCCAGCACGCTTCCCCTGCATGGGTTTGCCCGGCTAGCTCAGCTGGTAGATCATGGAACTCTTAATCCCAGGGTCGTGGGTTTATGCCCCACATTGGGCGCCAAAAAGACTGTGGTGGGTTAACCTTGGCTGAGCCCCAGGTGCCCACCAAGCCACTCTATCACCTCCCCTTTCCTTCCCCTCTCCCTCCTCAGCAGAGCAAAAAGAAAGGGGAGGAAAATAAGATGAGAAACAAAAAGCAGTTTAATAACAATAGAAGCAAAGCCAAGCAAATCCGCGTGCGGAAGCAAAACAAAGTTTTATTCTCT
>VZZY01002408.1:76270-92484 GCA_013400335.1 Eurystomus gularis
TTATAGCTGAGCTGACGTCATATGGTATGGAATATCCCTTTGGTCAGTTTGGGTCAGCTGTCCTGGTTGTGTCCCCTCCCAAGATCTTGCCCACCCCATCCCACTGGAGGGGTGAATGTTGGGAAGAGCCTTGGTGCTGTGTGAGCCCTGCTCAGCAGTAGTCACAACACGGGTGTGTTATCAGTACCCTTCTAGCTCCCAGCACAAAACACTGCTGCTGTGTGGAAAACCAGCTCAGCCAGACTCACTACAGTCATGTAAATAAAAAAGCAATGTAACCTAAATTAAAAAATAAAGTTTGGTTTCAGGAAGGTCACAAAAGTCATACTGTAAATTTTACTTTGCCTCATTGATTAAATAATTTCTATTCTAAACATATACTATTTCTTTTTCAGTATACTTTGCCATTCTATTTATTAATTGCTATCTTTCATGGACATAGGTGAATGAATTGCATCAAACTGACCCTTCACATAGGATCCTACTAAAAAAATGGAAAGAACAGTTGGCTTGGATTCCTGAGTGAAATACTGAGTCTGCTGGAATTGCCAGGAATGTGGCCATGGATTTAGTAGAATTTTCTCCTAATGCACATGTTTTTTCTTTTAGGGAATTAGTGGTATAAAGGAAAAGATGGTACAGAAACAACACAAGATGAACTCTGCCATTTGCTTGCATGAAGCATGATATAAGCGTACGTTTATCTTATGTTTCTAAGATCAAGATATTTAATGTATAAAAATCAAGATAACACTCTTAAAAATTAAACATTACGCTTGCATGGTTCCAAGAAAAAAGCTTTCAATACACCATATTTACGTTTAACTGACCCATACCCAAAAGTATTCTCTTAAATATTTGCAGTCAAGCAAGCTAAAGCTACTTTAAAAAGGAACTGTCAATAATTTCTAAAATAGAACATAAAAATAACTAAGGTGTCCTTTTGATCCTTGTTGAGTATACTTTGTCCTTGAAAAAAAATATATCCAATGTACCTTTCAAAATGATTTATTATGTGTTATTGTTACGGTGTTCAATATTGTTCAATACTGAACTACTGTACTGATTACCACTCTCCCAGTCTGCTTTAGTTCTATCATGTGCTTTTATTTACCACCCCAGGCAAAAACATTTTAATTGGTTTAGGGAAGCTTGAACTCTCTTTTATCAATGACATATTCTATCAAAACAGAATGAAGCCAGGAGCTGCACATACTCACCCAGTGTTGAAAAACAATGGTTTGGTTTGAGGGCTTAAGTTTGGAAATGGATCTTGGCACTGTAAATTAGTTAATCACTTTAACAGCATTAGCAGAACATCTTGGTTTTCTTCTTCTTCTTCCATTTTTTTAATAGTAAGAAAACTTATAAACAGATTACACTAAGTTTTCCATAGTTTAACTTTATTCTAGGCAAATACATTCTGCAAACTGACCCTAAATTCTGTATTATATATTTACCAAAGTTCTAGAATATAACATTACATGGTTTGTAGTACTGCAAGTGACAGAAATACATCATGTACCTTCTCCCAATTTAAGAAGTCCCTGTTCAAATTATCTTAATAAAAAATAAAGAGAGAATTGTAGTCATGTTTGAAATAAGTTTCATTGTTTGCAGTGATTAGGGAAAAAAAAAAATCAAATTTTTCCAGATGAAAAATACACTTTTAAAAAAGCATATGACTTTCTTTCAGATGATATCACATGACTTGTGAACAATAAAAAAAAATTGCCTTTCTATTTTATTAGAAGTGTTTAATTGGCTAGGCCAGAACCCCACTGTGAGCATCTTATATTTAAAAATTTGTTTAAAACAGAAATATATGTATAGTTGCAATATAGTAGCTAAACTTAATTACTAAACAGGGAATAAATCTGTTAGTCTGTTTCTATCAATATTTTCAACTGTGATCATAAATATTTCACATTGAAATATAACCACAATCATACAACATGAACAACAGAATTAATAAGCCCTCTTCTCCTAGCAGGTTTTCACAAAACTTCTCAGATTCATTACCTTTAAGATCTCATACCCACCCTGCCCATATTGTTTGAAATTAGTTTCTAGGAGCCAAATGTTTTTAGGGATAGTTGGAAGGAAAGATGTACAGACAGACCAAAAGAATAATCGCATGTGTTTTCATTAGGAATTCAAGGTAAAGAAAAGCAATAAAAAGAGACACCTAGGATCTCCACCTTTTGGCTTGCATTCAGGTACCTTATTGCGCGTCAGAGAACCTTCAGTGTCACCAAGTCACTGGGAAAGACTTCTGCTTCCCCTGACATTTGTGCTGCTTGCTCTGCCTGTTTACTGCAGAGGGAACAAAGGGTACAAACCTCCAGACTTCAGACACTGTAGAGGATGTGCTGGGTATCTAGGGCACTTGTTAAGATGTCACATGGCCTTTCTTTAGAAATTCTTTACAGGCTTGGGTGAGGAACGCCTTATTAAGCTTAAATCACACTTAAGGTAGGTTGAGAAAAAATGCAAAAAAAAAGCATGATATCGAGAACAAATAATACAGTCAAAAACATTTACAGAATACATCAACATAACTATTATTACTTTACTAACAATTAGTTTATCTTTACACTCATTATCTATTTTTCTCCTAACAAGATGCTAATAAGGTTTCCAGCTATTCTCTTCTTTGATGAAATCAGTCTCCTTTAACCAACTAAATTCTATTCTCTCCTTCAATATGAAACAATTTCACTACCTTTTAATTACAAAAAAGGGTTTTTTCACTTTCACAGTTATGTAACTGTTTCTCTTACATCTAGTAAGCAACTTTGAAAAAAGAAGTGTAATGAGGAATGCATTTTTCAGTGTACCTTTTACCATTTTTTGCTTTAGAAACACACATGGTGCGAGTATCTAAAGAAGCTAGTGCTGTGTAGCTTATTGCTTTCTCTGGTTTGATACCAGGTATTAGCAATTATTAACCACTTCAGGGTGATTATGTGTCCTGAGTGACTGATGTTAAATCGTTTCCTGTTAGGCATACCATAACAGTACAGCTTTGAGAAGCTTCTGAGCATTCTAGTTGGAGCTGAATATATCATGTGGGCAATTATCTCAGAAAAGCTTCTCGGTTAGCGTTAGATGTGAAATAAAGCGATCTCTCTCCTGCTGTTCAACTGTTGATGAGTCTGAAGCATTTGTATCTAAAACTTCCATAGATGAAGACAGCATTCAATACCAGCAATGTGTACTGAGATTGGGAAAGTGATTTATATTTCAAAAGATCAAGTAGTTTCTATTGGCTCCAGTGTTCCAGGTGAATTGCTTGAAGGGCATGTGGCAAAACTCTGCCAGATTCTTAAGCTGACACAAGGTTGAAAGTCTGGCACTGGCGTTTGTACCAGTTTCGTACCAACAGAAATTTGGACAGGCATTGAAGTTAACTTTTATGATGGACTTGGCATTCAACATCAAACTATTACCAACATCATTCTAACCAAGCTTTTTATATCGTTTACGCTGAAATAGGAAAGAAACCGTCTTTTATCTAGGGAAATACTACTGGTATTTGGGTGACTGTTACAAGAAGTGGATATATAGGACCTAATTTTTAAAATTCCCTCTGTGAAAGCTTTTCCACCGCAGCTCTTGAAAAATGCTCTATAATACAGTTTTGTTGACAAGTCATAGGTAAGCACAGAAAAATGGCAGCCCTTCAAACCATTTGTTGACAATCCATCCAGCTTTGGGCCTCTCTGGACTTAAGATTCAGCACTATTTCTTTACCATGCACAGTTAGATATAAGAGGATGGTATATTTTTCATGCTTATGAAAACCTTACTGGCAAAAGAGTTAGTAAGGTGTTTATTGAAAATACTTTTGAAGTGTCTTTTGAATTTTACTTGAAAAATACTCCAAAAACATACTTCAGGAGATGATGCTTCCAGACCTGACTGAATTTCCACCATAACAAATTTTTGCTCTGAATCTTAATTCTGCTTGGTAAATTAAAATACTACTTTTTACACACTTTGAGTCAAGCAGGAAAATCAAATGCTGCAGACCATGCCTATGAAGAAGCTCAAAGAGAGCAAAGGACTCAGCTATAGCAAGATCTATAGGCAAACAGCAAGGTAGCTATAACATTTGGTAACATGGGAAACATTTGGCATATTATTATTACACAGACCCAGTTCAAAATAGTGCATTGTAAAAACAAGCTCTGTAGTTTAGCCTGGTTGATCTTACATAAAACAACAATGCATGGAAACTGAACTGGGTCCTATGATTTACAATATTTTTTCCATGTTATTTATCACACTTAATGGCTTTAGATATATATAGCGTATATATTTAATATTAATCTCTGGATTGTTTTGAGTTAGTACATTATTTCTTAAATTCTATTTCCTTTCTTTCCTTTTGTTTATTGGTGCAATAAATTCTTATTGTTTCCCTTTCTTCATTTTACAAGGTAAAACCTGTACTTAATGCCTCATCTTATGAGTATAAAAATGGAAGTTGATGGAATACACTGTTATGATTTATACATCTTCACTCAGAACTATGTATTTAATCCCATAGCGAGGCTATAATGTCTCTGTAACTACCATCTATTTCCAAATAAAATTATTTGATGCAATAAATATATAACTTTGGAGGAAAAAATAAAAAACTATTACAAAAGACAAAACAAAGAAAGGCTAGAAAGAGATAAATTAGCAATGTGAAACAGTCAACCTATCCAAAATCAGACTTTAGACTCGAGCATACATTGCACACTGGTTTTGTCTCGGTGCTTTTCCTCTTTGGAGCATTAGTTTGAGGGAACAAAGACGACCCTGTAACTGATTCCTACCTAGATACAAACATGTCTTTTTTAAGCTTTCAAGCAGTAGACTTTCAGAGAGGGAAATCTCAAAGCATGGTAATTTTCTAGCTATTAATGGGTAGGAATGCAGCAAGAGACTTCAAGTAGGAAACTGCTAAGCTGTTAATCAAAGCATTCAATACATAGCTTATACTCTCTGTACATAGTCACTGACTCAAGACAGTTTAGCTTCAGCAAAATGACTTCACCTCTCCACTGAATATGAGCCCTCAAAAAATACTAGGAAACTTCTCTCAGCAGTAAAAATACACAGACATAATAATAATAACAAACAATTAGCCTGGGAATCAGAAGTTACAGAAAAGCCCTCCAATTATACTGGGAGGAGTAAGAAGTCTAGGTTTCAAATGAATCATCATTGGTGTGTGCAAACAATTACACGACATGATTATCCGCAACAAGAAAGTGAAGTTCTAGGAAGATCTCATGGGAGAAAAGAAGACAGCAAATATCAAGAAGGCACAGAGAAGGCGGAATAAATATAATACTGTTCATGCACTTCTAAGACTCAAGTAACATACTGTACAAGTAAAAATTCATAACTCATTTCTTCTTCTTTCATTTTAGTCATTTCATCTTTATGTTACCCCCTGCAAAACAAAACTCCATTGACCTGTACCTTCTACTTTAAAAATAGGAATAGAGATAGATCACTCCTACTGGAATTAGCCCATATGCGTTCAATGACTACCATGTAATGAATACCTTAGACAGAATCCAATTTTAGGTTGGAAGGAACCACGGAGAATATTTACACCAACCCCCTACTCAGTGCAGGTCCAGCTACTGAAGGCAGTGGCCAGTTAAGTTTCTTGGTCTAGAGGGAGGTGTCCCTGCCATGGCAGGGGGGTTGGAACTGGATGATCTTTGAGGTCCCTTCCAACCTAAACCGTTCTATGATTCTGTGATGATCCACAACCTATCCAGGTAACCTGTTTTAGCATTTGACCACTCTCAGAGCAAAAGGTTTTCCCCTTGCACTGGGATGGAGTTTCCCATGTTCTAACTTCTGGTCACAGCCTCTTGTCCTTCCCTGTGTTCCTCTGAGAAGAGTCTAGCTCTATCTTCTCAACATGCTCCTGTTAGGTTGCAATAGACAGCCTCCTCTTCCTAAGATGGAACAAACACATACCCTCTCTTTGTACATCGTGTGCTCCAGCCCTCTTAGCATCCCAATGGCCCTCTCATGCATTTGCTCCACATGTCAATGTCTTTCCTGTACTGGGGAGCCCAAAACCAGACACAGCACTAGAGATGTGGTCTCACAAGTGCCAGATGAAGGGAAAGAACCACCACTTCCCTCCACCTCCTGGCTATCCTCCTCCTAATGCAGTCCACAATACAGCTGGCTTTCTTTGCCAGAAGGGCTCACTGATGACTCACATGCAACTCACTGCCCACAAGGATCTTGGGTCCTTTTCTACAAATCTGCTTCCTAGCCAGTCAGTGCTGCCCTGTGCTGCTTCATGGGCTCATTCCATCCCAGATGCAGGACTTTGCATTGCCTTTGGTGAATTTCATGCAATTCCTGACAGCCCATTTCTGGAACCTGACAAAGTCCCTCAAACAGCAGCCCTGTCCGCCAGCGTACTGGCCACTCTTCCCAATTCATATAATCTGCAAACTTCAAAAGGATGCACTCTATCCAGTCATCCAAGTTGTTACTGAAGACAAGCATGGTTGACATCAATCCCTGAGGTATGCCACTCATAACCAGCTGCTAGGCGAGCTTTGCACCAGTGATCACCACCCTTTGAGCTCAATAACTGAGATAATTTTCCACCCACCTTACTGTCTATTTATCCAGTCCATAGCTCACCAGTTTGGCTGCAAGAACACCAGGTAGACTGCTAAAGGCCTTGCTAAATTCAAGGTATACAACATCCTCTCTCTCCCCTTATCTGCTCAACTAGTCAACTCATCACAGAATGGAATGCAGATGTCCTTCCCAGACTGCATTGCACAGGGGATATGTAGGTAACCTAAAGAAAGCATATCACAGATGAGGAGTGGTCAGAGCACACAGGAACCAGTTGTTTGACAACTGTGTCCAAACGATGCAAACTAGAAAAAAGTATTTCAAATCCAGAAATCTGGGAAGCTATAACCAATTCCCTGCCGGCCTTGTGTTTTATTCTGAAATTTTGTGAGGAAACTTCTATATCCCTAAGGGTTCTGCTCATCGCAAATGTGATGCCCCCTGAAATTCAAAAAAAGGAGTCAGGATTTTCACTTGCTCTGTCAATGTAGCAACTTCTCATTGAAATGCATCAACAATGGAAGCTCAGAGGTGCAAGATTTAGAGTATACATCCTCATCACTAATTGCCTGATGTGAACAGATTTCTTCACTGAAATACACAAAGCCTGTTGAAATCTTTGCCACGTTAAGCTGCACATCGATTTTTCCATTCAACATCATGTGAAAAAGGTGACAAGGCAAAAACATTCCTCTGTCATCATGTGATTCATCGTAGCACAAATTTACATTCACAGCTCCTGACAAGATCTTGAGTTTTGATTTCAGTTGCACTGCTCCAGAATGAAGCTATCAAAGCAAGCAGAGGAAAGTTGCCCTAGGATTTCTCTGTACATAAGTGATACTGCTGAAAGTATCCTGATGCTAACTGCTTAGCATGATTTTTAAAACTAAAAAATTGGCCAGGTGATAGTAGAAACAAATGGATTTTGAAACCCATCCGTACACGCTTCACATAGTGCTGTTTTGTATAACACTGTGCAAGGATGTACCATGTCTAATCACAGAACAGGCTCTGACACTATCAGTTTAATACAATTTAATAACAAGCATTTCAACTTCAACTATTTATAGTAACTCAACAAGATGCTTGAATATTAGACTGTCTCCTGTTTTCTACAGCCAGTCATCTTAAGGTAAGAGTTCCCATAATACTCTAGATTTATCTACTGATTGTTTTTTCTTTTTGTGTTAGCAGCAGTCCCACAGTCCCACTGTCGTGCTGAAAGAGCAGTTTTCTTCTTAGCTTTATTTTTCAGGAGTTCATATATCTTTCCAAGAGCATGCAATACCTAAAGCTATTTAGTGTATTTCAAAGGGGCAGAAGGGAAGAAAGAAGAGAAAAAACCTACCTCTTAATAGGCTCAGACCTTTTTGGAATTGATAGCTTCACAAAACCCAAAGAAAACTGAATTTGTATACAACAGGGAAACTTCCTTCTTTCCATCTAATGGCAAAATTTCAAAGAAAACTCTTTCTAGTATTTGCAGTTATGGTCCATTGTCCATAAGGACCATGAATGATTCAAGGTATTTTCTCTCAGGAATAGATTGTTTTAACTAACAGAGAAATGCAGTACTGAGGAAACGCTCCTATTCATCTACACAGTTTTTAACTAAGAGAGGAATGTGGTATTGAGGATATGTTCCTAATTCATTTAGACAGTTTTAGATCACAATCACCTCTTGAAGCTTTGATGCCTATCAATTGCTACTTAGAATGACAGGAGAAAAGGTATTAGATTTTATCAGTCTTTATTCTTTTGTTATAAAGAAAGAAGAAAATGGGAAGCTAACAAAAATGTCAGCATAATTTTGTAAGTTGAGAAATATAAAAGCAAAACAACCCCAAAGAATAAAGTCATTTATACATGTTCAAGAATAAAAGTTGTCAGTAAAAACGCCAACAGTATGTAAAGCAGTGACAAGTCATGGTTGTTGTGGGAAATAATAAATTTGAAATCCTTCCCTTTGTGTGTTCCAAAGCAGATGTTCAGCTGCTATAAATCAGCAAAGCTCCCTGACCCTTAATTTCTTAACCATAGGATTGTGCCAAGGATTTTTTTGCACTGAATGAACCTAAGTAGCATTATTCCAGCTATTCTAAGAACTGGACCACCCTCTAGTGGGCAAAGAATTTTTCTTCATGTATGGTAAGCCAGGTAATTTCAATGTTCTGAAGAAACCCCTGGTTGCATTCTTCAAAAAATCAAGCTTGATTCACACATGTAAAGTCTATACAGTAAGCTATATACAAGCTATAATGATTGATAATGTCCTATGTGTGATGATAACATTCCATAAAGAGGAAGTAGGAATTCATGTTCTGATGAAAGAAAAGACCCATCTCAAATCAATTCTATTCCTACCAATGACCTCCCTTTTCCTAAGGTTTCTCATCTGATGGGTGCTCTCCTCAGTACTGCCCAGCATCTCCTCTGAACAAATCATTGTCCCCAACATGGTTGCTCCCTGTGAATCTCTTGTCCCTGCATTCTTCCTTATGTATTCTTAAAACGTCATGAGTATATGATACTTTTGCAAAAGTCATTGTGGACACAAATGTGTCACAGGCCCGAGGAACTCACAGACTCTTGTGGAAACAATATCGATATGAAAGTAGATGGGATTTTCAGCCACCTCTGTGAAAAGAGATGAAATAATGAATTTTCATAACAGATCTGAAGGACAAAATATCATAGAGGAAGAAATAGATAGTTCCAAGAATAAAAAAGCAATAACATTTATATTAATACTTAAGGAGATAAAACAATGGTTAAGGATGGAAAATTCAACAATGGGCAAGTGTCATTAAACGCAAGCACTGTACACAAAAAGAAGAACATAAAGAGTACCACTGTCAGGCTTTTAGAAAAGAAGAATTTGAAAAGAAAACGTGAGAAAGTAAGAAAAAGAATTTAAAGAGCAAGACACTTAAATGGGCAAATGGTTTTGATTGCCACACGTAGAGAATAAGATTCCTGTCTCTGTAGTACAGACCACTTTGAGTATCTTCATTTTCTCCTACCAGCAATCTGAACAACCTCTTCATTCTGCATTCTTCCAACACACCACCTGCTTCAAAACAAAACTTCCCCAGTAAAATGTAACTTTTCCCCACTCTCTTCAAGATAAAAAGTAAAGCTAATCTACATACTTTGATGGAATTTTCAGCAGGAAACCAGTCCTTTTGCAAAACTGGAGCTTTCCCATCCAGTTTTGACTAAATTGTGTATTTTTAACAGTTCAAAACAATTAACATATTTCAATTCAGCTTTACCGAAATCAAACAGTCGTGTTTTGTTTCAAATAACTTTTCGGTTTGAAATGTAGTTCACATTGCTAAAATTGATGACTCTATATGCCTTTAAAATATTTGACTGCATTACTAGCTTTTAAAATCTTTTTTCTGTGCATTCTCACTTCTAGGTAAACTCCACAGTTAACCAGAGAGTAGCGACTGCACAGCAAGCCATTAACCTGGTCATGCCGTGCTAAGCAAGTCTGAGCCACTTTTAACTAATAATGCCAGAAACATAGTATTAGCATCACTGTTGGTACCTGACATTCTTAATTTAATTATATCCCTAATAGTATTCATAATTACAGATCTTGCTCTTGCCAATTACAATGCCTATTTTTTTCCTTTTTCTCCCAAAAAATTGCAGTCCATAATTGAAAAGTATTTGCTGTGAGCCATATGTTGAGTGACTATATAAGGATAATGGATCTTTAAATTTTCTCTGTCTCTGTAAGATCATTTTATTTGAACATAAGATAAAAATCTCAGCATGCTTTGGGAGGGAAAAAAAAAAAGGACTCATCTTTCAACAATGTGAAAATGCCATCATAACTTGCAAAAAGTAAATAAAAGACTGTTTCTAAAATGTTGTTATACTTTTTCCACACTTACAAATCTTAAATGAAATGCAACAGTAAGTAGAATCATTATGCTCTGATGTAGCTTTACTACAAATATAGGGGTATTCACTCATTCATGTGTCTACAAATGATGGAGTCATAGCTTCAGCAGTTTTAAACAGCTTACCTAGAACTAAACTATTGTCAATAGCATTAAGATACTATATATACGGTATATATGCAAGAAAGAACTCTTTTTAAACTTGCTACATTGGCTATCACAGAAAGCTGTGATTCTCCAGGAATTCCTTTCCATTCCACAAGGAGGCCAATCCCAAACATTAACATGCTCAGGACAATCAGTAGCTTGTTTTGTCTCATTAACCGATTATGAGGGCAAATATCTACCAAGAAACTGCCCATTTTCTCTTCTCTGTAATTTTGGTAGGAGTCAGTCCTTTAAGAACTTTTTCAAATCCAGCACTAATTCATCATTTTAAAAGACAAAAAAGAGACCAGAGCTTTCTGTTTCTTAGACTTGGAGTCTACATTCCCAGAGAATCCGGTGCTGACTCATAGGTCAAAATATAGCAAGTTTACTCTCTTACCAAACCAAGGAGGCCTAAGGTGAGAAAAAATGAACCATGCAAGTCTCAAGAACATCGTGTGTCCCTTGGCACCTGAAGAATTTCATTTTCATAGAATTATAGAATGGTTTGGGTTGGAAGGGACCTGAAAGATCATCTAGTTCCAATCCCCCTGCCATGGCAGGGACACCTCCCACTAGACCAGGTTACTCAAGGCCCCATCCAACCTGGCCTTGAACACCTCCAGGGATGGAGCATCCACAACTCCCCTGGGCAACTTGTTCCAGTGCCCAATTAGGACACCAATTTTGTTCCCTAATTTCCCTCCTCATATTCCTGCTGGCAGAAAGCAACTCACTATGCCCATTCCCTGGATTGTGTGGCCTTTTCCTTCACCAGGCAACAAGCCCTGCAGGGCTACCCCAACTCAGGATGAGGACACTGAGCAGACAAGCATAACATTGTGTTCTTGTTTCTCCATACAGTGTCTCACTGGCTGATCTAAGCAAAAATCAGGGATCAGTGCCTCTCTCCTCCACCACTTTGTCATCACTGCTACTACAATTATCTTTAGCTCTTAACAGAGAACAAGTTGGAAGAATTGATGTCACCCATTTTTGCTGTTTACCCACAGTCCAGAGCTTCCCTCTGCTGCAACAGAGGGAAGAATCAACATTTTGTAAGCCAGCAATATTATTACCCAGACACATGTGTACACTCAAATGGAATTCCGAGTACGATTTTTTTATATCAAAATTCCTTCTCAGAAATCATCCTGAGAGCAAACAGGTTCATTACACTTTGTGTTGTACTATAAAGAAAGTCCAGATACGTTTGCAGCTGTGGGATGCTAGGTATCCAAACAATAGATAGACAACTAAACCTTTCTGTGATTGGGTTCAATGGCCTGTTTTAGCTCACCACAATGCTTCAACTTCTTAATAACATTTTTTCTATATAGACCTGATGGTGTCATATTTGCTTGTTGAGGGGCGGAATTAAAAGGAGTAAACAGAAAATAGAATTGTAGAAAACTGTAATTGTAATACTCAATTTTATCTCCTCACTAACATCAGAACAATTTAGCTATACACCACCACTGTGATTCCCTTTGGAGCTGTATGCACTAAGTAGCTTGGCAATTATTAACACACTTGCTTTTCCTAGCACCCAAGGCAGATAATGCATCTTTAAAGAGAAGTAAAACAAAGCTCTCTCCGTGTACATTTTTTGCCAGGCAAATCTCAGTAAAGTTCAATGTCTGTAACTTGTACTGCTCTCTGTAAAGAGTTCATAGCAGTAAACCCGTAAACTCTCAATTAATCAAAAAAATTTCATGAATAGTCTTAATCCTTAAAAAAATACATTAAGTAAACCAAAAGAGACTGCACACATATAGAGTATATGCTTATGTTCTTTACCTTCTCCTTCTGTGTAGTGGAGAGCTGTTCTGAGATGTTACATAGTGAAATCAACAGAATCAAGCTAAACCAAGTGAGTTTGGATTAAAGATTAGAAGGATGAGAAGTTGCTATGTTTTCCTAAAAAACCAAAACCACCAAATGAGCCTGCAGATGGAATAACAAGCATTTCACAAAGAAAAAAAAAATAGTGAATAGTGCATATTAAGAGGAATAAAATCCACCCTGCAGTTATTTTTGAAGTGCATGTTAAGTCATCAAACCAACCACATGATGGCAGTCCTGCATTAAAAAAAAAGGAAAACCACGTGCATCTAACAGAAACTATCTGAAAAAGTAATTCAAATCTGTGCATGCTACTCAGAATATATACAAGCAATGCTGTAGAGCAGTGGGGTTTAATCTTTCTTGATTTGTATACCTCTAAACATTTTAAGGGGGTAAAGACCCAATATGCAGAGAAGTCTGCTGTTCTATCTATCTTTCACGAAAGTCTGACTTCAGAGTACAGTTCATACATACAGCCCACAGAAACAAGATTTAAGTACCAGTTTCATAATTTTAGAAAATACTATTTCCATGTAGTGTTCTGATTTGCACACTCTTTATTCAGACTCCAACCCACATACACTGTTTCTGAAACACAGTACACATAAGTCGACCCATAAGACTCAACCAAGCTCTTAGTTTCTCCCTTAGTGAAGAAAAACAACAACCTGAAAAAACAGGTGTCCCAGTGCATTAATTCCAAAATACCAATTTTCTTATCTGCTTTTCTCCTAATCCGTTTTTAGTTGCCTCTTCAATAACTGCAACCCAACTACCTACATAAATTCATACACGTATTTTCCAGTCCAATTCTTTGATATGCATATGCAACATATCAGTAGCTTATGAATGCCCAAAACTTCAGTTTGACCGGTGAGAGATTATAACCAGTGCCATCCAGTCTCATTCAGCCACAGCTGAGTATACAGTTTGCCCTTTACCATTTATAATAGTGAGGCTAACGATTTCAGTGTTATTTCCAAAATAATTTCCCAGTGCTTTTCCCAACCAGCACATGGCAGACTGTTCTAGTTGGCACATATGTCCCAAATTGCTCCCTTGTTCCCAGATTCATTATTTTTTGTCTACATCGAACTACATGTACTGTCTGCCAACCAAATCAAGATCCATCAAATCGCTTTACACCTTGTGTCTCTCATTACTGTCTCTGCTTTTGTCAGGATAGCCAGGAACACTGAATAATACATTTTATCTTATCTTAATTCAAATTATATGGAGTAAATTAGCAATATTAGAGGTATACAACAGCCAGTAGCTGGAAAGACATTTTAAAAGTGAAATACTTTTTACACAATACAGGCCATTAGCCTAAAACCTCACTGTTGCTGCGAGACAACACAACTGCCACTACACCAAAATGTGACTATTTGTCATTCTAACTTGGGTTAGAAATAGACGTTCAATTTAACTTCATGTGACTTTACAGGACTATTAGATGCTTGCTCCCCTGTGCATCTATAATCATAGAGAAAGTAAACCTGTTGTGCTTATTCAGAGTGCACTAAGTTGCAGCACCTCTTGTGGCTCACAGCTCCCAAGGTTGTGACTGAACTTTTCCTTACATCTGTTTCAGGGTGGATATGTTTGCACCCATGACATCAAAGGGCACTCTCATTCTAATTAACTTCCTTTCTACAATGCGCAAATGATGATCCCACACACCAGAGAGGGAAGCAGAGGAGGATCTTTTCCAGCCTTTTGGTGCCCTCCAACTCCTCTTCCACAGAGCAGTAGCCATCATCCAGCTGTAGGTTCAGCATGCTTGTTTTACAGTGCCTTCTCCTCTCAATTCTCCACTTGATAACTGAATTGGTTTTTGGACTGCACCCCAAGCACCCATGACAATCTAAGTTTGCTTCCTCAGAACAAGCCCAGCACCTTGAAAAGATAGGCTAAAACTTGCAGTTCTTTCCTCCTCCTTGTAAACCCTTCCTACTAACGGATAGTCTGAACTTTGTTGAGCTAGCTGACTTATGCTTGCATCATCACGCTATTTAGATATATATACACACTTCTCTGAAATATTTCAAATATATATTCAAGACCTTTTAAAAGATACTTCGATATTTTCCCTCCTGCACATGGGATGTTTACAATTTCAAGACTGCTATACCTGGTATTAAACTCCGAAGTACTACATCTACAGAAAAATGTGCACTTTACAGCACAATTGAGTCAAAACACACACAAAAAACCAACATGATAGCTTTAATTATAGTATATACAGAACATGATTTTGTTGTTATGATGCCTTCAGTTCAAATTAAATTCTTTTCAGTTGTTTATTCTTTCTTAATGCTAAAAACCAAAAAGTGGCCATTATAAGCATTACACAAATCCAGAATCCATTCTATTAATCAATACTGAAGGAAACTGATGTCTTGTCAGTAACTGTTCAGAAAATGCTTAACTGTGCAAGTATTTGGAAATGCTTAAAAATGAGAAGTACAACCACACCATCTTCTGATCACTTTGCGGTATGACATGTCAGAAAGCTTACAAACACCCTAATATTGGCTATTTTCATACTTAATTCAGAATGACTGCACATATAACAGTCTCAGTGTGTGTTCAATGTCATGTTCATAAAAGCAGTAAGTGTATCGTGAAGCGGGTGGGCATAGTAATACAGCTCAGTCTCATCTGTACACCATGAGGAATTCCAAGTACCACATGCAATATGGCTTCACCTAGAAAACTTACAGATTGAAGCTTTTTTTCTAAGAGAACATCCTTAATCCAGTTTTATCAGTAGTAATGGTTTACCACCCTTCTGAAGAATTTTAATAAAGTCTATGTTAATCTTGTTTAACACTCTGACCACAAAACCTCCATGAAGAATTCTCATTCCAATGACAATTATCTTTTACAAAAATAACCAGTCTTTCTTTTTAGAATCTCTACTGGAAAAAAAATCGTTACCAAATTACATAAACCTTATTTATTTTCGAAATACGAATCAAGTTCATTGGGTATCCATCTAACGAACTCGTAAACATTTTAGTAAAAACATATGGCTACCTTTCATTCCTCATTTCAAACTACTGTATGAATATAGCTACTGCCCGCTAAGAGAAATATTTCTAAATAACAAAAATATTTCATGCATGTATGCAGGCACATTTTACCTATATGTTAGGTTAGCACTTCCAAAAGACACTATATAACAAATAAAGGAAGCTCTCTAAATACTTATACTGGTACGATTACGAATTCCTGAGGTGTCCTGGCATATCCGGCCCCTATGCAAGGTGAGGCCTCTTTACACCGATTACTGTCTGCTTTACATTAAGACTTAAACAGCCGTCTTTTCTGACGCCACTATCTCCTCACTAATGCCACCTCGTTCCCCTCAACTTTTGAAGAAGCTGGGGGCAGCCCGTACTGAGTACCACCCAAAACGGCAGCGCAAGAGGCGGCGGGGCCAAGCCCCTGAGGGCGAGGGGTCCTGCCGCCGCCCTCACCGTGCGTGTGTGTTTGGGCGGGCGCAGCGGTGAACGCAAGGGGCGTCCCCCGCTGTCAGCCGCCCAGGTGTGATGCCGCTGCCTTCAGCCAGCAGCTGCCCTTCGCCTGCCCTCGCCCTCAGGGGCTGCTACCGCTACCGCGGCGAGGCGAGGCGAGGCGAGGCGAGGCGGGGCGGGGCGGGGCGGGGCGAAC
>VZZY01002408.1:92791-119086 GCA_013400335.1 Eurystomus gularis
CGCAGGCCCCGCCGCCCCTCCGCGGACGCGGGCCGCCGCCGCCGTTCTTTGCGTTCCTGTGCCTCTCTCTCCGGCCGCTCACCGTGTGGCCCACGGGAAAAATGATGCAGCAGTTTCACTTGCTAAGTAATATTTTTTTGCAGCTTGGTCGTCTTTTGCCACAAATACTCAAAGGAACTTAAAAGAGTAGGGGAGGAAATGCATTTAAAAAATATATTTCAACGGTATCTTGTGCTATTATTTTACATGGGGTGTGGAAGCATGAACATAAGTTGCTTTTTTTTTTTTTGGCGAAGAACAGGGGAGTCATAAATAGACGTGGCAGAAGTGGGGACAGGCTTGGCACAGAGGCCCACAGATTTTTTGTAAAACTGGTTCTTTGAAGATAGAAGCAGGTGCATACCATCTTTAGGATGTAGCAAGTGTTCACCAATAACCATGAAACATGGGGTGTTGGTAAGATGTTTTTCCATATTTAAGTTATGCAACCTACACATAGTTTCTTCTTGATGGAGGCTTTCTGATATTGTTTCAAGACTGCAATTGCAAGCTATAGTGCAGAGACTCACAAATAAATATTGTATCGGTGGATGTACCTGTCCTAGCTGAATAGCCTCCTCTATAACTTACTGTGGGCTTTGAAGACTTCCAATAATGGTTATGGGCATTGTAATAAGAACACCCCTAATTCCTGGTGAAAATTCAGAAACGATAGTGGAATTTTTGGATTAAAAAAATTTTTTTTTGAATGCACTCAGGTCTCACGGTAAAGTTGGCTGAAACGCAGGGATGTTCTCTGTTCTTTGCTCTTTGTTTTTTTTAACCCGAGTTTTATCATCTGTATGGTTTCAGTAGGTGCATGTGTGATGTTGATCTAGGAGCTGTGCAGCTTCTCCTCTGTCACAGACACAGAGTACACTACCAGGCTATCGTATCTTTTCCCCTAGGTTAATCTGTGTTCAGATTCAGTGAAAAATATTTGAGGAAGAAATGACAAATTCCTTCCAAGTTATAGAATTTAAGCAGGCCTAGTGAAGCCATTACTTTTCCTAGTGGATTGTTTATATTTATTGAAATATAATTACTTTCTGAAATATCTCTTAAGTGTTGGTAGAGGGTTGCTGTTTCTGTCCAAGGCTTCTGCAAAGTCAGAAAAGTAAAGTCAGAAAAGTAATTGGTGTTATATAGCTTAACTAGTTCTTGAACTGGTACTGTTACATTACCAAAATTGACATTTTCAAGATCGTCTGTTTGTATATGAAGCTTTAGTGGTTTTAAAATTTATTGAAGTGTGTGTTTTAATGTCCGGCAGTTGTGATCCTGTGAAAAGCCCTTTTGTGTTCTTGGTCGCTCCTGGAAAGGGGTTATTATTCCCTATCTATCTTTAGGAAAAGTCCTGTAACTGTACTGTGTAGTGTATCTGTCCCCTTCTCTGCATCATCATTAATACATTTTTTTGTAGTAAAAACACATGAAAATAAGTTAGTGTGTTTGGATGTCTAGTGCTGGAAAGCAAAAATGTCAGTCTTATGTTGTGTAACAGCAGAACACATTTACCCGACTTTCAGTTTCTATTTTGTTGAAAAGGTTCTGCACCATTTACCTACTGCAAAAGAGTCTTGTCAACACTGAAAAATTTTAAAAGATCCAACAAACATAAAAATCAAGCTGTATTATTTCCAAAAACTTCAAAGTTTAAAAGATAGACCCTTGTTTCACATCATATGTGCGGAAAGTATCAAACAACTACTTTGGTGTTGGAGTTTTTTTGTGGTTTAGTTTTGGGTTGGGTTGTTTGGTTTTTTTTTTTGGAATGTAGTGCCAACACTGGTCCTTACTTCAGATACTTTTCTGAATGTTGCCTATCTTTTCTCAAGCCCTTTGGAAGTTGAGAACTATAATTTACATTTGCAAAGAAAGGTAGAGTAAGGGAGGGTGTTGAGGAATGTCAGTTTCTCAGTAAAGATAGCAGTGTTCCAGGAATCCTGGTCATGCACCAAACTCATTAACCACCATATTCATTTGGTCAGAACTGAAGACAGGCTGATCTGCAGGTGGTTAACAGAACAGACCAAGCCAGTGTGGATGTGGTGTTTGAAATTAGTGACAGGAATTCCCTCTGTTTGCTGCACTGGCAACTTTAAATACACTGTTTTTATTCCTGACTTAACGAAGGCATAGCTGCAAAGCTGTTGTTGCAGTTCCTGGGGGGTAGGGATGTGTTGGGTTTTTTATATAATTTTTTTTTCTTTAAGATTGTAGCAGAGTTTGCAGCTTGAACCTCATGAATCTTCAAAGAGAGCACAGAGGAATGTAGTGCAAAAGCTCAGTCTGCACTTTGGTGTTTCCTGGCATAGATAGGAGAGCTTGGGATGGAGTTAGGAGGAGGACTGAACCCTAAAAAAACATGCTCATGTTAGGATTTATTTTCTTCGTTGATCCAAGAGACAAATTCCATTCATAAAGCTGCTCTTCAGATCAGCCTGAAGGTCTGTTGCATCAGGTCTACACAGCTATGAATATCTGGCAGGTTTGAGCACAGCATCCTTTCAGAATTACCTAAGCTGTTTTCTCACTGGTCTTTCAAAGGAAAGATATCAGACAGTCTTTCCAAAGCAGCTGTTTCACTTAAAAAGCATATCATGAAGCTATTAATACCAAAGTTGTGTACATATGTATAGCATACAATGTAAACAGGTCATTTTATCTGGATCCTCTTCCAGCTTCCAAGTTGAAAGCTGAGTGAGTAGACTGACAACTCTCTTTTTCTTTCTCCCCTATTCTTTTCAGATTTCCTTTATTTTACATACCCGGAACTCTCTTTCTGGTCTAGTACATTTAAACGTCACCGGGTTGACTTCTATTACATCCTTGGTTGCTATAGGTCCTATAGTATTGATTTTAAGTGATTGGAGCTCTAATATTGTTATACCATGATTAAGGCAGGGTTACTAGGAAGGAATATTTTTTACCAGCCCAGCGGATGTATTTTAAGCAAAAGGAATACACTTGCCACTCTTCAAAGTCTTAAACAGAAGTAGCAATTTGAAGTGTTTCTCTTGAGTTTAATTTAATAATGTTTAATTCATTTGGGTGATGTGAGAGAAACAGCCCTTGGTTTCTATGTACATTTTTTTTTTACAATTTGATGACTGTGATTTGCATTTGTCTGCTTTCTGTCTCTGAGCTCCATATTACTCAGTGCAAACAATCAGGAAGAAAAGCATTTTTAATTTAATATTCACAGTTAGGGTACAGACAGGTGTGGATTGTGCAAACAGCTGAAGGAAGTGGTTGCACCTATTGGTCCACCTCTGCCTGCCTGTTCCTGCTTGTCTGTTCTAAGTGTTGCCTCTTCAGATCTTTTGATGGAAGCTGCTGCTTTACCAATGCCAGTCACACTTAGCAAAGTAGACCTTGGTGAGCGGTATTCAGGTCATGGTCTGTGGACTGCTTTAAGGCTTCTGTAAAAATTAAGAAAGAAGTTAGAAGACAAACCTGCTGCCAGGAAGCACGTGGAAAAAATATTGAGGTCTTCAGAGAGAGCAGTACGGATGACTACCGACTTGGAGCTTCTGGTTAAGTGGCAGATGTTGCTTCAGTTTAGGAAGATGTTGCTGATTCTGCCAGTAGGAAGTAGTCTTTCTTGGTAACACAAGCAATACTACTATTAAATATGAGACAACAGCAGCTTTTGTAAAAACAGCAGGGACATGCTGCTCAGAAGACCTACTTCAGAGCCTTCTCTAGGGAAGAATTTATGGTCTCAATTTTATACTGGTATAATTTTTCTTATGCCCTCCCTCGGAGTGGTGTGTTGGGTTTAGGGTAGTGATACTGTCTTTACAGGCAAAATAACCACATGTTGCTCTTTTAGACAGACTTATCAAATCACTTCCTATTATATATGAGATTTAAATGCTTTTTTCATGTACTTCCGTAACATGGAGTTGTCTTAAAATAACTAATTAATTCTGAAGGATGCAAAACCTCTTGTGAAGCTTGCTGACTGAAACATTAAGCTTTGTGACAGAAGTACAGTTTTTTGAGGGACTATCTGTGTCATTACCAATGAGTAACAGCGCTTTCAGCACTGTTAAAACTGGAAGGAGAACAGAAGATACTGTTCACTGTGAAAAATGGCATGTGAACGTACAAGTTAACTTGTTAAGATGGTTGTATTTTCTGGCTAATGGGCATGGTGGCTAATGCAGTTGGAATACATGTAGAACAACAGGAATTTGAAATTCCTGTGACACAATTATTTAAATAATTAGTGAACCCTAAAATATTTTGCTGCTGTCTAGGCCCCAAAAGGAATATATGAAAATACATTGTCCTTACTTTAAGAAAGAGCATGGTGCTAGTGAGTCCATTCTTTTTTCTGCATAAGGCTGACAGGCCTAAGTAAAAAGGTCTTGAGGAGTGCTCCAACAGGAGGCTTTTACCAGGGTACAGATTCAGAAGTTTCAGTCCAAATTCAAAGTTGTTCAGAGCTGTTTTGTTTTGTTTTGTTTTACAAAGGTGTGAAATAAGGCAGACATGTTGAAATCTTTTTTTTCTGGCAGCTTGTTGCCCAGTTTAGTGGTAGCCTACCGGGTACTTCGGATACTTTCCACAAACCCTTCCAAAACTTCCTGACTCTATCCACAACCCCTTACGTGGAGTTTTGCTGTCATACTCTGTAGTAAATGCTCCTTTTTGTGTGTGTGGGGAAAAAGATGTTTCGTTTGGGTTCTCTCCCCCAAATTTCAGAAGTTTCTTGTGTCTATCATTTAACACCCAGCTCTAGATAAAGGATTAAACATTAAGACATGTTGTAAACCTTGTACTTGGGCAGCAGTGGAATATTCTACCAGGCAGTTCTTGTATCCCAAAAAAGAAACTCCATGATGAGAAAAAGAAGTTCCATGGTGACTTTTAGCAGAGAGCAGGACAAAAAATGAATAGTACAGCATCTTTGCAGCTAGATTGGATCAGAGATAGAGCAAGTTTTGTTTCTTATGTGTTTAATGTTGCTTGCTTTTTTGCTACCCCCTTGCCTCTTTGATTCAGCCAGAGTTGATTCTTGCACAGAGTGAAACCGGTGAAGGGTATACAGCATCCTTTGTAAAATAGCAGTATTCCTAATGTCTGGAGTGTCTTTCATGTAAAAAAAAAAAAGACAACAAACCAAAACATTTTTTCTAGAAATAGACAAATAATAAAAAGATGCAGGAAAGCAGTGGGAGTGGTCATAATATAAGAATGAATGTTTTTTGTAGTGCTTTGGACTGTGGAGTATTAAATGAAATACAAGAGTAGGTAACTTAAGTCATACGTTCATTTTGGCAAACTGTGTGTAGAAGAGCTAAGAGGTAGGGTTAATAAAGGAAACATGAGCCTTGGTAAAGGCAAAGTTTGGAGGAAATAAGGAGAATAAAGCTTCATGTTGGGTGATTAATGTGGGCAAAGGATAGAAAGACAGATTTGTGAATGTCATAGTCACCATAACTCAAAATATTGGACAATACACTGATAACTAACTCGAATCTAGGTCTACTTCCCCCACTTGCCCCTTCCCACCAGAAAGGTTAAAGCAGTAGAGCAGTCATGATGTTGAAAAAATGGGGTCAATGGAGCATTTAATAGGTTTATAAATGAGAAGGAAGATGAATGATAATAACACTAATTTATGTTTTTTACAGGAAAATGATGATAATTATACTCATGGAAAAAAGGCAGGCAGATTAATTTTAAAAATATTATTTTGGCAGCATTACATCTATTTCGTTCTTAAAATTTTATCTTGAGTAAAAAGAGTTGCATGATAGGTATGACTGGTTAAGAGTGAGCGTGAGTAGAAGTTAGCCTGGACCAGATGTGCTAGTTTTCATTGGTAGCTTAGAGGGTGGCCAGGCCATTCCTGCAAATCATAAGGAAGAGCGTGGGGTTGGTGAGTGTTTATAGAGATTGCCCAAGGTGTGATTATTGTGGAGAGCAAAAAAAGTAAGTAGGTGTGACTGCAGGCTGAGGTAGACCTGAGCTCAGCTGGACTTCACACTGCTGGTTTCTGAAATTTTACCTGAGCTGTCTTCAGATTTTGTATAAGTTTTAAAAAACAGAGCAAGACCAAAATCCCTGAAGCCTTTTTGTTGTTTTTTTTTTTGCTTAACAACTTTAGGTATTATATGTGGTGTTTGTTTGGGTTTTTTTGCTATGGTTGTATTCTGTGAAATTCCATGTCATACCAATTTTGCATTGTCTGTCTCAAATTTGTATTCAGTGTCGTGGATTACGCTCTATTTTCTTTATTTCTAGGAAGCAGTTTTGAAAAATAGGGCAGGGGTAAGCTGAGACAGTGCATTCTTTCTATATGAAGCCTGAAGAATGTGAAACAAATGCAAGATTTCCTAAGTGTGGTTTAATGGTACCACATCCAAGTATGTTGGTTTTTGCAGTGGCTAAATCATTAAAACAACTGAAAAAAGCTACTACAGTGTGTTTGGATGGCATGCAGTAACGCTTCAAAGTAGAGGAAGACTTACCTTTTAATATGATAAGGCTGCACAAACTAATTCAGAACATTTAAAGGACTGGTGATATTTCTCATTAGGGCATGTTAACAGGGGAGTGAAATGACAGTGGTGCAAACTTTAATTGAAGTATGGATTAATGGAGCTTTATTCTACTTCAGGTGATGCCAGATCTAAGTATGTAGGCTTGACATGCATCTGGATTTTGGGTATAAAATATATCTTTGTAATGCACATTTCCACATTCGGTTCAAAAAAAAAACCTGGAGCCTTCAGTCAGATACAGAGGAACCTTCCCCTTTTTTTTTCAAGAGCTGTGGCTATATTGATCCATCTTTAAAAAAAAAAAAAGAAATCACACTGTTGTTGAACAGCTATCATTTCTGTGATGGAATTTGGCCCATAAAGCATGCAGTAGTCCTTTCTTGTGCTACTTGGGTTGCTGTCCGGTAGTAGTGCAGAAGTATGCGCTGGGGGGGATGCATTTCCCCAGTTCAAACTCACAACTGGGGTTAGGGATGCTTTTGATTACAGCAGCATGTACTGATACAGAATTGGTAAAAGGAGGAGCTGTGGGAAAGAAGCATTGAATCTTCTTTCTGCCGAGACTGACATTGCTGTGAAAATATGCATGTGTATCCCCTTTCTCTCTGCCACCACTTGCTTGTGCTTGCTGGTTAGTTGCTGACTACAGCTGCATGGTTTCTAGATTACATTGAACTAGAGTCACTTCAGCACAATCTTATCAGCACTTAAAAGAATGATACAAAATACTACTCATTGTAAGTTGCTGTGTGTCAGCTTCATCAAAGTAATTGTCCACATATATGCATTTATGTAGGAGAAATGGACCTATGAATCACCTGTCTTGAAGGCAAGTTTAAGGGTAAAGTGATAACAAAGAATTTTGCAGTCATTACTCCAGCATTTGCTCTATTGTGTGACTGTAAAATATTTCTGAAATACAAATACATTAAAGATGGAGGGGGAAAATAGGTGATCTTGCATCTCAGTAAATATAGTGTATCATCTATGAAAGAAGACCATTAAGAGGCTTGCTTCAGTGGTTACGGGTGAATATTTGATTTAATCCGCATATTTCAGTCTTAATAGGAAGCACTGATAGGTCAAAAATTAGATTGGTGAGGGCCATACTGCACCCTGCATAGGGAATAGAAATGTATTAAAATATTTCAACTTACAAACAAATTGTTTATAAACAATAAACCATTATAAAATAAAAACAATTGTTTAAGTATTCAGCCACATGAGCTCTAGTGACAATTTTACAGTTAAAAATCCTTTGTTTAAAAGCCTGACTGTTGACCCTTTATGCTTGTTATTTCATTGCTGAGGTGAATAATTCATTTCTGTGTTTCCACCTGTATTCATGGCTTTTTCTTCAGCTAGTTTTACCACATTCTGTTGCATTGCCAGGGCAAAAAAAAATCCCTGAAAATTTAGCTAATCTTTAAAGATGAATTAATCCCTTATCATTTCTGTTAGGGAAGGAGTATACCTAAACATGTGTTTGTTGACATATTTCACTGACTACAGTCTTTTTTCATTGAATAGGATTTGTCTTTAGTGAATCTGAATCAACTGCGTTAGAACAATTTGAAGGTGGCCCTTGTGCAGTGATTGCACCTGTACAGGTAAGATGCATTTATTATAGGAATGGTTTAAAATTAGTAAGCCCCAGATTTGTTCTTTTCTGTAGACATATGGAACTAAAAAGAATATTAAAAAATTGCAGATCAGTTGTATTTTGATGTCATAATTATAGCGTGGGAGACAGTAAAAAGGCAGAGATGGGCTGATTTTGAACTATGATTTTGCAGAAGTGGATTTGTTTGAGGAAGCATGGCAGGTTGATCCAAGCGGAGGGAACTTCAAAGTGGGCAATGCGGTATAAAGGGGAGAAGTAAAAGATCAGATAGAAATTTAATCATAATCCTTTCTCATCTCTCAAATTCCCTGTCCTTAAGAAGGGTAATATCTGTGCCACAATGGCCGCTTCAGCAAAGCATGTTGGAAATATTTGAAGTAATCGATTTTCAAACCTAGGAAGGTTTGCTGTGCAAGAAAAGGAGAAGTGTTATACTTGCAAAGTCCTAGTTAGCAGAATAATGGAAGTGTGTCAGGTGAATATATTCTTTTCCTGGATATGTGCTTAAGATTTCACTCATGCTTCAGATACACTCAACCAACTGTGGTTGTAATTTTTTGGTTTTGTACTCCACTGGATCTTGCAGGCTCTGTGCATACTCTCTGAAATGCTCTCTGGGGCAATTCTGGCTGCTGTGTAGATACATGACCTCTAGGCTGGATCTGTTCTTCTAGAGCAGTTTGTCTAATCTGCGACTGGTCTTCGTTCTCATAGGAGCACCCTGTAGAGACAGGCAGACATGGGCCAGGTTACTTTTTCTGGTAACCTGCTCTTGACCTCTCTTACACACAGATCAAATTCTGCAAGTATGTCTCGGTCTGAGCTGAGGCCTTGTCCAGTGATATGGGACATATTAAAGTCTTGTAGCAGAGTTAATCTGCTCATGAACTGGAAGGTATCTGGGTCAGGCAACTGACATAGAACTGTTTGCATCTCTAGTGTGTGCAATGGGATAGTCAGAGAAGTTCTGTTATGGTTACTCCAGGACACTCTAAATGCTGGTCCCACCAGCTCCCACCTGTGCCACAGGAAGGAGTGTCACTTGTTTAGGTTGTAAACAATCAATAGAAAAATATCTTATTATTAATTGCTGTCTGTAACACAGCTCTGTTTAGTTCTGTGGTCTTATAACTAGATGTAGAGTGTCTGGTCTCTGATGTTAGAATTAACAGATCTTTTTTGTGGGGAGGGTTGGAGAGAGGAAAGATAGGACCAGCCAGCTCCTTAAAGGCAGTCTTTACTGTATCAAATGTTCTTGTGGACAGTGTTTTTCCAGATTTATACGTAGTTCAACTTGCTTGAAATTAAGTAGTTAGAGCATGTTTGAAAGTGAGCTGAGTTCCAGCTAGGGAAGGAGGAAGGGATCAAACAGATCTTGCAGAGCTAACTGCTGCTGTGAATTACTAAAAAAAGGTGTGAGAAAGATCTGTGATGGGAGAACAGAGTGAGTCTGTGGGGAAGAAGTGAAAGGTGAAGCAGCTATATTTAAGGTGCTGCAAATGCCTGAAACAGCATCTAATAGAGTGATTAGAAAGACCAAGAGTCTGCTTCCCAGCGTTTGTTCTTTCATTGTTCCTTCTCTGTAACTTTGAGTGTATCTTTTTTTATTTTTAATTGCAAAATCAGTGTTGATGGAAAAGAAAGCAGGGACATGGAGATACATGGGTTTTCTTTAATCTGATCTCCGAATTACAACTTGTGATGGTTAAAAAAAGTGAGCTTTTTGTCTACTAAAGGGATTTGTCTGAGTGACTAGAGTTGTTTTGTACTACTCATGAGTTATACTGCAAAATATTTGTGTCTCCGTTACAGCAGTCCTCTGAGTCTGGAGATGTTTATGTAAATATGCACTATGTGTAGTTGAAGCATACTTGAGGTTCAAACTCAATAACTTTGAACATAGGTATGAGACCACTTTTGTAGTTAGTTTGCATGGGAAAAAATCACTAAACAGTGCAAGCTCAGGGTCTCTTACTTAAAAATGGGCGGCTTGAGACCCTTCTAATAACATGCAAAAATGCTTTTGTATACAGTTTGTGACATAATGTAAAAGCTGTTGTTGTCTTATATTTTAATATTATTTTATGATTTGATAACAAAGGCATTCCTTTTGAAGAGGCTTTTTGCCAGTGAAAAGTCTACTTGGAGAGACTGTCCAGGTACTGATACCTCTTTTTTTCCTCTTTATTTTTTCTGTTTTAGTTGTTTGTGAGTGTATCTTAGTACAAAGAATTTAAAATATTTTACACTTTCTTTTCGTTTAAGTGTGCTCCCATGCCATTTAATGAATCATACAGTATGTACACTACATGTCTCTGAACTCCCATTTGTGAGGTCTGTGCCTGTCCATGGCACTTCTGTTTTAAAAATGATTGGTTGGTATCTATTATTAGGAAAGGGAATGGATTAGAAATCATATTAAAGCACAGTTTTCTCAAGACAACTTTATAATTCTTCAGTGTGGTGTAGTCAAACGGCAATGAACATTAATAATTAATAAAAGTAATAATTATTTAGATAACATCAAAAAAAGATACTAGTAGCTTATATAAGATACTGATTAGCAGCAGTTGAACTCATGTAGGTTTCTGATCTTTCAGAAGAGGAGCAGAAGAACCTTCTCTGTCATACATTATGTGATATTTTGGAAATGGCTTGCTCTGATAATTCTGAGTCGTACTCTCTGGCAACGTGGATAAGAGGAAAAACAACTGAAGAAACTGCTAGTATTTCTGAAAGTCCTGCAGAATCTAGTCGCCAAGAGGAACAACCTTGTAAGATGTATTTCTATACTAAATTACCCATCACTTAGTGAAGCATTGTTTTTGAGGGGCAACTGCTTTTTATTATTACACAGGTTGGGTTTTCACCTTTGTAATTCCATTAGCAACGGACAGACTTTTGTCTGTTGTAATTAGAGGCATTGATCCTTTTGTCAAAAGGAAAGTGCTGTCTGTCGCTGGAGTTCTAACATACGTGTTTCTCTTGAATTTGAGCACTTTCCGTATCTTTTCAAATGTATTTTGTAATTTATTGGGATCTGGTGTGTCTTTAATTTGGGAAAAATCTACATGCTTCTTAACACTGGAGGAATGCTTTGTCTGTTGTAAAATATTCTGGATCCCTTGCTATGGAGAAGTAGCCTGTTTCCCTTTGTTTGATTCCAATCAGTACCAAAACAACTTAATCGAATAATCTTCTAGTAGATTAACAGAAATTTTTTGTAGGTTAAAATCTTTTGGTTACTTGCTTTTTGCGAATGTCTTGATTCCTTCATTGGTTACTGACATCCAGGATCCAGTGAACATCATCTATTGCACTAAGATACATCCAGTCATATCTAACTGCTGTGGAGCCAGTGACATGGAAAGTTTATCTGTGCACATGGTCATTGAGATGTGTATTTATTAGTCTTTTAATAGAAGATATCTAACATGCTAAAAGACAAGCTTCTTTTTCTTTTAGTTTTTGTTCCCAATGTGTCCTTTAAGAAGTGTGAAAAACTCTTCACATGAGAACATGCTTATAAAGGTGCCATCTTTTGATGGAAGGAATATGTTATTCGGCAGTTTGTGGCATAACTACAAAGTAAGAATTGCACAAGTAGTTTTATATGTGCGCAGCTAGCTATAGCAATTAGTAGTGCTGGAGCCTTTTATGTTACAAGTCATCTGCATCTGCTTCTATCAAGTGCTCCATGTGCTTTAGAAGGCTCAAACAATAACAGTAAAAATGTCACTTAATTTTTTTTTAAAAAAGGTTATCACATAAGAGTTTCAAACTGAGCGAGATTTTTGTTTGTTTTTAAGAAAAAGTACAGAAATACAGAAAGTTTTATGTACAACTTTTCTGTTTTAAAAAGAGGAATCTTCCTTTGTAAGATCCTAAGGCAGTTGTAACTCTGAAATTCCCAGTTTCTGTGGATTTTCCAGTTGTATCTGAAGCTCTTGCTCATATTGTGAAGTTTCCTCTGGAGAAAAAGTGAAGCAGAGCCCAGTTATCAATAGGCTTTTACTGTTCTGTTTATTAATATGTTGCTGTATTCTAAATAACTTTTAACTGTAGAAAACATTCATCAGAAAATTGTTTTAAACACACAGACAATTAATTGCTCTCAACACTGACACTCCATTCTATCACATATCTACCTTTTTCATATTTCTATACAAGTCTACACGTTCTGCCTGACTTGTCCTTAATACCATGGAATGTGCATGGAAGAGCAGGACACGTTTATCATGAACCGTGCTTTTGTCATGAGCAATGTTAATCTCTTTCATTGTTCATATAATACGTTCCCTGCTAGACACTGAATGTACCTCTTGTAAGTACTCTGCAGTTCAAACAGTATTTTACCTGACATGTGTAATGCAACACACTTCCACATTTAGGATCTGTTTCTTAGGGATATTTTCTTTTCTGTCCTGCTATTTAACTATAGACCAGCTTCTTGCCTGGTTAGGCTTGGGACAAAGATATGGAGAAAATATTGTTAATAATGCAGGGTTCTGTTAATGCTGGTGCAAAGGAATACCTTCATTTCTTGCTTGGTTGCTGTAATCAATAAAAATAGAAACAAGCATTGTCATGGTTGGTAGGACTTAAGAGATGTGATGCACATGTTGGAGTATTACAGATACAATTCCACATGGCAAGCTACTGGTATTTGGAAATTGAATATGGAAGTATATTTATTATAAAACCATGAAATATGATGAGACACAGCATGATACAGTATCATTTTAAAGAGTTTCTATACAATTGTATTTCTCATACAGCTCACGTTCTGTTGCTGATTGTTCTTTTCCTCTTCACTAAGCACTGTCTGTATTTAGGCTTGTTTGGGCTATGTTTAGCTACACCTCTCTTTAGGACTTCTACATCTTTCCCTTTGTTTCAGATAGTAGTTCCCTTAGAGTTCACTCTGTTCTGTAGTAACAGAATAAAACTGCCTGTCATCCTGCTGTGCGAACAAAAGGTGGATTCGAGCACACTTACTGAATGCAATAGCATTTTTCATCTGCTTTTGTGGTGTTTAACAGTGACTTGTTGTTAGCCATGTGTTGGCTGTAGTAGTGCAAGTTCCCAGGTTCAAAGATTGCTTTATATGATTTAGTCCCTCTAACTTTCTGCTTACCAAAACATATGTTCATGAAGCAGGGCCAGTTCCTGTAGCAGTTTCTGGAATTTAGGTTAATTGTTTAATATTTTTCAAGACTGTCTTAAAACTACATTTTCTTAAATCTGTTTTTCCTCTTGGTAACCTAATCATAGCAATTCCTTGTAGTTTTTCGAAAGACAAAACCTAACACTCTTAAAACTACTGCTGCCTCATTTCTGAAGTAGAAAATTAAAGTATTCTATTGCTGGAGAATCAGTTGTACTTGCACGTAGACAAACCAAGTGCAATCAGAAAGGGTGTAAAAAGGCCTTTATGGAATTCCTGTTGGAAAAACTGATCAGCAGTATTAGTCCTAATGCCTTCAGGTCTTTAATTAATTGTATGCAGTCAAATTCAGTAGCTAGATGATCAGACATTGTTTAAATATTCAGCATTAAGTGGCTTTTGCCATAAAGCAGATCAGTCTGGTTTGTACATTATTCTGCTAGCCAGAAGGTAAAGTCCTTACGGACATAGAGGGAAGTAAGGACTGCTACGGTCTTTACATTTGAATGCTTGTAGAATTTGATAATTACACAACTGGTGAGTATAAATTCCTGTTGGTGAAAGAAAATTTTATTTTAAAAGTTCATTTTGTCTCCTTGGTTTGGAAATGTTGTGAGGGGAACAAAGGTATAAAGCCTGTGTTGAACTTGGGAAAACACTCATGCTGTATTTTTTTTTTTTCATCTTGGACATGACCCTTATTTGAAAGGCTGTTTATCCATTATTAAAATAAGACAATGAGAATCTATTTAAAATCAGGATGTGTAACACGGTGTAGAATAATTCTACTCGTTTGTTTATAATAAATAAGAGGGGAAAAAAAACCCTCAAAATTTCAGTAACAGAAATGTGTATTTGAAGAAAAAATACAGCTTACCTACATTGATAAAATGATCCAAATAATCATGCTTGCTTTTCTAGGAAATAATACTCTTGTTGACTTGCAAAAATCTATCTATAGTATACATATGCTCGACAACTTTGTGACAGCCACATTTTGTACAAAATCAACAGCTTAATATTTGACAAATATTTTCGAGGCTGCACACTCCAGTGGCTTTGTGCTTTTAATAAATTGGTTAGTCCAGATAGAAATGTTCTCACTAATTTGTATAGTGGAATCTTAATGTTGCAGTAAATAAGTTTGTACTAATCAGTTAAATTTTTAAAATGTTGAGGGAGGATTAAAAATATAATTAAAGCTTGAAAGTATACTAGCTTGCTGTGTGTATCTTGTGTCATTTTTTTGCCATGTGTAGTGCTGAAAAGTGTCTCTTGTGTATAGCTGCCTTGGCTGTCGAAGAGCTTGGCTTTGAGCGATTTCATGCATTAATTCAGTAAGTAATATGTTGGAACATTTAAAATACAATATTTTGAAGTTACACTAATATTCACAGCCCTGAAAGTGGCGTGTTGACGGACTTTTTGTGTGTCACACATCAGGTTAAACTTCAATTTCAAGTTTTGGTTTGGGGGTTTTGGTAGTTTTTCTTTGCATTTTACCGTTTAAAATGAAATATTTTGAGCATAAGTGTTAGCCTTTAAAAGAAAACTGGAGCAATGTATTGTGTGAAATTGGCCAAATAATTTGTGCATTTCCAGTATATGAACACAGCTAATTAACATATTTAAGTTGAAGATGTTAATCCTCAATATTTATACACAGTCTTCACAGGTGATTCTATCTGAAATACTTGTGATATTTATACTGGAAAAAAAATTTGTCGTCTAGAATTTTTCCTGATTAGAGACAACTTCAGAAACATAAGAATGTTTAATATACAAGACTGATCCTTGTTCCATACTTTAAACACCCTTCTCCTCATGGGGTGTAAATACAGAGCATACAGTTCTGGTGAGTTTATCTTTAAAGGTAACAGCTTTTTATTTTCATTGTGAACAGCTGTAGTTGTTATAAAAATAAATCCCCAAAGAGGAAATAAAGAGCAACAGGATTTCAAAAAACACTTGAGATGAAAAATTTTGCTGATTAGAACTGAAGTAACTACTGGTTATTGTATCAGTATTAACCGTTGTTTGTTCTTCAAACCCGTTGTCATACGGGGAAAGAAGAAGGAGGAGAATACACCATTTTTGTAACCTTATCTGATCAAAACACTGATTTTTTGCCCTCCCCCTTCCGTTTCTTCACTCCCTCGATATTTGGACTTGTGGTACCCACTTCAGTTTTTCTCAGTCTTTCTCACTGGAAATGAACACTCTGGCATATGCCTTTAGAGCAGGCTGAGTGGGACATTTCAGAACTGACTTTGCCTTGCGTTCCTTGTGTGCCATGTACACTAGTGTTGATAATGAAAGGCAGTCTAAAAATCTCAATTGTTAGCCAGAGTAAACCCATCTATGGGATATATATTCACAGATTTTTTTCTTTTTTTAAACAAGACTTAGTAGAAGTGTGCAAGAAATCAAAAAGAAAAGAATACACTTAAGTGTGTCTAAGATAAGCAGACAATGTGATCTAGTTTGAATATCAATAAAAACTAGTGTTTGTATTTAGCTCTAAATATCCCAAGAAATAGAAAGTGTATTATTTCACTGGAATCTTGATGGATCTCTTCCTTCCCTCTGTTTTTTATTTTACTTTTTATCTTTTTAAACATTTGATCACCTGATGTTACCTTATCATCCAGGCAGCAGTCCTACCACATAACCAGTTTCCCAAACATCAATATATATTAATCGCCTGTAGTTTTGAACATTTTGCTTTCTCCAGAGCTAGCCTAGCAAAATGAAGCTGTCATGAGAAATGCAATAATTACTTTGAAAGCCTGAAGGATAGTGTTAGCTGGTTAAGTGGGAGGTTTTTTTCTCCCGTTTATGGGACTGAATATCTTTCAGAACACTATATAATGCAAATGGTGACATACAGTCTATTCACAATTTCGGTAACAGTGTTTTGTAGAATTACTGTTTCAAGCCACTCAGCTCTTTCACAGGTATATGTAACTTTATGGTTAGAGTTTGCACATAAAAACTATGTTTATTTTTGTGCATTGCTCCAGAATTATCTGTCTTCTTCTGATGGGTAAATACTAATGACTCTATGGCAGTTACAGTAACTCCAGAACAGCTGCTGTGTCATTCTGTATAACACCAGATTTACTCTGCTTTTACTTGGACATTTTCATATTACATTTTAGTAGTTCTTGTTTGTGCTTTTCTGACACTATTCTAATGCTTCCTCTAAATACATTCTCCTTTTCTGTTTTGTTTTTTTTTTGTCTTTAGCAAACGAGCATTTAAAAGCTTCACTGAACTGAAGGATGCAGTATGGGATCAATATTCAGTGTGGACAAACAGATTTGGAGTATTGCTCTTTCTGTATTCTGTAATACTGACAAAGGTTTGTGGGTTGTTTGATACATTATGTGTGTTTTGTTTCTTTGTTAAGAGAAAGTTTGATCGTGTAACACTGTTTCTGTAAAAGGTGAACACTAAACTGATAAACTAAGTCAAATCCAGGTAAATGGATGGAATGGTATCTTGATTCATGTTGCAGTATATTTCCAGCATAAAAATTTCAAACGCTCAGTCTTTTTTTGTTCTTTATTCTCTGATCTGGGAGAATTACAGATTTTGGAAATGTTCTTTCTTGTATATCCCTAACCTGTCTTACCAAGAGAAAGAAGAGTGTTTAGATATCAATTCATACAAGAGCATCAACCTTCTAAAGTTTTACTGTTGCATTCTTTTGTTAAAAATGTTTCAATTTGTTCCTAAAGAGAGCAGAAATGTTTGTAATTTTTCTGCAGGGTATTGAAAACATTAAAAATGAAATTGAAGATGCAACTGAGCCATTGATAGATCCTGTTTACGGTCATGGAAGGTAAGCTGCAAAATGTGGTTGCTATCACTTAAAGTAGGTTAGTGGGCTAACTTTTTATGTTTCTGTGACTGATCATTCAGGAAATTATTGACATTATGACACAGACTCAATTAAAACTTCATAACAGCTAAAAGCAGCACAACGTAACATGCCTTTTTCACTGCTCCCTCTGTTTAGTGTCTCAGTTCTCAAGAAATGTTTCTCTTATTTGCTGAGTTTTTAGAGGAATAATATCAAATTTAGGACTACATTTTTATATGAAGTTGTTGGTTGAAAGACCAGAGATCATATTAGTATTGCTACATTACAAATGCATGCTTGTTAAAGGAATATAATTAGAGAATATCTGCTTAGCTGTCTGGGTAATTTCTTAGAGATAAGCACTTTTTCAGAAATTAATTACATATCCCATTTAATAGGCTATTTCTTTCTGTTATATAGCCAAAGCTTGATTAACCTCCTCTTGACGGGCCATGCTGTTTCTAATGTGTGGGATGGAGACAGAGAATGTTCAGGAATGAGTAAGTTGATTCTAGTTTATGCTTGTTCATAATTTTTACATACTATGAGATGCTGACCTGCAGACTGGAACATGCTCTGTTTCTGTTTTGATAGTCTCCTTGTTTACTGTCCGTTGATTTAAGCAGACCGCAAATGGAAATCAAACATGTTTGCACAAAATCTATGATGTTAATATCAGTGAATACGAGATTGTCAGCTACAGTTTGAAATTATAAGGTACCTGGTGACTTGGATGATTGGAGTGCCGTTTCTGCAAGTTGAGAAGGTTGGTCAATACACTGGAGACAGGGCCACTATTCAGAGCAGCCACATCAGGCTAGAGAAAGGGACTGACAGGAATCTCATTAAATTCACTAAGTCCTATGTCTGGGATGGAATAAGCCCATGAAGCAGCACAGGGCAGCACTGACTGGCTAGGAAGCAGATTTGTAGAAAAGGACCCAAGATCCTTGTGTTACACACAAGTCATCAGTGAGCCCTTCTGGCAAAGAAGGCCAGCTGTATCATGGGCTGCATTAGGAGGAGTATAGCCAGGAGGTGGAGGGAAGTGGTTGGTTCTTTCCCTTTATCTGGCACTTTTGAGACCACATCTCTAGTGCTGTGTCCGGTTTTGGGCACCCCAGTACAGGAAAGACATTGACATAGTGGAGCAAGTCTGGTAGAGGGCCACCAAGATGGTTAGGGAGCTTTTGTGGTTTTTGCACTTCATCTTACAAAGGAGGATGATCTGAAAGCAGGAACACTTTGAATTCCGGAAGTATCCACATCCTCATTTCACCGCTACAAAGTTAATCTCAAGTTCATCAGCATGTTTTTTACAAGGATTTTCCATCCTCTGAGTCACCACTGAAAGTACTGACTTGAACTGAGTTTGAAGACAGATCTATGCAAGACCTCAATCGAAATCCTCTGGTTTGACAATGAACAAGTAGTATGATCTCCTTCAAGACTTTTTAGACTTCCACATGATTGTGATTCCATACAGACTCTACTTCAGCATCAGACTCATCAGGATGTCATTTGGATATTGTGTCTAGCTCTTCTTACCCCTATTTAGTAGACTTCTTATCAGGGTATTAAGATTGGATTATTGATGAGCCTATACCGGCTGAGGTTTTTTGGGGGGTCTGGGGTTTTTTTGCTCTTCCTAGAGCATGGAAATTGATTATTAATTTGTTTCAAGACTGTTTGGAGATTAAAATCATCCTTTCCTTTACATTCGGATAATTTGCTGTTTTGCTATTAAATAAACATATAGTTTTCTTTATCTGCTAGACCTTATTCATTAGCTGTCCAAGTTAAAAATTTTTTTCTTTTCTCAGAAAACTGAACTCTTTTTGCACACAGTAATATTCCACATTTAGGTTCTCAGTCAACTCTGCCCTGAAAATCTAGAACCAGCACTCCCATAGAAACAGCTGTCTCTTTTGGGGTGGAGGAGAGGAGCAGAAAATTCTTTGGTGTGTTATGATGTGTCCTGTAAGTTTTTCACCAGTCGAGTAATTGGACTTTGCTGTTGGGAGCCCTCCATTTTCTTCAAGTCCTTGGGATAATTAGAGTCAAAACCAGCTTATTCACTGTCTTAAGTCTATAGTCAGTGTCCATTATGAAGTGATCTGCGTAGTCTATCAAAAAGAAGGACAAGAACAGCCTGTACTCTTCATGACTTCTTAGGCAAGACTGAATTTCGGAGACATTGTCACATTTCCTTTGTCTGTAAATCCTTTCTGTCGTCTTTTCTCCTTCAATAATTTCTCCGGTATTTTGACTCTCTTTGGCTGTAACCTTCAGCTTCCTTTCTGCCAGTGATACGAGTTTCTTGTCTAGAAAGGTTACAGGTGTCAAAATAACAAGAACTGAATGTGTTTGCTGACTGTATTCTGAAGTTGGCTTTATGTATGTTTTTTCTGGTTTGGTTACTGGTCACTTACCTTACATTCCTCTGGTCACACAACTACAAGTTGGAAGGTTTGACATTAGTATTGTACAACGTTGATTGTCGGTGCTGCTTGATTTTTCCATGTCTAAACATAATAGAAAGAGATTTCAGAGATTTCAGGCACATCTGTGATTAGGTGTAATGAGTGGGTGAACTTCTGAAACCAAGGGGCAGCAAAGGTATCCCTGGACACAGGGGAAAGGTTGTGCTGAACAAGTGCAGAAAGCAATGGATGTGGTGTGGTTCGTGACGTATTTTCAGGGCCAGCAATGAAGCAGCAGTGAGGAAATTCAGCTGCAGTGCAGGACAGGAAGAATGCTAGATGGGTGATGCTGTTATCATAAGTAAACACATTTACTAAATTGAATTTTTTTTATGGCTCTTGCCTTACATTTTTATTCAGAAGTTATATTAAGCCACTTTACCTTTTAATTAATAATTAAATCTTTAAAATTATTTTAAAACCATTTTTAAAGGATTGTCATGAATTTTATCAGTGACAAAGAACATACTGAGTTGCAAAGTTAAGGAATTATCAGGTAGTTGGCAGATTATACTCAGAGCTCTGACTCTTTCAGTATTGCATATTTTGCAAATAGGACAGGAGTTATTAACTGGAATTGTTCTTGGCCACCACTGATGTAAATAGCAGTGAAATGATCCCTCTTTGACCATCTACATATTCTCCTTTAAACCTTTCTTCTTATTCTGATCTCTTCTCTTGCCACAGTTATCCACAGTAGGAAGATATGGGGAGGTAATTTTTTTTCTCCTTTTCTAAAGACTGTCTTCTTAGATGAATTGCAGCAATTTAATATGAATGCAGATAATGCTGTAATTGCTTTTTCTTAGTGCCAAGGATCTGTGGTGTTTCGTGTTGTCTGTAGGTGGCGATGTTCTGATGAGGTTGGTAGCAACACCATCACATTTTAAAACCATCCTTAGTTTGGGACTACCTTTTTTAAAAAGGCTTCAGTTTTCCCCCTTTTTAGAAATGTGACTACTTTGCAAAAGTACTCTTCAGAAAGGAGAAATGGACTTTCTGACAAGAGGCATGCAAATTAGTTTTCTTAGGTGATCTTTGGTGTTATCAGATCTTTTCCAGGGGAAGTTTCTTTTCTTCTTGTGGCATGGGGATATTCACAGGGATGAACTTTGATTTAGGGCAGCTGGTCTCCTTTTGTTTCTTTGTAAGTCATCTGAGAGTAAATTTTACTTTTGTGTCTGTCTTCTCTGTTGACTAATTCTGAAGGAGGCACAGGTAGACTAGGGACTACAGGCTAAAGTTAACCTAATGGCTTTCAGATACATAATAGCTTGACTACTTGCTACTAAGGATATTCACACTCCATGACTACTGTTGTAGCCAGGATCCCAGCTCTTTCTAGTTATATATCAAGAGTTCTCATCTAGTTATCTCTCAGGGGAACAAAACACTTAATAATCTGGGGTTTTTAATGTATCATTTTCTGAATAGTAAATATTCTTTATATGTTACTTTGCCATTCTATTCCAAGCATCGGCTCCTAAATCTGAAGCCTTTGTTTAGCAGACTGAATTTTACATTGAGTTGGTGAAGGAAGCATGGCATACCATGCCTTGTGCTGTGAGTTACAATGAAATGCAGAGCTGATTTCCAGAAGTCCAGAAATCTTTTAAATTTAGAACAGTTTCTTTCACTTGCTATGGTCCTGAAGGCTTTAGCCCATGGATAAAGATATCATAGCTTTATGCTGTTGTCCATGAATGACCAATGATAAAAATTAAAGTTGAGACTTAGTGTTTAACTTTCAAATATTAAATTCAGTGTTCTCTGAGAGAAGGAAATACACTATGATCAATTTAACAAGGTCTGTATGTTCCCATGTATATTTGCAGGATCAGGTATGTGCTTCTCTTTGTTTAGGCAGTTTGGGGGCCTAGCAAGGTCCTCGCTGTTCCAAGAAGGCTGTACTTGCACTGTTGAGATGATGTATATGTAACCCAGAGCTTCTTCAAAGCCTAATGATTATAACTGGTTTCTAAGCTCATTCTTTATTAGAAAGCCTCAAATAAAGCTCTGTAAGTGCTCTTCCGATCAGTAAGTACCACATAAATATTTCAGCTATTCCTGACAGCTGTGTACGAGAGCTGTATGATACATTAAGTGGAAGTCAGTACAGAAAATCAAGCTGAGTGAATCCTTTCTTTCCTACTAGCAAAATGATTATTTGCAAAATTTTGTTTTATTTATGGAGAATTGAAACGATTAAGATAAATATGGCCAGGTAACTCTTAACCAAAAAAAAAATACGTATAGGCATATGTATATATTTTTCCCTTTCAAGATAGCCGTTTTTCTTTAATTATGAGTAATTGTAAATTGGTGTAAGTTGCAAGTACTTCATGTCCTACTGAGTCCCACAACTTCTGAAAAGAGAGTATCAACAGTAAATTTTTCAAACTGTCCATTTGACTCTACTTATAGAGAGGGAAATTATTGAACCTTAATTATAATTTTTATACTAAACCTTGATGATTTGCCATTGTTGCTAAAACTGCATGACTCTTAAAATTGTTGTTACTTGACCAATTTTAAAAAGCAAGAAAAAATGGCTTAAAAGAGACTTTGCAGGTTTTTCTTGAATAAATCTTGTGTTTTATTTTGAACAGAACTTCTTGGTATACATAAACAGGCAACAGTAGGCTTTTTGACATTGATGGAGTCTCTGAGATATTGTAAGGTGAGCTGTTTTCTACATCATTTGAAGTTTTTCTTTCATTAAGGTGTTGTGGGTTTCTTTAACAGTATTACTAAAAGCTTCACTGTGTATAATTGGAGATACTAAAGAACTTTCAAAGTATGTATTCAAATTAAAACAGAATAATGCCATATTCCAACAGATACAGGATAAATTTGTTAAATTATGTTATTGAGTAAATATTGTTTGATGCTATTTAAATCAGAACTTTATTGCAACAGTTTAACTAGTCAGAAGCATATGTTTTTACTAAAATAATGTGTAATGCAAGTTATGTAGATGGTTATGAAATTGTGAAGTCCCAAAGTGGCTTGCTTTTTTTAATCTTGCAGTTTTATTGTTCTCTTTTCCCACTATCCCTGTCTTTCATTTAAAATAAATAGCTATAAGTAAAACTACTATTAAGCAAATGTGTTCTAAATATAGTATATTCTGGACCTAAAAGTTATTTTATTATTTATCTATGAGTATCTGAAAGTAACTTAAGTGCAACCTGGTCCCTATTGTTTCTTCCCGTTGTGACACAGAATTCCTTGATTAAAGGTTTTTATTTGAGAAATTTTGTGCTTTACAAACACTACTTTTGAAACAGCATTAATACTCTTAATTTTAAAAGGCTTTTTGGTTGTTCTTTGCTTTCTTTTTAGTCTATTGAATTCTTTTAACTTAGCTCAGGGTTAGAGAGGATTACATAGTTTGCAGAGCATTGGTGTATTAACTGTAACTAACTATCCCTTCATTTGTTAAAAAAAGTCAGCTCTGAATTGATGCATCCAAAACCAGCTAATAAGTCAAGTGAACTTCCACCTCATTTAGCATCCTATTATAATATTGTTAAGCACAGGGGTACTTACTCGTGTGCAGTGTTGGAAGCGTGTCTCCGAGGCTGACACTGATGTCTTATGTCAGTTAATTATCATAAGCTATCTTGTTTGCCAAGTCAAACAGGAATCAGTGATCAAATTTAGAAGTATTTTACAATGTTTTGTCATTTTATTGAATGTTTTCTAATAGTTTTCGGAGCAGTTGGGACTGCCTTAACTGAATTGTCATTAACTTGATCACTAACAAGATGAGTTTTATGGGTGTGCTTTGTGTTTCTGATTTTGTTGTACCTTTTTAGGTTGGCTCCTATTTGAAATCTCCAAAATTTCCCATTTGGATACTTGGCAGTGAAACACACCTCACAGTCTTTTTTGCCAAGGTATGTTAGATGTGATTTTTGGTGACCTGAGGCAGATAAGCACCACATAAATTCAGAGTTCAGATCTTGTTTGACTTTCATGTGGCTTTAATGTAAAAATGTAGTCACCAAACCTTTTAATTAAGCCTTCCCTTGAAGGCAGAGTTGTTCACGTCGTTTAATGATATCTCATAAATTTTAGTGAAGTCTTTTGGTTCTAGCTTAATTTATTGGGCTGGGGGAAGGATATGCTTTAGAACACCGTATTTGGGATAAGTACTGTCTTAAATTTCTGTAGTGGAAGAGAAATATAAAAAGGAAATAGTTATGTGCAGGTGCCTGTTAGTGGTTTAATGTCCCTGACAGTACTTTCACAATTTTAATCTGTAACCGTAGTTTGTTTTTCTAAAACTAGATACCAGGACTGTTAAGATAATTCCTTGTATTTATTCTAACAGATAGGTACTGTATTCTGTGCAACACATAAAATGCTTTTGAGAGGAGTTCTCTGATGAGACAATTAGTTGAAGATCATGTTTTCCTTACAGTTTTTTATTTCTATAGAACACCTGTTTCTAATTAAAAATATTTATTGAAACTTACTAGTGTATTTATTAGTACTTACTAGGAATAAACTTTTGTGTACTTTGTTCCTTACAAATGAATGAATATTTTAGGTATAAAACTTGAAAGTACTAGAACAGATGACAAAGTTAAAGCTGTAATTTCTTGAGCTGTTGAATTTCCTGAAGGAAAACTTTGGCCTAATCTTTAAGAAGAGGACACAAACCCTAGTATTTTTCTTATAAAAACAAACAAGCAAACCTCCAGAATACATTGGAAGTTTATGTGTAGTAGTATTTCTTTACCTTTAAACTTGAATTTAAAAAATCCTTTAATCTGTGTTGCAGATTGGATGTTTTTTCCCAGATTCTGATGCAAATGCTGTACTAGAACTTCCCTGAATCTCTTATGTCTGATAAATGCTCTTTCTTCCCTACTCCATGGTAGTAGAAAAATCCTTATCCTCCCTTGAATGTTTGTTTGCCGTCTTACTCTCTCTCCAAACATTCTTTCCTACAAAAATTTTTTTGCTTCAGTTTTGAAATCTTATCCATGATTTTTCTGAATTACACCATTGAAGTGAGTACCAGGTCAGATAGATATGCATATTGACTCTGTTACACAAGTCAGGTGAACCTGTCCAGAATGTTATTACTCCTTCTAATACTTTGTGTCTACAGTGAGCATTTCTAGGTAGAAATCCATTTCTAACACTATTTTTATTAGGATGTTGAGGGCTGTTTGCTGGGTTTAAAGTGACTAACTGGGCATCAATATCTGGTGCCTCCAATACAAGCTGGTTCCTCTTTCTTCACTGAACTCCACTTAGGCTGTGGAAGAAACTTGATCTAGTGGGAGGTGTCCCTGCCATTGCAGGAGGTTGGAACTAGATTATCTTTAAAGTCTCCTCCAACTCAAACCATTCTATGATTTTGTGTCAGCAGTGCATTATTTTATCAATTGAAGCCACATGCCAAAAACTACAGGAAGAAACTTGAATTTACTGCCAATAGTTAGTCAGCAAGTTGTTAAAGTAGTGTGCATAGTTGTGTAAATGGTGCTTGATACTGAGGATGTAACTGCTAGCTTGATTGTGAGTTTGATTATTGGAGAAAGAAATCTTCAGTATGGAAAGAGGAAAATAGACTGTGGAGCCAAAAGCAGTGCAAATTAAGTTTGAAAAAAACAAATACAGCTTTAATTCTTTCAAGCTGCTTATGATTTACAGGAACCTAAACCCTTATGTTTAAATAGCAGAAGATTGGGCAATTATTAAAAAGAATAGTAGTCACTTTTGTCTTTAGCTGAGTAATTGGGCCTATAAGCCTAGAAAAAAGCAATCTTCCTAGGCTACTGTCACTACAGACAAGTAGCATCAGGAGATTAGGGAACAGGACAGAATCTTCATTGCTGTCTCAGGGGTTTTTCTTAAGCATGGAGCTTCAACCATCAAAAGGTTTTACTCAAAGTCTGCATACAACTCTGCTCACAGAAAGTTGGCTGCTGTTCTTTAATACTCAGGTGCTTCACTCACATTTTTACATTTATCATAGAATCATTAAGGTTGGAAAAGACCTCTAAGATCAAGTCCAACTGTCAGCCTAACACTACCATGACCACTAAACCATGTCCTGAAGTGCCATGCCTACATGTTGGTTTTTGTTTGGTTTTTTGTAATGTGGAGTACAGCAATAAATATTGTTCTCTTAACTGTGGAATGAATGATCATCCACCTTGCTTTTCTATCGCAGAACATTTTGAATTAAATACTACGGACATCTATTGCTTCTCTGCCAGAATATATTTGCATTACTCTAAATGTGGACCATCCTGCTGTAGCTGTGACTTTCGGAGAAATCTTTTTCAGTAATACTAAAATAAATAAATCTGTCCATAGCTACCATTCTGAAACTTTCTATGTTTTCAGTGAATGTTAATGAACAAGCAAAATGCAGCACTGCATCTTTGGGCTGAAGATCACACTTACAGCTTAAAGTGAAAGTAAAAAAGTGAACCAAAGCATGTAATTGGGCTTGAGTTCTCTTGCAACTTCTGCTCTGTGGAATAGCCTTAAACAGTGACAGCTGAGTCAATTCCTAGGTTTAATGGAAGTTGACCAGTTGGTCAGCACTCTTCCCCATTACTAAA
>VZZY01002409.1:0-57236 GCA_013400335.1 Eurystomus gularis
AATTGAATAATTTGAACATTTTTACCTAAAATCATTGGTTTTACTAGAGGTTTTTTGGAGATAGTTTAACAGTTTTTCAGGGTTTTTTTTGGTGTTGTTAAAGTACAATTCTAGTGGTAAGGTGCATTGGAAAATAAAAGTATGAGTCATTATTGCTTTAAATCTTTAAGAAGCATAAACTATTCCTGTCTAAGCAACAATTCTATAAATATAATTGATTTTGCAGAAAATTAATTTGAACATTACCTTGCATAAAGCATTGTACAACAATAATCAAGAACTGTTAAAACTGTGTAATTTCAACATTAGGAAATCTGGGGATAAACACTGGAATTTGGGGATAAAAAAGATGGAAAATCAGTATTGCTAGAATCACAAAGTTTTGGTGTGTATTTTTCTGAATTTGTAGTAAATTCTAAAACTCTTTTCAATATTGCTTTCATGGCTATTTTCAGCTAATTTCACGGATGTGTGCACTAGCCTTGGTGCAAGGTTGTTTGTTAAACAGCAAATCAGGAGAATTAAGGGTTTTGGTTCTTTGAGAGAGATTTGGGTTCTTAAAGACAGGCTTCTAGTAGAGTTTTAGGAATAAAACTTCCAGCAGCACTCCAGAAGGCCTGGATATTCCATAAATCCTGTGTCACATCTGCTAGCTCTATGTAGAAGGGTTGTATACTCAAACTTACGAACCTGTATTTCCATGTTCTGGATATGTTTCTAGATTGCATTAAATGAAATGTTCTAGATCCCTATTGATTTGCTGAAACACCTAGCTCACCTGTAGACTACTTCATTTAGCAAAAAAGTAGGTGACTATTATCTAGAACTGAAAGTTGCCCTGATGTGTGGGATGCTAGACATCTGGGCAGGTATAGAAGCATATTTTTGTGTCTGGAGAAAATTGTGGTTTCAGTGAGCTTTTCAGGTGCTTAAAATATTTACTGGGATTTTGAGTGTTACATCTAAAAGTTTATCTGGAAATCACTGTAGCTCTGGACTTCACAGAGCATTAGAATGCAAATGAGAGGGTCTCTGTAGGTTTGTGCACTTCTAAGGTTAACTAGTAAGTCACATGCAGACTATTTGCACATCATTCTGGATATAAATCTTGTGTTCAACACTCATGATTTTTAGTATTAAACCTCAATCCTCTGGAAGTGCATCTCATGGGAAGCAGAGGACTGAAGAGATCTTCAGAGGTCTTCTTAGTCTTCTAGGTGAAGTGAATGCTGACAAAATGAGACACAGTCGTTCTGTACTACTGGGAAGGAATTTAGGAGTGCTGGTGTTGCAGAGAAGACTGGAGGAGAGCAAAATTGTCTTGAGTTTTCTTTTTGGGAATCTGAGTATGTCATTTGATTAAGTCTCTTTAAAAATCCTAGTATTGCATAGTCTGGGGAAACAATATACCATAGTGTCCAAAGAAGAGCAACAAAGCTGGTGAAGGGTCTAGAGAACAAGTCTTATAAGTAGTGGCTGAGGGAACTGGAGGTGTTTAGTCTGGTGAAAAGGAGGCTCAAGGGAGACTTTATCGCTCTCACAACTACCTGTAAAGAGGTTGTAGTGAGGAGGGTGTTAGGTTTGCAGTTGAAGTCAATGATCTCAAAGATCTTTTCCAACTTAAATGGTTCTATGATTGGATAGTTCTTTAATGGTGTAAAATACTGAATTATTTCTATTCTGTGCCAAATGCAAGTAATCCACCACAATTATGCTAATCACTGCCCTGAAAACAAATTGATACAGCTGTTGAGTGACTAGGAAAGATGATGGCATATTTCTCTCTTTTTCAAAAGAAAGAAATAAATTGCCTTTGCCAGCAGGAAACCAAACTACTTGTAGAAATGTCTTAGAACTGAAAATCCCTATTTTATTCTGAAGGCAAGTGTGTTTGTTTGTATATGTGAATATAAAATACATTTAGTGTTATTATATGCTAATGTAGACCCAGATATCTGGTATTGTACATTTTAGAGCAGTATTTTGTTTTGATTTTCTGTTGAAATTGTGCACAAAATACATATGTACAGCATTTTTCTATTGAATCTTAAATATGGAAGCCGAATGTAAAATACTCTTTCTACAAGGTCTCATATAAAAAAATACATCTTCTTTCATGTATATTGCTTTGTATTCCATCGTTCTTTACTGAGGAAAAATCCAAAAGGAAGGTAACACAACACAAATACGGTAATATGCTTATATACTACTTGAAAAAAAGTTCAGAATGATTTGTGTGTAGGTGAAACTACTCAGGTCAAGTGAAATTTGGATTCTGCCTGTTTTCAGACATTATAGTCTCTTACTTCTTTAGAACAGGTATGAACTAATGCTATTATATTTGTCACCTGGTTGCAGCTGCATTGATAGTGATGGAGATTTGCCCATCTGTGCTCACAGCATTAACATGGATTTGAAGCTTACACAACTATTCACAGAATGTTAGCAAAACCAGCTTAAATTTTTTATGTTTTAATAGGACTTTAGCAAATAACTGACAAAATTTTGTGCTTAGTTATAATCTTAAAAATCAGCAATTTTTGTTGGTGTAAGAAATTAATAATCTGAAACCAAATACCTATTATAATTGCGTTTTGACTCTCCATGGTGGAAACAAAGCTTCTTATCTGGAACTAAATCATGCATTTAATTCTAATGTGTTTTGCAGTCAGTGAAGTTAATTGTACTGAAAAATTGTGTTGCTTCTATCATTTGAGGTTTTGCACTTTGCTTTAAAGTTACATAGGTGATATTTCTTATGCTATGTCATATCAGTGTCACTACTGTTATGGGTAGGCATGTCATGAATTTGGTTCATAATGATGAGATGCAAATCCCTGAAAATTATCTATGAATAATGAACAGTCTAACTGTTGTGCTCAGTCGCAGTCTACTCCTACTTAAATAATGTTACCAAAATAGGATGTTAGACCATAAAACATGTATTTGGGCTGCTTGTAGACAGCCTTTATCTTTTGCATCTAAAGTTATAGTGCAAGAATCCTTGCAGAGAGCATAACTTTCTTAATTATGAAGTATTACTGAAGTGTTTCAATAATCTGAATTCCCTTTTTTCATTGTATCTCTTTATAATTTAATAATATTTTTCAATATAAAATACAGAAAGCTTTGTGTAAAGCTCTAGAAACTAACTCCTTTTCTGCCATGCATCCCTCCAAAAAAGATACACATACACACTAAATGACCTGAAATGTAAATCCAAGAAAAGGATGGAAAGAACTCCCAGATACAACACATCCGTAGGCAAATGAAGCACACCTACTTTGTAATGGGTTGTATACCAGAAAATAACTACTACTAGAGATAATTTCCAATTAAAGTTACCAGTTAATTTTCACTGTGTAGAAAAACACTTGCACCATATTTATAGACCACTAATTAAAGGAATAAAAAAGAAGGGTTTTTTTAAAGCAGAAGTTATTTCCATGTCCAGGTTTGCTTTTCTGAAGCTGAGTGCTGTCCAAATTCATATAGTGGTATTCCAGTCCTTTTACACTGGGATGCTTTTTGCAAAGCCAATGTATGCACATTGACAAAATTCTTTGGGGAAATTAAGTTATCTGTACAAATGAAATTCATGTTATCCTGATCCAAGTCTTTTGGTTCTGTTGATTTTAGAGAATTAAGAAACCTCACTTTCAAGACTTTTGAAAGAATTACGTAGATTGATTAGGGTAATTGTTAAAATTGGGAAACCTAGAAATACAACAAAATTTCTAAAGAAATTTTTGTATTCTGCTATGCAGGCTAATTAAAATCACATCACAGCATAAACTGATCATAAAGTAGCTTTAATTTAGCTATAATTCAGTTTTCAAAATATTTATTTCGAATGCTGGATTTCTATGTCATTTTGCTTTGAAAATGCAAGCTCTCATCGGGGAGTTAGAATTCTTTATTTTTCATTTGAATGATAGTTGATTGGCTTATTTTGATGACATTTTATTTTAGAAGTGTCTGATACTGAATTCTTGTAAGAAGATAACATGTATTCAACAAATCAATTGGAAAACTATTGGTTTTTAGTGAAAATATTCATGTGACTATTGTTTCTAATGTTGATGATATGCCAGTCATGAGTGAAAAATACTATTTATTGCATATATCCCAATCTTTTCAATATATTTACTTGTAAAGGAAAAGGCCGGATTGCACTATATTTGGTATTCAAGGCCAGGTTGGATGGGGCCTTGAGCAACCTGGTCTAGTGGGAAAAATCCCTGCCTGTGGCTGGGGAATTTGGAACTAGATGATCGTTAAGGTGCCTTCCAACCCAAACCATTCTATGATTCTGTGATTCTATGAAATAATAATTTATATGGGTAGCTGTGTTACATATTGAATTTTTTAAATTTTTGTTTTGTCTGAACATCAGGAGCTACTTTTTTGCTGTGAAGGTGACTGAACACTGACACAGGTTTCCCAGAGGCAATTCAATTTTTCTTCCCATGGATTTAAATTAGCACTATGTCCCTTTCACTTTTATTGCCTGGAAGTATCAAAAAGGGAGGAAAAACAAATAAACAAAATGTTATATTTAAACTTTGTATAATGATGACCAGTCACTTGAAAAGTTACAAGATGGATAATTAAAGACTGAGAGCCTGTATTATTGCTGCAGTTCTGTTTAAAGGAAGGTTGTTGCAAGAAATGTAATTTATTTGGCCAAATGAAATGGAAGTAAATATTTTAATATTGAATATTAATATATTGAAATACTATTTATTTCAGATTTTTTATTAAGTATTAGTGAAGTACAACTGATTGAGTACAATGCTGCGAGGCTACAATAGGAAGTTCAACCAATGGCAGAACTAGAATCTGTTTTCCATACACTTAGAAGCCATCACAACTAAAAACAAAAGTGTAAACAGTGAGGTAATACTCTACATAAGAGTACAAGAAATTCACTTATGCTATTTTCAGCGTAAAATGTAAATTAATTTGAAAGAACCTGTATCTGAAAGGCCAAACTTTGATTATAGTGCAGAAGCTAAGTAATCTGAGTTTATTAATTTACAAAGCATGAGGTTCAATAGATGAGCTTGACAAAGGGAGTGAATGTATTAGGATTCCCACTATGGAAACTGGAGCTGGGGCAGGGCAATGACAGCATAACACTAAAAGATCACTGGCTTGACAGCTTCATTGTCTTGTAGAGTGTGGACTTCTCAGAGCTGTGAAATATTAGCATAATAGTAGTGCTACAGGGTTGTGAGCTTGTTAACTTTGTAGTATTATGACAGTATATTATGAGTTAATTTTTAAGAAAAGGAGTTAAAGGGTTATCAAAACTTTTATACTTACGTTTATAATGTTCTGGACCAGAACACCAGATTTTTTTCCCAGTTTGCCAGTAGTTAAAAACAAATTGGGGTTTGTTTGATGCAGAGATTTTTTGTGAAAAATTATCTCATGGAGAATTTCTTATGGTTGTTTATGGTATAGCATTTGAAATGTGCAGGAAGGAAATCAGCAAAATCAGAAAATGAGTGAAAGAACTCAGATTTTATGGTAGTGCAAACCTTTTTGTTCCAAATATGAAATATGTAATCAATATTGCCAGAATATGACAACAACATTTACAGTTTTTAGTATTAGCAGTGTAATCTGGCATCCAGAAATACAACTATCTTGGTACAAGAATTTAGGAAAGATAATTGTTACAAATATGCTGAAATTGTTAGAAGCTATTAATATGCCACAAAATCAGATCCAGATACATAATGAAGAAGGACTCCTGGATGGTTGTTTCCTGTGCGTATGGAAAACAATAATAAATTCCAAAATGAAAGTGGTTAGCAATTTGCCAGGGTGATGTCAATACGATGATATAACTTCAAGTAGAGTAGCAGTTGTCTAAACAAATGCAAAAAAGATATTCAATTTTCATGTTCTATGAATCAATAAAAATACTGCTGATAAAACATATGTGCACTTTCCCACCACTTTAAAAATAAATAATTATATACAGCAGCAAGCAAGACCTTTAGATGATGGATCTTTCTCTATCACACCAAAGGCGGCATTATGGAAGGAATTATTTTGAAGAATAAAAGTGTAAATGAGATCAGACAGGAATTAGTGACATATCTCCAATATGAGGTAGAATAATCTTCTTCTCTGTCAAAGGGATTTAATTGTATGCTCTGTCCTCCATCTGTTCTATTAATTGACTGCATTAGTTTGTGGTAGATATTTTTGGTTGGTATTATGTTTTATTAGTGAGATTTCTTAAGATAATATGATAGAAGCCCACAGGAAGCTGTAACCCCTGCCATGTGACAAGGTATATATATATTTTTCAATCCTGACCTAAATCACTTGACCGAGGGCAGGAAAAAATAGATCAGTTCTTTCCACTTAACTTGGCAGCTGCAAATTGTCTTCTATTCTATTTTTTCTGCAATATCATCCCATATGGGTATGAGAAAAAAAAAAAGAAAAAAGAAAAGAAAAAGTAAACCAGAAATCTTTTACGAAATAAATTAAATAAATTCCCTTTACAGAATAAAAATCAATTTGACATTGATTGATTTTTCTCTATATATCTTGCATATATATATATATGCTCTGGAGTTGTCAGCAGTAGAAGGACATGAACTTGTTGGACTGAGTCCAGAGGGCCACAAAAATGGTCAGAGGACTGGAACATATCTCCTGTGAGAACAGGCTGAGAAATTGGGGTTTTTCAGCCTGGAGAACAGAAGGCTCCAGGGCGACCTTATTGCAGCCTTCCAGTACTTAAAGGGGACCTGTAAGAAAGATGGATACAGTTTTTTAAGAGGGCCTGTTGCGCCACAAAAAAGGGGTAATGGTTTTAAACTAGAAAAGGGTAGATTTAGACTAGATAATAAGGAAGAAATTTTTTACAGTGGGGTTTGTGAAACAGTGGAACAGATTGCACGGAAAGTTGGTAGATGCCCCATTCCTGGAAACATTCAAGGTCAGGTTGGATAATACTCTGAGCAGCCTGCTGTAGTTGCAGATGTCCCTGCTCACTGCAGGGGGGTTGGACTAGAGGACCTTTAAAGTTCCCTTCCAACCCAAACCATTCTATCATAAAGAGACAAAGGGAAGATAGAAACAAATGAGCAGGGAGAAGAAAATATCAGTAAGGAAGAATTAGATTTGGAGAAGAGAACAACCTAGTTGTGTACTCTGTGAGAAAGATTTGAGAATTAGTGAGGGGACTGAGAAGGCCATGTGCAAAAAAGAAGAGAATAGAAGATACTTTTATAAGAAGACACATTTTCAAGAGATTGCTATGGGAATAATAATTACAATAATAATACTAATAATATAAATTGGAGGATAAAAGTAATTGAATGGTAGGCAAGAAAATACCTGAAGTTTAGTCTAAACTTTTTTTTAACTAAACTAACTTTTTCTAACATTTTTATTCTAAACTTTGAATTTCTTACCAATGGATACTGCATAATCTTTAATCAACCATGAAAACTAGTGAAATAACAGACAAAAATATTAGAAACAAATAGCAGAATATGCTCTCCCTGATTTTAGTCATGAGGACTTGGTTCACGTATGGAACTAACATGAAAATTACAAGTTTCTAAAGTTTGCGTATCATGGTTAAAGAGATAATTCTGTATGTATTGGTAAGAGGTGAGAGACGGAATCTTCTTGCTGTACTTCATCTATTGGATAGTTAGCAGTCTAATCTAAGTTAGTGACTTGGGCTCCTTAAAAATAATCTTTGGGTTGTTTTCATGGTGGCTGGCTTCAACTAGTATTTCATGTCAAATAACTACATCAGTAGGAAGAATTACTTGCTGAAGTGTATGCTTCTGGTTTAGACATAGTATCTTAACTTTTTCACACAAAGTTAGTGAGATGACCATGAGCTTTAGTGATGTGTCCACAGTAGAGGAGGCATCTTTTCATTGTGCTGAGTAAAGATGGAAGCTTTTGAGTAATGAGAGTGGAATGGTGAACAGGAGGAGAAATGACAATTTTTATATTTATTGTTGGCTTTCCTTTTTCACTTGGATACCAGTTCTACACACTACAAAGCAAATACAATATATTATGTTAGAGTTCTGGAAAGCCTTTGATGCAAGAAAATATAATTAACTAATTGTGAGATACCTTTGAAGTTATGCATGTACTAGAATGATAGGGGCTGTCATGCAGATAATTTTGAGAATTTTTTTTGTACCTAAGAAAAAAGCATTCACTTAGTAATTCTGATATTTCTTTTGGAACCGTTAAAGGACCATGAAAGATGATCTGATTTTTATCATTTGAGGAGGGTGGAATTGGAAATGGAGGATCTTTTTAACTGAATAGGAAATTAACTACCAAAGCTTTGATTTTTATACCCTTTTCTTTTCACATTCCATCCTTACTTTCTGTTCTTTTCCTGCTGCCGTTTTTGGCAACAAATAGATAAAGTTGAAAAATTAGTGATTTAAAATAACAACCCAAAACTCATGTAACTGATATTGAGACATCTTTTTCAAAATTGTGTGTGTATGGAATTATTATTTGTAGTATATCTTCTTCCTGCTTTGTGTAGCAATTTTAGAATTTGCATTTCCAAAGGAATGGAATTCCAGAAGTCTATTTCTTAGCTATCTAGATTTTGTTGTTCGAGTTTGCTTAATATTTACTCAGCTTTTATTGTTGTTTTGCAAACTAATTCCACTTTTGCTGTTATCACTGTGTACATCCTCTCATATTACAGGTTTGTCAACATATTTAAGATGACAGCCATGTTTCATTTATTTTCTGGGGGAACATAACCTCTATTTTTTTCCTGATTTTCTGTATTTAATAAAAAAGTGTACACTACATAAAAGCAGACACAGCCAACCATGGACTTCAGGCATACATCGGTGAGGAGGAAAGATATGTCTGGTTCTGCCCATGAGGCAATGTCTCTTAGTAAATAAAATGGTCCAGGTCCTGTTCTCTACCCTTGAGGTCACATATCATAGCACAACTTTCATCTCTATAGTGAAAATGTTTTTATCTAAAAATAACTAACCAAAAAACCCAGACTAAGATCTGGATCCATAATAGGACTTCTGTATGAAAATATTCTGCTTAGCTTTCGGGTGTCCACAGTATATAATATAATTTACAACTCCCAGTACTTATGTCAACTAGAAAGTTAAGAATTTCACACTTCAGTATTAATTCAGCATAGACAGGACAGTAAGCAGACTATATTACATGAACTATCTTCTAGGCAGGCTTTTAAGCTCTGTGACGGGGAGAGGGGAAGGCAGTAGGCAGCATAGGAATGGTTGCTTTGTTACTGTCTTCTAAGATCTAACGAGTGATTCTAGTGATCCCATCCTTCATAACATTTTGCAGAAACTTGTCTTGCTGAGACAAGGTCTTTCTCCTCTTAAGGGATTCAAGACAGCATTTTGTGGGGGAAAGCCCACTAAGTTAGACGGAGAGTGGCACAGGAACAGAAGTTGGAGTACCTTCTTCCCTTCTGCTTGTAGAGCTTGTCCACTCTAGCAAAGGAAGAAAACTTAAGGGGAAGAGTAAATTGAAAAAGTTTGATGATGTTATAGTAAAGGTAATCCTCAGTCTCAATTTGTGTTTAATGAAATGATTCTCCTACAAACTGTATGAGGCTTGCTTGCAAGGGAGAATAGCTGTCCAGGGGAGTCTCAGCTTTATGGAGCTGCAAAGTTACAGTTTTCTCCTATTCTGAGGATGAGAATCTCAGAAGTCTTTCAGTTTAAGATTGATAATGCTGCACACAGTCCTTATAGCCATCCCAACCTTATTTGAAATGCAATCTTTGTAACTTGAAAGAGTGCAGTTGTGGGTTTAAACTTCTTCAAGTCAAATGAGGGTAGTCACTCAACTCTCCCATTTCCAGGATGAGTGCATAATTGTGACATTATCATATGAATGAAGACAGGATCACCACCTGGTAATTGAACTTGGTAATGCAATGAAAATGTCATGACTGTTTCTCTAGTGTAATTCAGGTTTAGGAATTTGTACAATATAGCAGCAACTGGAGTTTTTTGGCCATATAATATATTGGGATAGGGGTGCTATGTGCCCAGCTGGTTTAAATTGCTTTTCTCACCCTTTTTTTGGTTATTGTAATGTTTGTAATGTTTCTTTTCTTAGACTGGAATGCCAACAGGAAGATATCAAATTCTAATAATTAAATAGCCTCAAGAGATCGAATTGCCTGACAATCAGTCCCTCAGTTTCTCTCTTGGTTCAGACATGAGCTTTAGTTTCTTCCATCCTTGAGGAGCGCACACACATAGGCTTAATCGTGAAGAGAGAAAGCAAGGAATGACATCTGTGAGTTTCCCTGTTTAATATTTAGACAAAATCTGATAGATTCCCTTAAGAATTTTCCTCTTCAATCATTTGACCTTTCTTACTGGAGAGAAGTTAATCCCATTCCATATTAGAAATGTTTATTTTTCACGTGTTGCAATGGTAATAGGTAATGAACTTTGATATTTTGGAAGGTTTATTCAAATTATAAAGGTCTATTCTGCAAACGTAAAAAATTGTATAAGATAGTAATTTTCCTGTGCATGTTTTAATTCTTTTTTTTAAATCCATAAATTAGTTTTTTACTCCAGGTATAAGAAACTTTACTCCACAGGAGCTGTTGCCTTCCAGAAATTCAGGGCTGAACATCCTGTTTCAGATTATAAGCTTTGCTTTTGTAGCAGTACATCTGAATTTAAGAAAACAGAGGTGCAGAGAAGAGACAAAGAGACCCAGAGAGTGTTAAATTTCTTTTACACGGTCATATCAGAAGTAAAAGCTGCAAATGGAGTCAGCAATTCTAGTAGTCTGTAGTGATGCTATTTTTTTCGTACATTTTCCTAAAATATGTACTTGAGGAATAGTATTTTCTTAAGACTTTGAAGCCACAATTGGACAAAGACTATCAAATAAATACCTGTATCCTGTGATCCTCATGCATGGTAATATTTCAGGCATTGGACTCTCTGAACACAAAAGTCTTGGTACCTTGCAGTCAAAGTTAATTGCTGTTTTATTGTTTGAGAGTGTGTCATAACTTCTCTTGCATTCTAGCTTCAGACATTTGAATGGCAGCAGTGTCCATTCAGTTATAGGAAGCTTAAATTCAAATCATGAATGGTCAAATTTTAATCTTAGAGGAATACATCTTGAATTAGAGTTCAAAAATCAGTGATATAAGTGCAAATGTCTTAACTGAGCATTTCCAATTACTCTTAGGTCCTTCTGGCCATATTTTTAAAAACATTTTAAATAAAGGAAAAAAATAAGCAAAACCATATTTGTGATTGTTTAACCACAGCTTTTTCTAATTAGATCTAAACACCTAATATTTACAGAAATTTATTTCTTTGCTTTTTTCTTGAAAAGGAGTGACAATCACATGTTTTTATTCCTTCTTGCTTTTCAAATTGTTTTTCATTATTGAGAGAATTGCAGTTTTCAAAAACAATGTAGGGACCACACAGCCTTTTCTTACAATCCCATCATTCTTTATGATAGTATATGAGACTTAGAAATTCAGATAAGAGTGGTAGCTGTAGACAAGAAGCAATGATATGAAATAAATGTGTGTCTGTTTTCCAAAAGTGAATGGTGATTGTAGTTTCTGACCTGAGGGATCTACTGACATTGTCTGAGCCTATCTGAGAGACTTACAGGAGAATTGATAGGAGGGTAAATGCAGCAGGTTGTTTGAAAAACAAATAAACAAAAATACAACAAACTGGTTAATTTAATGTTTGTATATAATTTATATTGCTTTTCAGGCTTTATTTCTGTATTTAAGAAAAATAATATAAATGATATATCGTTATGGTCGTTTATTTCTAACCATTAATCTAAGGCCAACCACAAGGTTCATAGTGATGTTTCTATAGTTGGCATTTATTTTCACTTTAATAAAGGTTGTATCATAGTTCTTAAATTTGTATTACTGCTACTTTCTTTTCATTTTTAATTTTTAAATCTTCAAGAGAATATTAACTGTGTATTAATAAGAGATACATTAGAATGTGATGTAAAAGAAAAATGACAGGTCTGAATCACTAAAAGCCCCTCTGATCCCTATTACCTGCTGAATTACAGTGACTGAACAGCAACATATTACCACAGAAATCATACTGACATATAACTTGGCTAATCCATTAATAATATAGATGTGTAGCTCAGATCCTCATTTCCAGTGAAGTTTTAATACTAAGTTAGTGTTATTATAAGTCTGGATTTTTTGTTACTGTTTTTTTTGTTTGGGAGGGTGTGTGGTTTTTTTTTTTCATAATAATTGAATAATACATTGTTGAAATCTATTCTTCTTGGGAAAATGCTTACAAAAATTCAACAAAATAAACATATAGCTTATATTAGGAAAAATAATTTCTCATATAAGAGTTGGGTGCGTGCTGATTTAAAACTAGGCATTACTACAATTACAGTTCTGAGATTTAAAAATATCTATGATTCGCCAATTTCAGTTAACAACCTTCCCACTAACCTTCTGAGTAATCCAGTCCAGAAAGTACACATTAGTTCATGATCGATGTTCCTTTGTGTTGTTCACTATGATTATCTGACTTTTCTAAATGACTTTATGTAATATGAGGAAGAACGAAGCTTAGCTCATTTCAGTGTATCAAGAGAAGAGTCCTAGAAGCTGGGAAAGAAACCCTAAAGAAATTATAACTACTTTTTTTATTTGTAGACAAAATCAGTATGCATTTAATGATATCTGGAAGAACTATTCTTTTGTTATTGACTGAACATTTTTGAATACAGTGATGGTTAAGTGGATGCGGTTCTGAATTTGAGTTGGAAGTGCTTTTAAGCCTTTCTTGTGAAGGTCTTTTACAGATGACAACTTCATGATTAGTTTTCTGGTGAAGTTCCAAATTGTATATATTTATTGCTAAAATTAAGACTGTAGACATATTCACAAAATTGCTATGCCCTGAGTAGTTCTTATTTACAGTCTCCTGCCACTACATTAATTAGTTTTATGTAAATTTAAAACAAGATAATATTTTTAATTACTTTTATTGAAATAAAATGAACAACCAACCACACAACTTCCTTTGTCCCAAAAAGTACCTCAAAACACCAGAAAACCCCCCACCATAAAACCATTTTACTTCTTAACTTCTGAAATGGTATGTTACAAGGGGAAGAAGAGAAGGGAAGGAACATTTTGTCTTCTTGGTAAATGAAATATTTTTTAAATCCCCGTATTCTTTGAAATGCATTAAATACTGTACAAAATACCACTATAAGGGGAATCTGAAGTTTTATTGATTACATTATTTGTTATTTTTGTTCTGGCGACCAGCCAGTGACTCTTAGGGCTCAGCTAATCAAGCCAACTGTGTGTTTTCAGAGCATATGTCTAAAGCAGGGGATGTGAGTTTTTAACCCCTGATTCTGTATTGAGATGAGAAACTATGTGCATGTCAAAAACTTTGCTCCAGCGAATTTGAGCAGAAGGGAGGGACAGACACTAAAGCTGGCCAGTGACTGAAAGCTGAGGTGCACAGTAGTGCCCTAGTTGCTTTAGATAAAGCTTGATAAACCATAGGAAATCGTGCAGTCCTCAGTCTGCTATGCTCATATTATTTATATTTGTGTTTGGTTTTCTTGTGACTGTTCATGACCTGGACAAGCAGGTCAAAAAAACCTGAAATCACATTAGAGTTTGCTATTCTACCCTGGAGCAAAGAGGACTTCTAAGCCATGTCTTCCATTTCTTCAGCAGGTACAGAATTAGTATAGAGCTACAGAAATACTCATCTGCTCAGGTTGAAAAAAGTGCTAACTGCAGATCCTGGAAACCATTAGGTTGACCCTGAAGGCCTGATTCATAGACTATTTAAGCATCGTTAAGTGTGGCTTGAGGGTATAGATTTATAATCAGATACAAGTGATGTTTCTAGCAGATGCTCATCCGTGTTAACTTCAATCTGTATTTACTTCAAAGTCCTTAAATGTTTAATTAGCCTGAAATTATACTCTTCTGACAATAAAGTCATGTATGAGTGTATGTGATTTCAGATGTTTGACTGCTCTTTATGTGTTTTGTTGCCAGAAGCTGCCATTTGAAATGGAATATTTTGATTGGGATTGATTGTTTTGGATTGTTTGAGTGGGTGATGCTTCCAACTAGAAAGTTCTTGCAAGCAGATTTGTACATGTTTTTCTAACACTTGAAGGAGTAAAAAAAAAAAAATCCTGGAAAAAGTACACTCTTAGTGGTAATAAATGAAGATATGACCAATATATTTCTTCCTGCAGACTCAGTATGTAAAGGTATATTAAATAGCTGACTGACTTGATACATAGGGATCAAACTGGTTTTGATATAAAATCTAAAAACATTCCAAAATGCATAGTTTTTTGTTTAAAATTAATCTCTAATTGCAATCTGTGTCTCTGTTTACATCTTCCAGCCATTTTAATGGTGCATTTAGCAAAATCATGTTATTCATAAAAGTATAGCTAGCATGCCTTCTTCCTTATCTCTTGATATTCTTACTGAGAATTATTCCTTATATCTTTCTCAGTGTATGAATATGTACTTAACATGTGAAAATGACCTTATGGATATCGTAATTTCCTTAGTAAGTCAATAAACTGAAAAGTGAGATATTTTGTGCATAATACTTTTACAAAACAATTGTATAATTTTGCCTAATACTGTCTTACAAAACTATTTTCTTCATGAGAGTTCTCTTTAAGGACATATATATATATGTATATATTATATACATGTATATAGTGGTCATACATAATTTATTACTTGTGCAAACTTTTTGAAGTCACGTCAGGTCCTGTTTAATAAGAAATTATTAAAAACTTTGATTGCCTCTGTTGCCATTTTAATGACCAGAACAAGTTACAATAAATAGTGGTTTTATTCTGACTTATCATCTTAGAATTTGTCTTTTATGGTATGTACCTCACCTGTGTTAATGCACTTGTCACTCTCTGCTGTTTATGTTTTTGTGTTGGTTGGCAAAGGCTGCAGGTCTGTTATAGGACAGACAGTGGAGGTGAGTGAGCTGGCTCTATTCTGTGTGTTAGCTAACAGTTTGTTCCCTTGTGGATTCAAGATTCTTGAAATCTAAATGTCTCTGCGTACATGAAGCAGAAATGCAAACTTTGTGTATGCTTCTGTTAAGATACAGTGGGAAACAAAACAAATTGCGTTAGTGGATTTAATACACACAGAATTAACTTTTGTTGGTCTTATTTCCTAGATAAGGAATCAGATAACAAATTCAGTTCCAGGTCAATAATGAAAGTTTCCCTTTCCTGTCCTTTCACCATATTCAAAATAATGACATATAAACAGATATTTGATCCAAAGACACTCCATACATATATTATCTATATGTATTATTTATTATTAGTATGTGTATCAACTGAAGTTCTCCATTTCATGTTGTTATTTTTCTTTCTCTCCATGATGATAATATGTTCACTCTTGTTAATTTGTCATTCCCATTTTCTTTCTGGTTTTGTTTCCCTTTTTTTCATTTGCTGTTTGCCATGACAAGTTTTTTCTCTATCCATTTTTCATCGTCTGGATCACTGTCTTTCCTTCCACCTTTTCAATTTTCTTAGTGCTTTATTCCACAGTACTTTTTCTTACACTTCTGCAGTGTGGGTCTCAAGGGATCTGTTGCTCCTCCCTGAGCAAAGATTAAATACTCAGTTGGGTACAACTGGAAAATCAGCTTTGTGCTGCATGGTCAGTAAAGTGTACCAAAGTCAGGTTGGGAGAGAGTGTGAGGGAGCGCTACCCAAAATAAATTGCCTGCTGCAGACTTCTGTTGTTAAAGATGCAGGAATCAGAAGGGAAGCCAGCATTTGAGGAGGGATGTTGGGTGACTAGAGTTCCAGGGAGCAGCTGAAGTAGGTTTGCGCCACAGCATAGGATATGCCAGGGGCTATGGACACTGCCGAACTAGCAGGGCAATACTCTCACTGCGGGGCATCCTCCTGAAGTACCCCACTGAGGCCGAGTTGGGGACAGGGACAGGACCCTGCCACTGCCCAACAGTCATCAGGCCAGGCAGGGTGAGGAGTCAGATACAAGGTCAACCTGGAGATCCAATCAATGCAAGATCCAGTCTAGGCATGGAGTTTCCTGTAGCATAACTCAGACAGGGAATGATGGCCCTGGTGGTGTCCTCGGGGACATGACACTTAGAGCTGTTACTGATTCGTCCTTCAGAAATTACGCTTAAATGACAAGTCCTTTGGAGGCAGCATCTAAGTCTATTATCTACCAGTGAAAATATCAATAGAAATTTTGGTTCACCATAAATAAAATGCATCTGCTATTTTTCTGGCCTATGGTGTTCAGGGGTTTCAAAAATTTTGTGGTGCAAGTGCTAAAATGGACTAATTGAAGAATTCCAGAGAGAATGAAATATCTTTCTTTCAAATACCTTTCTTGTCTAAAAGAATTAGCACAGATGTCTCCTGTGGTTACTTTTAGGTAGTTTGGGCTTTTTTTTGTAGGGGTGTTTTTTTTTTTTTTCTTTGTTTTTGTAATTTGAAATAACTGTCGATAGCTACTTACCTTTTCTGCTCTTCAAAACTGATATTGTATCTTCGTAAGACAGAGTCCTGACTGATAGGGCTTTGTAGTCCACTTTTTTTATATATAAATTTTTATATAAATGTGTGTTCATCCTATAAAATATGAAGTATCAGTATCAGTTTCCTTTAACAAGGATTTTTTTTCACTGTGGAATTGTTATCTGTGATTTTGAGTTGAATAATGGGTAAAAAGGAACTCTTATTACTTTGGGGAGGGAGAAGAATGTAAGTGTTAACAAGTGCTGTGTGTTTACTTATACTACTTGTAATGGTTAGCATATATATATATGAGTGACTTGTATTTTGTTAAAAATTAACAGAATTGTTGTGTGAATTGCCTTTTGTCTAAAAATTAAAAGTAGGAGCATGCAAGAATATGATGTTACAGAGTTGTAATACTGTGTAGGTCAAAATCTGACTTTTGAGAGATTGTATCTTTTTTTTTTCTTTTCAGTTTCCATGTTTCCTTTTTTGTCAGACATAGAACAAAGAAAACAGATATGAAAACCAATAAACTTGTATTTAATTTTGACTAATTTATGCTTGGTTTGAACTAATGTAATGCTACTACATTAACAGGAATTTCTGAGTTAGATGGAGGTAAATTCAGTTAACATACAGAAGAGTAGGCATACATGTGAAAAATACTATATAGAAGTCATATAACAAAGAGAGATTATTCAGTGCAGCAAAACAATTAATGAATGTTTTCTCTGGGAGTGTGAATATGCTTAAAAAGAAGATGCTGTTTATTTAGGGCAGAAAATACCCTGGAGCTATCACTTAAATGTGATACCTTTCCTGAAAGCAGTAATGCTTGGGCTGTGGTTTGGTTTGGAAGCATATACAGAAGCAGAAATGTTTGGTTTGTGGTATAACCCCTGACAAGCTTGTGGCTTCAGTTTTCAGCTCTCTTACCTTACGTATCTTTGGCAACAAATAGCTAACCATGGTGCCTAAAGTTCACAGAACATTTGTTGGCCTTGATGTGAAAGCAGTGTGTGAATTTAATTGCTTGGGTTTGTTGTTTTTAGATTTGTGCCAATATGAATGTGTCTTTTGATTTGAATTGCTTGTTTCCTCTTGGCCACAGGCTGACTGAGTGGGCTGGACTTCACTGAAAGGAGCCATTTCACTGGGAAAGTGGAATAACTGCGGATCTCTCCCCACGGTTCTTGCTGGGAAGTGCTGTGCATTGCCAGGATTAAGCCAACGCTGAATGGGATGGGCCTTAGAGGCAAACACTCCCTTGTTTCTTCTGTCATTGGGATTTGTCTATGACCAGTCAGCTGAGGCACCTATCACACATCAGTTTTTGGTTTTTTGCTGCCTGAACAAAGTCACGTTTTCCCTCCCTTCACCTCCTTTTGACTACTTTTTAAATTTTATTAGCTTTCATTTTCCTTGACTGATTAATTTTTTCCTGGTTGTGGAAAAAAGAGCCCTGCTGATGTTGATTTAAATAATGTCGAAACCAATGGGACTCCTATGGCTGCCTTTGATCTTCACACCAGTGTGTGTCATGTTGAATTCTAACTTCCTCCTGTGGATAACTGCACTGGCTATAAGATTTACTCTCATCGATGGCCAAGCACAATACCCAGTTGTTACCACAAATTATGGCAAAATACGTGGTTTAAGAACACCTTTGCCTAATGAGATCCTTGGTCCAGTGGAGCAGTACCTGGGTGTTCCTTATGCCTCTCCTCCCACTGGAGAAAGGCGATTTCAGCCCCCGGAGCCACCATCATCTTGGACGGGTGTCCGCAATGCCACGCAGTTTGCCGCCGTCTGCCCGCAGTACCTGGATGAGAGGTCACTGCTCAATGACATGCTGCCAGTCTGGTTTACAGCCAATCTGGATACTGTGGTGACATATGTTCAAGATCAAAATGAAGACTGTCTGTATTTGAATATCTATGTGCCCACAGAGGATGGTAAGTACACTAAAGACCACACTGAAATGCACTCACCACTGCACATAAGTAGTAGTGAGGTCTTTAAAGCCTCTTGCTCCATTTCCTACATGTTTTATCTGTGGAAATAGAATATGCCTCTGAACATGCATTATAAGTAATACTTTGTAGATTGAACATGCTTGTATGAATTCTCTCTCATATTTCAGCGTAACACCAAACAACAATTTCATTTGCAGGCAGTGGCCAGGGTGTGTGAGCCAGCCTTAAGTTTACATCTGAACTGAGATGAGCATCATTCACAAGAAAGGAAATGGAAAATAAGCATTAACCAAAAGTAACATATTTATTTTCCTATGCAGGAATGGTACCAATACTGCCACATGCTCATTTTTAAAGGAGAATTTCCCTATTTTTTTTCTTTAGTTTTATTATAAAATGTCTGAGCCTACTCTTCTTTATTTTAATTGGTAATATAAAATTGTTACAGTAGTTCAGTTTGCAGTTTTTTCTGGGATTTTTACCTATGAAACTTGTCAGTCAAACATTTTTCTTCATTCACTAAATTTAAAATGAAGTAGTCATGATTTTATTATACAGAGATAAACTGGTGGCCTTAAACATTCATCTGTTTTCTTCAATCCTTTCTCAAGGCAGCTACTTTAAACCACCTCCTGTAGACAAAAGCAGTGAACACAATTGGTAACACACAACTGGTATTGCTTCCCAAACACAATTGGTAACACACATTTGGCATTGCTTCCTACAGACAAGACCTGTTTTCATCAGGCTCCAAATAAATTAATTTTATTCTATATCACAAGGTAATAAAAATTTCTATGGGCAATTATATTTAATATTCTGTTAAAAGCCAGTTCTTTCAGCCACTTACAATGTGGTTACCGATGCATAACGTGGCAGATTTCTCCCAGATATGCAAATCCCTCCACTTTTGCTGAGGGTTTGATTTGCATAACCAAGGCATTGTTATTTCTCAGTAACCATACTCTGAATATGCAAATTTTGTACTTTGATTATTATAATCCTTCTGCCTTGATTAGCTTTTTTACTCAGAATTTCCAAGCTGTTTGCCAGCAATAAACATACCACCTTCTTTTCCTGTTCTCATCAGCTGAAGCAAAAACTTGAAAGCTAAAAATAAAGGGGTAAGGTTTGGGAATATGGGGAACTCTGCAAACATAAATAGTACCAAGCTGCTTAATGAAAAGTGCTCTGAAGGAAAAGCTGTGTATATGGGGATCTGTGCGTGCATGTATGTGTGTGTAGTCACTAGGGTCAGCCTGCCCCTAAGAAAGCATTTCAGGTTAAGGTTTTGTTTGTTCTCACTGAAGCAATATCAACTCTGCTAACTCAGTCTTATTTTAAGGTCCGATGTTAATAAATCAATATATTCCTTCAATCTAGTAATAGGAATTTTCATCCATTACTTGAGGAAGACAGGAAATTAGACATAGAAGGATACACGCAAATGTCTAGAAGAATATTTGATATCAAATGGATAATAATAAAATGCTGTGTGCTGAATGACTAACAACCTATAAATATCCTCATCTTGTGTGCAATAGCTAATGACATTTGCTGTTAGGTTGAAATGATAAAAGACTGATAAATTCAGTTGTACCTATTGTAAACCTTTTTGTCCACTTAATTCTGCAAAAAAGTGTGTTTTTCTCTTCCTTCTCATTTTAGATTTTTTTTTACACTAAAAAGCATATAAATGGAATATACTTGCCTTTATATATCCTTTTGGAAATATAAACCCATGCATAGAAGAGTATATAGCTGAACACTGAGACAAAAGGTTTGCTGTCAGTGATGAGCTGAAGGCAGGATTATTCCTGTACAATATAACAAACATTTTTAACAGGTTCCAATGGGGAACAAGAAAGTTCAAAATGAAGAAATGGAGTACATGAGGTGTTAATTGTATGCTGTATATCTTATCACTAGTTAAATATAACTCAGTGTGGCTTTTTTGATGAGGAAAATATATAACCTTCTGCTCATAAAGATGATTAAAGAGAACTGCCATAAAAATCTCATCTCCTAAGTTAGTGTGTCTCCAAATCATACTAAACATAAATAGCCTTAAATTGTAGTCCATACAATCTGATTAAACACATTATGCTTCATTATATGAATCTTAGTTGGCAAAATTAAGCTACATTTTTATGGAGACAGACCATGAAATTAGTTTTTGAAGCAAGATCTGAAAGTGAGTTACACAAATTCACATTTACAATTCTTTCTCAAGTACAGATTTATTTAAAAGAGTTTTAAAACTGTTTTGTGTCTAGAATAAAAGGTAGATGGACTGATCCAAGTCTAATTAATATTCTGTCTATGAAACTTAATAGGAATCATTTTAAAACTTTGTGGAAAAGAATTAATGAACAACACTAATGAATTAACTGTGGTCACATGTGGTGCTTGCTTCGATTCTAGTGAATAAGTAATCAAAATGTGGCTCACGTTTGGTGGGTTTTTTGTGGCTTTTTGGTTGTTTGGTTTGGTTTTTTGTGTTTTTTTGGGGGAGAGGGCAGTTTGCGGGCTTTTTGTGTGTGTGTGGTCTTGGTTTTTTTTCACTATATAGCATGACCTGTTTCTTATTACTTGTGTGGCTTGTTCAAAAGGAACCAAATTTTGATCATGTACGTTGTATAAAGAGTTGAAGAGTACATGCACACATGCATCTGATTTTGGAATTGCTTCACTGGAATTCTGCCGGTATAAATTAATGGAAATAAGAGTAGAATACAGTTCCTTTAACTGGGTAGATAAGATCAGTTATTTATAATGAAATAGTTTGAAATGTTGCTGCTTCTGTCTGAAGAAGTACACTGAAATTAAATGGCATAAAATTCTATAGTTCCCTAAAATAGTTGGAGCATCTAGGTAAAGAAATAAAAATGCCATGTTACACACTTTATATCTGTATTAATCATAGCCTTTCTTTTGACCCATAAGATTCTGCATTTCAAATGTCAAATACCCACAGAACCCTGTCAGAATTTCCAATATTAAAATGCTCTTACAAAGCAAAAAGTATCGTTGTTTTTAAGAGCCTTTTTTTTCATTTTAGATGAAAATACTGTTTATGATACAAATCAAAACACACACCTTACAGAATACTTCTGCAATTCTGTCCATTTGGATTTTTGTTCTTTTGCTGTTGCTCACAGGACAAATGGTTTCTACTGACCCTTTCGTTAGAGTAGCACTTATATTTCAGAGAATCTAGAGTAGATGGAGAATTTCAATGTCATTTTCCTTGGCCTTTGGAAGGGAAAGAATTGTAATCACTGTATCCATCAAGATTTTTTTTTTTGTCATAACAAGTATATAAATAGTAATGCAGTTATTTTAAAGATACACAATGCAAGCAATAAAGATAAAATTTAGCGAACTGCTTTTATTTTACATGTCAAAGCTATAATCATAAGAAATTACTCAGAACTGAAACAAATAACATATTTATAGTAAAATTACAATTTTCTCCAAATTGCTTTCTAAACATTTGGCTTGATCTTCAGAATCATTTGTATGGGGTATATATTGTCTTATCTGCTTTTCCAGTTACTGTAAACTGTAATTTTCCTCAAGAATACTTGAATGTCAGTTTTGAGGAGGTCATCCAGGGAAATGATATTGAGGACAGTCTGTTTATTATAACTTCAGTCTGAATATGGGTTTATCTACAGTGGAAATGCTAGATTGAAGAGGACACAGACTGTTAATCGGCTGTGCTTAATCCCTGGCCTTTATCATTTGAATCTGTGGACGCTGAAGGAGATTGCTAACTCCTATCATAACTGGGAAAAAAAAACAACAAAGCAATAATGACAAAAAACAAAGAGAAAAGACCCTTAATTTGTATATCTTTCATGATCAACTTCAAAACTATTAATAGCAAGGAACGATAAAAAAAATACACAACAACAAAAAAGAACAAATCTGTTTGGTTTTTTGTTGTTGTTGTTTAAAACCTGCTCTGTTCAGATCAAAACAGAAAATAAAAAAGGTGACTTTTTCTAGTCTTTGCATGATCCCTAGTGTGCATATATACTTTAATTTTTTTGTTACATGGATGGAGGGTACATATTACACAAGCAAGTAACTACTTAACCACTGTATATCTGTTAGAGAGTAACTAATGTTTAGCATCTTCAGAGGTTTGCTGCTAAACATGCTCTGTGAGCTCTTGACTCATTTACATCACAATAAATACAGCTGAAGTGACAACAAAAGGTGGGAGGCCATGATACTTACTAATATTGAATAGGTGGGCCATAATTTTTTCATTAGATTAGGGAAACTGAGGGTATTGTCCAGGACTAGTGGTATATTTAACTGTGGACTACCAGGAAGAAAAAAGTCCTGGGCAAGAACAAAGAGATCAACAGCGTTCCTTGTCTGTGCAGTGATGTGAAAGAAAGGTACTTGCATCTTTAGACTCTGTGTCTATCTGACTAAGAAATAAAGAAATTAAAAACTTGAACAGAGCTGATAAAGAAGATGTGTCTTATGTGCTTTCTATAGCTTATGTACCGTACCACTTGCTCATATTAGTCAAATGTCTCCTTAGTATATAACTTATTTGCAGCCATCTCCTTGTCATTGCTGTTGAATTGCAGTGTTTGTTTAACTTGGAATAAGTCTTTCTATCCAAATAATACTGAGAACACTCAATTGATTAAAAATTGGGTTTTTTTTCCTTTTTTTTGCAAGAAGGACAAAAAGATTGTAGAAAGATGAGTTCCATCTTTAGAATTATTTGATGGCATAGAATAAAAAATAGTAAGCTATTCAATGGCCTCTTTAGTATGGGAAATATGGGCCCATACATAAAAATTGTAAATAGTGTACAAGACAGGTACAATATGGTACTACGTAATTTTGTTGAATTATTAGTAGGTGGTAATAGTAATAGTAACTTTTATTCTCCAAATAAACCTAGATTTCTACACAGTAAGTGCTCCTAAGCTGCATGTTGTTACAAGCAGGTGCATATCTGACATTTTTCTGGAAATGTCAAAATTGAAATTGTTCTATTATTTCTTCAATACTTTTGTAAATGTAAGTAGCTACTTAAGAAATCAAATCCAAGATTTATATATATAGCTTCGAGAAATTAAGAATCCAGTATCTCTTGCTTGTGTATTTGTAGTTTTGATTCTTCAAACTCTTTATTATGTGGTTTTTTAAAGTCAATTATAATTTGTATAATTGGTGTAGAGACTTACAGCTTTACTTCTGTTTTCTGTATTTTTAAAATATTTATTTTAAAAAAGTATTTTTAAAAGCAAATTACTGTTTAAAAATATTTTACATTTGTTTAAAAATATATTTAGGAGGGTTTTAATAGATTATAATGTTTGAACAGTTTTGTATTACGGAGCAGAATACAACAAGTGTTTTTTCCCAGTTTCAAGATTGTCACAGTTTTTGTCAATGACTGGTTTATTTTTAACCTCCCGTCTTTCAGTCAATTCTTTGTCTTCTTTGGAAAAATACAGATTCATTATTTGAATTATCTTGTTATTTAAATGGATTTCATCTTATACTTTAATTATACACAGTTATGCAAAAATTATACACAATCAGCTATATCCTTTTGTAAAATGCTTGTATCACTTTCTGAAGTGAGAGACAGTAATAGTGAGCAACAATTACAATATGAAATGATAACGTTGGAATTATTGCATATAATCCTAGTTTAACATAAACTTTTTAGCATCAGAGAGAAAATCGCTTTCTGATGTGAAAGATAAACTCCCTATTGTGTCAGAGCACCTCAAGCCAATTCTTTCACTGTTAGGGTCCAGTATATCCCCTTCTCCTAATCCAGAAATATTGCAGCATCTGTGAGAAAGAAGAAGGCATATGTCTGGCTATCCTCTGCCTACCAGGATAAAGCTGTGGGTAATCCAGGCCTGTATTTTACATTCTTGCTTTTAACAGTCACAAATACCTTCTGACACCAAAGAACAGGACTCTAATCTAGATGAAATAAAGTTCTTAAATCCTTAGAGCTAAATTCAGCTTTAGTTGCTGATTTCGAAATGCTGTCCTTGCCTCGAGGAGTTGCCCATTCCACAGGCACTTTACAGGATTGCACCCAAATGGCCTTTTCAGGAATTGATATGCAGTGAAGCCCAGCGAGAAGATTCAGGATTCAGTATGACATCATCCAACCTGAACAGGATTTTTGGCACCGTTTCCCAAAGTCTCATCATTGCCTCTTATTGAAAAACCTGCTAGAATAGGGGGAATGTTTTTTAAAACACAGTGAATTAATGGTTCTTCCGCAAAGATGCATTAATGTTATCATCCTTTTAGTCAAAGGACAGTGCCTTTGGAGTTGCAGAGGCTGTGCCATTTGGTCCAGTGACGCAAAAGAAACAGTCTTGAGTCATGTGGGTCATGAGGCAGATCAGATAGGCAATTTTACTTCATTCTGCCCATTGACTCCCACCTGTCTCTTCAGGATGTTTTGGAGTGCTTTTTGGTGTCTTTTGTTTGTTTGTTTTTAATGTAGTTTTCCTCTGCACTCCTGGAAAACATCTTTGTACACTGCTGCTTTTCACTATGTCTCCATGCTTTCTGACAAAACACAAATCAATATGGTGCTGAGCCTGTGCCTCTGTCTTAGGGTAATGCAGTGGGTCCTCAACAGTCTTCTGAATAGTGAATAGTGTGGGATATGCTCGCATCTTAGCAGTGCCATGGGTATACCATTTGTATTAGCTTTGATTTCTTGTTGAGGGTTTTTGATCTTAGTGATCTTCCTTCAGGTGTTTTTTTGCACAGATCAGGAAGTTTTGAAATTTATTTATCTCTTTTTGTTCAAATTTTGTTCAGTTTCCGTTACTTAGCACGTTAATTACAGCTTCACAGAAATCTAATACTTGCTGAGTAGCTCAGCTGATTCACAGAAAAAATAAATTAGTCTGCATCTGTGGTATTACTTAAAGAAATTGTCCCTGCATCGTGATAGTCATATGTAGTGTGTGAACCAGGCAAATTTGCAATTCTATTCTAGAAGTGTTACAAAATAAATTGTCACATTTTTGAAATAAAGCAAATGCTCATCATTTGCTCCTCAGAATTCCTGATAAAACCAAAAAGAAAAGTTTATCCTGAACATAATAGCCTTTTGCACTGTACTTTGATCTGTTATCCTTTTTAAATTAAAATATCTGCAGCATTCAAGTCTTTCCGTCAGTGCTTCTTGCTTATGATTCCAGATAAAATTCTCAGAATGGCATATAATCAATTACATATGCTTACATTTTGTGATAGTATTAGTTGAATGTAGTAGTTGTTACCCAAATAGAAAAGACAATGATATTAAAGATAGTATATTTCATTTGTGTTTGTGATATTATCATCATCTGAGGAAATACAGATGAACTTATGTTCTTAGACTTTAGGGCTTGTTTAATCTGGACGTTGCTCCTGGTACCCAAAGAGACAAACAATGAGAAATAATTATTATAAAACTGTGAAAATGAACTAATGCTTACAGCTATCTGGTGCTGATGTGTAAAAAATCCATTACAGAAATGTTATAATAAAAGGAAAATTTGTCTTTTACAGTTCTTGCTGTAGGCAAACTTATAGTGAAGAATAAATTTCCTTGCAATGCTAAGCCAAATTCCTACACTATATATAGGGAATTTTAGTCCCAAATAGAATTTCTGATGCCTCATTCCAAAATGCTTATTATTACTGCATTGGTGTTAAATGGATTTTTAATTGACAGCGTGTGACATATTTAATCTAATGGAGAGAAATTACTTTGAGCTGACTGAAATGACTATCCTATTAATCAGTTTTAATGTTTACAAGCCATCATACTGAAAATCATGGATACATTGTCTGATTTATTAAATATGCAGTAGGGCAAATGAAAACCCAATCCAAATATATACATTTCATCCTCTTACAAATAAATTAGAATCAAATTATCTTTTATGTGGTGTTTTTAACATGGCTAGGAAATTTCAAATAATAATTCTGCATTTGCAGTCCTACCTCAATGGTTGTGCTTTCACTTGCTACTCATGCTTTATTCATCCAGCAGAGGGAGCAAAAGTTACCAGCAAACTATTTTTTTCTGTCTCCCGACATGGAGAGTGCTGAAAATGATGCTGGTGATTACAGTAGTAAAGCATGCAAACAGGTACTGGTTTATGCCCTTTAAACAGATACAAAGGGGTTCTAGCCAATTTTTCCAAGCTGAAAATTAATAACTTTGCATGTGTTTTATTTTTGTGGATTGAGGCATTAATATATTGACTTAAAACTATCAATTAAAACATGCACTCACACTAACAGACTTGAAACTATGAAATAATAAAAGTTTAGATGAGAAGCATACTGGGAATGCAGCAGTTTGTAATTGAATAGCAAATAATACTGCTACAGAATTTGACCTGTTCAATTATGGTGAGTTAGTAGAAACATTCCTACATAAAAAGGAATATTTTTGTCCTTCTAATTTGTAACCAGAATTGAGGGCCAGATTTGTTTTTCAATGAATGTCATTGACTCTCAAACTTCTGTGTTACAGTTATACAGCTGAATCACACAAAATTCCAAATGTATTTTGTATCCTTTTATTTAACTTACACAAAAATGGTAAGCATGCTGAAGTTTCATCCCCTCTGAAAGTACAGAGTGTTTAAAGTTGTTACTACCATCACGTTGAAATTAACAGTATAACTAGTAGTGCCAGATTGCACAGATCTTGAAGGGCTTCCCCTGCAAAATACCTTGCTTCCCTGACTGAAAAGGATGGGTATGTTTATGGTCTTGCTGAATTGAGATGCTTTTATCTTCAGAATTCCCTCTAACTAGACAAAAGATCTTGTAACACCTTCAGGGAATAGATGCAATAGGCTGAGCTGCAGTTGATGTTTAGGATGTGTCCTTGGGAGTTCGATCAAATCGGGTGTTTATTGTGATTATGTGTAAAACCATCCATATGGAATAATTGCTATGCTTTGTCACTAACAATTAACTCAAAGTGTATTTAAGTCAAAAAAAAATGACACAAACACTGTACAGAAGAGAGCATCTTAGTATGACAGTTTCTCAGTGTGAATATTTTAATGAAAACAGATTGAAGAAAGGACTGAATACAAATAAATGCAGTAACATGAATTTTAAAAATGGAAAAAGTTTCCAAAAATCATGCTGGATGTTTTATTCTTTATTTTTGTTATCAAGGGTTTATCTATAATGCCTTTAGTCTTTTTCTCAGAGCAAAACCATAGCAGATGTATTGAATAGCTAAGTTTTTATTCTGAACTGCAGCTATTTTCACAGTAAACCACTGAGTGATGTTCAAACCATACTTTATTATTCAGTTTCACTGTTCCTTTAAGACACTTCTTGTTACTGACTTTTGCCATAAGATAGTCACCATTAGATCTTAAAACCAGAAGATAAAACAGTTATTTCTGCATTGTAAGTAGAGCTAGTGTAAAGTGCATTTTCTTCATGAGGTATTTGGTGAATGTGTTATCACAAGTACTGTTTGGGGTTTTTTGTGTGGTTTTGTGACTTTTCTATTTCTTTTGTAAGCATTAGTTGGAACCACAAACACCTACAAATTTACCTTCATTTCTTGTGCAGTTGTATTACAGATTTCTTGTTTAATACGGAGATGTGAAGCAAAATTCCCTGGATTTTTATTGGTTTTTCTGATTATTTTTTTTTTTAATCCACAAAAAGAATTGTATTGCTTAGTTACACTGGGACTGAGGTGGTCTGAGGGCATTTCTAACAGCGAAATATGTGAGATAGGCTTATCGGCTGCCTTTGTGCCATGGTTGTCCATGTAGAAAATAAGGATCATACTGATTTTCTCTGATTAGAGTTAGAAACAACTCCAATAAGGAAATGCCTGTGGGTGGTAAAAGGCTCAAGTTACTTCCTATATACTTATAACCTAAAAGACAACATTCTTACTCTTATTTGTGTGGATCGCTTTTTTCTAGGCTCTCTCTTGTTCCCTGTGACCCATTTACTGGCAGCACTTTGCCTATCAATGTGTTGTATTGTAACCTCTAAGCAAAACTCTGGAAGGTCCAAAGAGCAATAGATATGAGAGCCATTGTACCACAATGATTTTGAAGAATTCAATAAAGAGGTTTAAAGCTAGGGCTTCTAAAAGACAATTTGACTCATTTACTGATAGAAGAGTGAAGCCTTGCTATGAAAGTTGACATTTAATTCTTTACTCTGTATCTTCAAAAAGTGGAGTCAGAAATTAGATGGCAGATTCAAATAATCTGCCAATGTAATGTGCTTAAACTCAGAAGGGATCAGATAAATTACTGATAAATGAAAAAAAACCTGTTACTGACACTTACTGTGATGCATGATTAATAGGTTCCTCTCATAAAGCTTACCAAAAGCATGAAGTCAGGAATGGATTTTGGAAGAAAGTCTGTTGTTTGCAGATGCAACATAATGGCTCGGAATGTTTGTGTGAGTCCTTTAATTTTCTTCATTATCTTTCAACTAATAAAGAAATTACTCCTGAGTACAATATAGAGTGTTTGCTCTAGCAGATCTGCCAGCTGGTTGTGACCTAGTTGGCATAACCCTTGTAGATCATTCTGAAATGAATACTTCACATGACCTATAAACACCCTCCTGAGACTGGACCTAATGGGATATGCACTTTTATGGTGGATCCAGCACTTTGGGGCTGCCAGATGCATTCTTTATGCGCAGAACTTATTTAGTGTCCTTTCAGTCACCTAAGACTGTGTAGACCAAAGACCTTAACCTGAACTATTTTCACTTTCTTGTGGCTGTTAAACAACCATTACAGAAAGCCACCAACTACTTTTATTTTCAGAGCTTAATTCTTTGAAGACATTATATTCTTTTTGCATGCAGCACACTTACTTTGTATAGTATTAGAAAAAGTTTTTTTTTTACGTAACCAAAGAGGTGGTTATTACTAGAAAATATCATACCTTTCCCTGATTCCGATGTCCTTAATACAGCGTTTGGTTGTGTGTTCCCTAGCTTGCATTCTCTGATCAGTTAGCTGTAACCTTGATTTGATTTCAAAGTCTAAATGGTTCCACCATGGATGAGTTCCCTCTCTACTGGCAGGCGCATTGCTCCATCTTCCCCACAACTAAGAATGACTAAAAAGAGTTCATACACAATTGGGCTATTGCAGTATAAGAGATAGCTACATGAGTTGACTATGCTCACAGTCTTAGTCTATTATAAATGCCCTGACTTTTAACCTAGATGTAAAAAGCATTATGGAAGGATGCTTAAGCTAATACATTTTATCCTATGTTTGCTGTGAGTTTAAGGTACACATACTATGAACAGCCACAGTTTATCTAATGTGTTGTCATGGTAATGATTCACACCCTGAGAATTTAACTATTTGTTAGCTCTAATAATCAAGATAACATATGAATATGTAATTGGTAATTTTATCCTAGTTCTATTTGAAGGTAATGTGAACTTCAGCTGAAATAGAATACAATAGCAAGGGCCAGCACCCTTGTATGTTCATCAGGATAAAACAAAGGTGATTACACCCACCCCCACATAACATATATGTCAAGTGAATTAAGGAAGTTTTTTGTTCTCTTATCAATAATACAAATATGGTCATTTGGAAATCACAGATAGATTGTACTTGTGATTTGCTATGTTCTTTTTGGAAATCTTGGGACCAGCATTGGTCATGAAGAGTGACATATTCCTGCAGTATTGATGCCACTCCCATATAGGCTACAATAATGCCTAAACTTTATTAAGAAATAGTTTTAAGAGCACTACATATCATTTTCCAAACATATATTGGCTAGCTTATAGCCCAGGAAGTACATAAACTCTTGTGAATTTTTCATGAAGGATGAAAAAGGACTAACCTATTTGCCCAATAAGTGTTTTGAAAATTACTTTCATATTTGATTGATGTTTCCTGCAAAATTACCTATGTAACCTGATAATTTGCATTATACTTCAATACTCCCTGCTGTGCAATGGGGTAGCATAGATAAGCTCTCAGGTAAGAGAGCTAAGGACAAACTCTGCATTTTTGCTGAAAAGTTACACTTCATAGGTAATGTCACAGGCCACAGAAATGAGTAAAGAAGAATGAAGTGTTCCTTTATTGTCTGAAGAGGGCTATCAGTGCTGTAGCTTGGAGGAAATTAGTTTGAGGAAGCTGGTAGGCCTCTCATTTCTCCCTCAAAAGGAAAACTTCTATTGAGCACAGCCCTTATGATTTTAGGGGGGACTTGTGTGCTCTATTAGATATAAGCACTTTGTTATCTTAAGTTCAGCGGACAGGAGGTTGAATCTTAACCAGTCTGCTGTAAGAACACCCCTTAAAGGAATATCTGATAGCAGTCAAGTCACACAGTGTACCCAAGTGAAATATTTGGGCTTAACGATGGAGAAAGCTGGCTACCTTTGGGGAGCAATCCAAAGCTCTAGCAAAGTGGGGAACTGCCAACAGTTAGCAAATGGCCATAACAATACATTTCTCTAGTTTGGAGCTCACTGAGCAGAATTGACTTGCTGGAGAAGGTTGCTGAAGGAGGAAGCAGCGGTGACTGCCGAAAAAGTCAGCAATTTTTACAGCACTAGGAAGCTTGGCCTGAATTCGTACCAGACCCAAAGAGTATGCAGAGAACATCATCATCCTCCTCTGGTGTGACTAGGCCATGGCAAAGTAGATCTAAGATGGTAAATAAAACCTACATTTTCCCAGAAAAAACAGTACGGATATCAAAGGATAATTGGTTAAAAAAAAGTTGTGATAGGTTACAGATATTTTATTATGACCTTTCCTACTTTTTGTTTTTCCTAAATAGCACAGTATCCTCGCTATTTCATAATATGTTCTATTCAGCATATCTATCTTCTGCTTTCTCTGCAGATAAGGTACTTCTCTACATCAACCCTTAGCTTTTTATTTCCTCCTTTTTTGGACTTTAATTCACAGGTCTGAATAGGTATATTTGGTAGTTCTTGTTTCATCTTTTAGTGTAGGCCAAAAGCAGTCCTTTGTTTAGTCTTGTTTAGTGTATTTGTGTTTACTAGGAAAGTCCTAATCTATACTGTGATTATGTTGAGATACCTCCTCACGGTTTTATGTGCACAGAGACCAGTTTTGGAGCAAGCTGTATGATAGGACAACATTGACTTTGAAAGAATTGGCATCATGCTTGAAAAGTTTATTTGTACTACAATAAGTGGACATAAGATCCAGGTAGTTTTTTTGTATTAGGTTGAATGTTTTTGTTTCAAGAGCAGTTAAACTGGGCTTTTACATAAACAAACTCTTAGTATCTAATCCCAAGTGTGTATATATACATATATGTGTTTGTACATATACACACACATATATGCATGTTATAAACATCTATTACTTTTGCCAAATTTCTTACCTAATCCATTCTTTAGTAATCTGAGATCAAATATTTCAGTTGAAGGGTGCAACCTGATCCCTTTTAAGGGCGGATGAGAGATTTCCATATCAGAGAAGATCATAATTACTTTGATTCATGAAATCTGGATAGTTCAAGGGAATCTCTTTCCATTTGCATTTGAATATATTAATTTTGCAATTATTAATGAACATTTATTGTCCAGATAATTAGAAACTTCTCATGTTCTGCGGTCTTAAGCATCTTGCATATTCTGCCTCTTGAATTTTTCATTCTCCTTGCTCTCCAACTGTGATATTACTCTGGATGTACTCCCAGCCATTTCTTTTGTTTAATTGTTTTCCTTCCTTGATACATCACATGAACTTTATTATAGAAACATCAGTAGTTCCTGGATTTTTAAAAAGCTTTTTGTTACATCTTTGCTATCTTGTGGACTTCTTTTTCTTCAATTCATTAGGTTTTTTTCAGTGTTTCTGATTGAATCTGTAGTAGTGTTGTATTTTGTTGCACAAAATAACTGCCTGCCTATCAGCAGCCACCTATTAATCCTTTTCTTTACAGTTTCTAATGATACAGATAGATATTCCTGTTTAAAAAGAAAACCCCAAACCTATCAAGGTTTTTTCATCACTACTTCTAATTGCCTGCTTCCTGTTTCACAGTTACAGCACTGCATTTGCTGGAGGTTTCAGTATCAGCCTATATGCTTGAAATTTCACTGGAACTTCACTGGATTTCACACAAGCTTATACGTTTACAAAACTGGTAACCTCCTTACATTAATTAGCTTAGTAATCATTTGTTTATTTATTTTACCTCTGTTTCTTCAAGCAGAGGCATCTGAGTAGCTGGAAATAAGTATTTGGAAATAAAATGCATGTGTCATTTTACTGTTTCTTTACTAGAGGAAAGAAACTCCACTCCTTGAACTGACTCAGTATAGTCTTACTTACATTCTTTTGCTGCACTCAACCTGCAGATAAATAAAATATTTCTGTCCTTAGAGCTGTCAGCATAGCACATTCATTAACAATAAATAGGTTTAAACCTTTTAAATTAGCAGACTAACAGCCTCAAAAGGCTGCAGAGCAGCATCCAAGTTGTATGGCAATTTAGCTGGCTTTTAGGAAGGCTTTTCTGTAATTTAATTTATTTTGTCATTTTTCAGTGAACTCTTTAATTTACTGTGTTTGGATATAGATAAAATTTCCCTTTTTACTCCTCCCTCCAAATTATTTTTTGCTTAAGCAACCACAGGGCATATTATGCTGGTACTGATCATTTTTTTGACAATGGTAGGTGTAAATTTAGCTTCACAATACACGGAATAAACTCCAGGTAGGAAGTCCTGTTTTAAGCATACACGTTGCCAATAATTGGTATATTCCAATAATTAGTACGCTAGTTAGCCATGTGACTTGTCAGATTTGTGTTGCAGTATGATATACTTGGAAGTTATTGAATTTTTTAAAAAACCTTATTATTCTTTTTTTCCTTTTTCTAGTTGTCATTATTTTAGAGGTTTTTTTATTGTGAAATACAGTAACAATTGTTTCAGTTGGTATTTTCAATCTCAGTATTTTTTGGAACACTGATAGAACTCACATTTTTAAAAATTATGTAAGACTGAGAAATGCAGAAAAAGGCTACTGAAGAGCCAGAGATAATGTCTCACAGCAAAATATTTAAAGGACTCAATCTGTTTTGGTTGCTAAAAAGAAGATAGCAAGTGACTTGATTACAGTGTTTAAGAACCTTCAAGGGAAGCAAATAGGAAGTACTAAAAGACTCTTTAATATAACAGCCATAACAAGAATGAAGGACTAATATTTTGAAGTGAGTCTACTTCAAATACTTCAAGCACCCTACTTTTGTTTAGTTTAGTTTATATTTTTTTTATCAGTAAGGGCAATTCAATCTTGTAACAAAATTCTAAGAAAAGTGAAAAATTATTATTCATAACAGGAATGTATCTAAGCTGTGCATTAGTGTAATGCAAGTCATTGGGCTCACAGGGTTTCATAGTATAAAATATAATAGTAGCAACATTAGGAACATGTTGAGTTAGGGGTGCTTTTTTAAACTTTAAAAGCACATTTTTAGTGCCTTTGTTTTCAGTGATTCAGAAAATGTTTGTTAGATGGCTAACATCACCTTACCATTACCACTCTGACTAGACATCTTATTCCTAGCAGAAAGTTTTCAGCCAGGCTGTGGGACGCATGTGTGGGATGACACAGGTGGCATTCGACAGGCTCAGTGGGGAGTGCCAGAAGAGAAATCTACCTGTGACCATACATTATTGTTGCTGTTGCAGTGTCCACTCAGCTTCATTTCTTGGAAATGCATGCAATGCACTTCTTTTAACTGACAAAGCAGCATGCGTGGAATTAACAGAAATTAATAACGCCAGACTAGAAGAAAAAGCAATGTTGTACAGAGTGAAATCCTAAGTCTAATGAATCCTAGAAATGGTGATTTTGTTGATGTATATGCATATTCCAGAACTATTTTGCCAATGGTGTGCGTTTGCCTAAGCCAGCCTGTTCCTTAGGAGCTAAATAGTGGTTGTCTAAAATGGGAGAAATATTTTTTAATTTGTATACATTTACAGCTTTTCCACCAAGGGGCAAAGTCCCTTTGTTTCATTGCACACATTTACAATATGAACTGCGTTGTATTAGTTCCTTTAGCCTAATATGAGGCTTAAAAGCAAATAGTCTCAGACTACTAACACTTTTTTTCTGGGGTAGAATCAGTTAAGAGGAGAACAGAAGAGAAGTGGATTCTCTTTCATTGGCTATCAACATTTAAGGCATTTATCTGGAGTTTGGCGGGCAATCCATCTCTCTGCTAAGTGAACATAAACCCACACGTTTCTTCTCTCAAGGGGAAAGTGCTTCAACCACCAAACAATAGAGTATTCCAGAGTGGCTTTTCTTAGCCATTTCCATTTTCAGGGCATCAGTTTTTTGAATGTTTGACAGAATCATAGATAGAAAAAAATGTTTAGGTGCTGTTGAGAGAGGAAGACATCATCTGGTTTATAATTCCTTCTGTAATACTTGCCTGTTGTTAGTTCTAGGTGTGGGAAATGAAAATACCTCAGCAAGAAACTTGAAGTTTTGGAGAAATAGACTAAATACTTCAATATAAAGCATATTGGTTACAAAAAGCAGCTAAAATAAATTTATCTTTCTTTCCCAGGCAGTTTTCTAACTTAATACAAATATTTAATGCATTTTCACCTTTCCATTGTGTGGATAGTATTGATGCTTTGCCGCAAACAGCTTTTGTGTGGGCTACCAGTGCTAAACTGTGCAAGCAAAACACTACCACCACTCTGTATAATAAGAAAAACACAAACACAAAAGAAAATTGCAAAAAACTTTTCATAATACAAGTTAGAGCTAGCTTTTAATCTGGTCCTGTGGAATCCACATATCTTAATTTGTATATATTAACAGATGAAATTCATAAGAACACAGAATGGTGCCTTCTCCCTGCCCCTCCCCTGCCCTCTTACCAGAGCTCTTACATAGTAATAATAAATAACAATCGTTTGGATACAAAAGAATTAATACTTGTTTCTTAAACATTCATACCTTTGGTCTACTATTCAATTTCTCTGACTCCCTGCCTTTCACAATATTGCCAGATCTTTCCACGTCCCATGTGGCAATTCAAGGCAGCAAGAGATGACATCGTTATGGGGAACCCTGACTTACACATGAGCTGGGCTGGACTAGTTGATATGGTCATGGTGATTGGACTGCCAGTTGTTCAAATAGAGAAGGTAGAGTTCCTAAGTCAATCCTTGCTTTCCTCAGAGCCAACATTAGTTTGGATCTCTGCTATTCAAACTGCAGATGTTTTCTTCAGCAACATAAGGCATTGAAATTGAAGCTGAAATTAAATAACAGTGTAATTATTTGTAGAGAAAGAGAGACATAATTCCAGGAGGCTCATTGGCCTATGAAACCAAGTGAAACATGTAATTGCAAAATAAATCATACAGTCTTTCTCTCAAAAAATTCTAGACCAACTATGCATATGGCAGTCACAAAAATGAAGACCTTCCATCCTCATTTTTATGGGATGTTTCAAACCAATTTGTGTAATTAATAAGCTTGATAAGAGAGTTGTTATTTCTAAAGAATATGTACTGTAGTATAAAAAAATGCCAGGAAATTGCCAATATGCATGGAATACAGGGTAGTATCAGTTAGCACTAATAACTAACAGAGAGCAGCAAAACTCCCATGGACCACATTTACTGTTTGACTGTGAATTAAGAACAGCAGTATCATATGAATAACAACATTAGATATAGAATAGAGTCAAAAGAATTCTTGTTTTCTCTTCTAGAACTTTAATTAAAACAGCAGAGTAAAATCTTTTGCATAAAAAAGAGATTCAGTGGTGTAATCAGAATAAGATAATAGTTCATGACTTTCTGTATGAGAAATCTACTGTGATTTAAGGATAAATCCTTGTTAAATTTCGGACTGCAAATTTCTTTACCATTACTTATCTTGGTACAAAGATATGACATAACTTTTGTTTTCTTATTATTATGTTGTTCTTGACCAGACTGAGTACAGTGATAATCCTAATGATGTGACTATATGTCAGATGCTTTGGAAAATTCATTTTAGGTATATTTCCTTTTCAGAGATACTTCTTTTTGTAGCAAGTACCTATATACACATACTGTAGAGATACCAGCTTCCTGTAAAGCTTGTCAGTATGGTAACTTTGTATAAATGTTCAACTAGAATGTTGCCGGTATTTTAGAAGAAATGAATCAAAGTAGGATGAAGCAGGACACTGAATTTATGAGAGGGTATACTGAAAGTATGTCCTTCATGCCTATGCAGCACCATTCCCTGTGTTTAATTGTATCTCTCTAACTGTATGCGGAATTTGGCTTTTTGTTGTTGCCCTATAATATATGTAAGGAAGTCCGAGATTCCACTAGACATTAGAAATTAAGAACACATGAGACCTTCGCATGAAGCCTAAACATGAACTTCTAAATAACAGTCAGCTGCAATAGAAAGTTTCATGACAGCAGATGTGGTCATTGCATGTGTGGATGTGTGGTTCAAGGTATGAGCCAGTGAATGTGCACCCCAGGGGAGAGCCTTTCACCACAGACCACCTTGCAGATTTATTTCCTAGATACAGCTTGGTGCCAGTGGCATGTAAGGTTATAATTACAGCAAAAGATTGTGAGGCCAGGATGATTGTCACTGCAAATTATCAAAAGGGCATGGCATTTGAGACTTCACTGGTCCGAAGCTATCTGAAAAAAAATACAGATAAATAAATAGTGTGTTTACTCTGAGGAATAAGAATAGAATGGTGCAAATGAGGGGAACACAAATTCATTAGCTTATATGTTGGCAGTGCATTGTCAGGCATGTCAAACTGGCTTAGCTGAGTTTGTACAACTATATATTTTTGTTGTGTTTCGTTTTTTTTTAACCTTTGAATACAATACAAGTAAAAGGCTACCTCAAGTAGAGAATATCGATTTTTATTTTGAAATCTAAATTGTAATGCAAGTTTAGACTTCTGAACTATATTTGTCTGTGGATAAATATTTTGTAATAATGCAGCTTATTTTTACAAGGGAAAGAGAGGAACTGATCTGCTTTAATTTGGAATTTTCTTGTTCCTAATAATCAGAAAAAATAATATTTCATTTAATGAGGTAAAACAAATGATAGTTAATTTATTGTAAATAGTAGTAATTTACTTTGACCGTATTGGAGAGCCATTAGAAACAGATTACTCTGTGTGCAGATGTTTGTTTAATACTACATTTACCTCTGTTGTACCTGAAAAAAGCCATTATTTTACCACTGTGTTGTTTCATTACATTGTAGCAAAAATTGTACATTTTCAATGCTGTCATAACTGCTGTACCGAATTCCTAGTAAGTATTCAGAGCAGATGCCATCAAAAAGAAAAAAACCTGTTTGTGAATTGGAGAATCTAAATTTCTTCGTTTAAAGAGGCTACTTTAACAATCACATAAAATTATATATGAAGTGACCCTTAGAAATACAAGGTGTTTCAGAGAGTGAATATAATATAGATGAGGTTCAGCTACTAGAGGCAAAACCTTGAGAGAATGTTGTCACTATAAAATACAATAGTACATAATCCTATGCTTACCCTAAACTTCCAAATAAACCTGTATAACTAGAGTGTGCAGTGCTGTGTGAAGAACATGAGTTGCTCCACCTATAGTAAGTGTCCATGCCATTTACCAGAGCTAATTATCTTGAGTAGGAAGAAGGTGGTAGAGCTTTTCTGCTTCTTGTCACCAGTATACCTGTTTGGTGCTAGCTCAGAGATCTCTGTACACTGCTACTTCACACATTGCAGACAATCTCTTAGGGACTTATTAAAGCCATTTTATTTTTCCCTGTATTTGAAACTTATGTGTGTTCCCTGGATTATATATTTATTAATGTAACATTTATTTTACAAGTATGTTACTCTCCTGAAAGCTAATCTGCATGTTAGTATTACATTTAAACGTTTTTTTTTAAGTTTTCTATCTAGTCAATGCTTTACCACTTGATGTGATCTCCGTGGTTGTGTTGTTTTCTTTAAATAAGAGGCTGGACAGTAGAAACTGTGTTTACAAGAGAATCGTAGATACACATTCTAGAACTGAACTACTTATTGAGGACTCATAAATCCTGCCTGTCACTGGTGGCATAAATTCCTTCCTGGAGAGGCTTCCTCTCTCTATTGTTTGCTGAGGCTTGGTTTTCTTTGAAAAAAATTAGGGGTCTAAGTTACGTTTTGAAAGTAAAAATTTTACTTTTATCTAGATGTAGGGCTTAGTTCTCTGCTCCCTAGTTCTCTCTTCTTTCTCTAGTATTGCACAATAAATATTTACTTCTGTGAGTAATTGCAGTGATTTCGGGCTATTCCTAGTAATTTAGCATGTACTGTTGGAAAGAGAGCACATATCTCATTTTGAGTTTAATTACAAATTAAACCATCATCACAAAGTCATTGATATGTCTGGGAAAAAAGCTACAAAACAGTTAAGGATGTGAAATTTGGAGCCTGGACTTGGAACTACTCCTAGTTGTCACATTTGTTACATTAGCTATAAACTGGAGAAACCAAACATCATTTCCTTAACTGGGGATTGACATGCGTCACAGGATCTACAACATCTAATGATATGCAGTTAACTCCTTCTGAGCAGATTTAAACCTCACATCTGGATTTTGGTCAGAAGCTGTATAGGTGTCATTATGTATGCTTTGTTTGATATTTTATTAATCTCTATTTCGTTACCAATACTCTTCATTTCTTCTCATGAAATTTTTGCAGGTTTCCAGTTCATTTGAATGAGTAGTTTATGTACTCATGCATGTATTTCTGACTTTTGTTGCTCACTGACTCTTTCCAATGCTTTTGAACACAGTATAAAGCATGAAAATGTTCCACTATGACTATCTATTCTGAAGTTTGCTCAAATTATTACCTTATTTTTCCTCTGGTGTTTCTGACAGGTTATTTTGGTTTCCTGTTCAATTCCTGTCATTACTCCCCTGGCCTCCCCAACTCAATACAATCACTTTACATGATTTTAGATCTACCAGGAATTATTGAATTGTGTGTACCATGTATAGACTTTGATTATATTGTCCTGGATTTTCAGAAGTAAACTTGACAGCAGCTTTTGGCCCATAGCCATTACACTGTTTCCAGAATGAATTCCCAAGGGAACAGGATTTGTGCTAGTGTCTTGCAGTGTGGTCTGAGGCAACTAGGCAATAAAGGAAGGTGATCAAGAAGAACAAGCATTTTTTTCTTTGTACGCCACATCAAGGAGTAATAAAGGTCTCATCATAGGTTTCGTGCAAACATGGCTCATTTTTTCATTACCTGAACTGTTAATTAAGCTCCTGATAGTAGAATTTGCTGTCTGCTTTCTACACATTCTCTTCCAGTCAGGTATAACAACTTTGGAAAGGGACTTTAATGCTGGAACTGTTAAGGATAAGTTATATGAAAAACATGATGTAGCTTGTCATGAATTTTTGGGACCATGTTCTGCTGTTAAAACAACTTCTTCAAAATTCAGTCCCTAGAAAATAATTTCTATTTATTGATTTGGGTGGGCTACCAGAAGTAATGACTTAACAGCACAAGTTGTGCAGTTTCTTCTGTAGAAATACAATATTTTTATTTCTCTTTTAAATTGCAGGTAGACTTGAGATGATAGATCATTGTTAAAATCATGCTCTTCTTTTTATCGTTTCCAAGTTTCCATTTGCAGTATGTATATGAGCAATGGAACAAGCAGTACCTGGGTAGATACTTATGATTTCTCAATTCTAACAATGTTTTTAGACTAAGTATGGCAGTCATCCTAACAGGTCGTACAGCAAAGCTCATGTTATGCTGAGTGTAAACCAAGGACCAAAAACTAAATAACCTGTTTGCCTCTCTACTACCTGTTGAACCTTTTAGAACTACTAGGATCCACAGGAACATATTCATCATAGATACAATGGAATCCCTTTCAGAAAAGAGAAGATGCTAAATTTAATGAGGGCTGAGGAGATAGTGTTTTAATGTACTTCGTCCTTTTCCAGTTAATTTTTTCTAAGCTGCTGAAGACCTACTTTTTCCTCAATATTGTCTTATTACAACAAATGGGTATGATAAAATAGTCTTCATCTCACTCCATCTACACAAAATAACAATTATATTTTATGTGGGAACAGTTATATTGTTTCACAATGTTAATGGAGGTAATCTATGCCTATCCTAAAGTCAGTAGTCATTTTTGCAGCTTATATTAAGATGCATTTCTCCAAGCTAACATGTCATTTTTAAAATAGAGATTAGGACTTCAATATTACAGCAGTGAAAACATTGGCAATGTGTGACTTAGGATAATAATTTTCAGTGTTCTATTCAGAGTGCATGAAGTGAAAAGACTATATCTACAACATTCAAGATAGTAAGTCACGTTATGCAAAAAAAATTGCGATGGAGTCAAAACGCAACAAGACTGGAACTTTTAAAGGCATTATAAGGTTCCACAAAACCCTGCTGTATCTCAATTAAATTTCAGATAAATTTGACATTGTGATTAGTTTGCAAACAGGTGAATGCAACTATAAACAAATATCTGGGAAGCTGTACGTTATTTGAGAAAAAAAACAAATACACTTTTCTACTCCAAATTGATTTTCTTATTTGTTTGTTTTTGCAACTTCTGCATCATAGAGTCTGCTCTCAGACTGTATGTTCCACTTGTTTTTTCTGTTGCAAATGTGATGTATGATGCCACAAACTTCATAATCCAAGATATTGTTTTGCCAATAGCTTCTCTTGTGAGTGGCAAACTGCTGAAATTTTCATTCTGTGAGACTTTTACTTATTCCTCATTAGCAGAAGCTTGTTTATGATAACTTAGCTTGCCATGTCATGAATCCTTGCTGCTTGGGTGCAGGAAGAACATAGTACTTTTCACTTTGATAGAAGATTCCAGAATAAATGGTCCTATTAATTATAAGGAAATGTGGATGTTTTAGCATAAGCCTTAGAGCAAGTTCGTCCATAACCCTAAATTTTTTTAAAGACTTTACATGATCTACAAAGGAAGACTTTTCATCTTACTTAATGTTTATGGGATTCTGACCTGATTCGGAGTTTAACATTCTTGCTTTAGAAAAGAATGAGTCTTTGCTGGAGTCAATGATATGAATAATTATTTATGGCTAGATCATGCCTTTAGGCAAAGCCTTGAGAGAAAGCTGATGCATAATTAGCATTGTCTCAGAGGGAGCACTGCAAGGTATAGTGCCTTAGGGACAACCTTCAAGCTCTGTCCCCTTTTTCTTCCCGTCTTGCTTCAGGGACTCAGTTATTTTAACACAGCAGAGTTAAAAATTGATTGCTGTTCAGACACAGCATCTAAAGATTGTATTCTCCATGTAAAACTACCCATATTAATACAATTACTCTGCCTGCACCACTGTATTTGCATTACTTTTTTTTTTTTTTTTCTCCTTTGGAATGGCTCATTTAAGATGCAACTGTTTACTCTTATTTTACTTCAGTAAAACTGACTCCAAATTGACCTGATTTCAGTGGGGCTACATGCCTGACGTGTACATAGATTTATCTAAAGTGCCAGAATCAAGACCTCATTCCAGAAATGTGTTTATGTCTTTCTTTTGTCAGTCATAGTTAGTCACTTTTTGTTGTGATTTGATTCTGGGCCTGTTACTAGTATTTTTTAAAGACAGGGATGTTTGATGTGATTTATGTATAACATGTATTGTTATTAAAGGAGAAGGGCTAGGAAGTATATGAACAGAAATCAGATGAAATGTTTCTTTTGCAACTTGGAGTCATATTTTTGAGAATCAGCTGTAGTGAATGTCTTAAAGCTTGCCATTCATAGGCATCTACTCTTTTTACCAGTTGTAGCTCCTGCTTCCTGATGACATAATACCACTCTGCTTTCTGACTCCATTCTTAGAGACTGAATTAATGTTTCTCTTTCTCCAGCAAATTCTTAATCCCTCCTTCCCTGCTAATGACTTCTCACCTGCTTAAATATTTCAAGAGAAGTGGATACATCCTTTTCCTACTGCAGCTGTACCAGCAAACAAAGTCACTGCTTGTCACCCTGCAAGACAGCAGTTGCTGCCTCTGCTAGCAAAGCTACTCAGATGATTGTCTCCTAACCCATTTCAGTCAGAGTGTTTTAGCTTAATCAGTTTAAAGAGTTATTTTTTTTAACTTGACACATTTCTGTCTGAGATGAGCTCCAGAGAAATCACATGTGCAGTTGAATCAGCTTCTAGCAAGAAGACGGTAATAAGTAGATAAGAGGAGATTCAGAAAGGGTGGCAAGAAATGGTACATGCTTTCAAGAATGTAACTGCCATTGGAAGAGGATGAATATTCACATCTAAATTGAAGCCCAATCTTAATAAATATTCCATTTACAATCAGTTCTTCCAGAGAAAGTGATATTACCTATTCGTGCAAGCTATGAGCAAAGTGTGAAAGGTGGAAAGCAGAGTAGAAAACCAGCAAGACTCTAAACACCCTCTGTGTATACTTTTTGCGAAAAGGGGCAGAATACAAGCAACAGCTGAACATAAACCAAAACAACACTGAAAATTCAGTGTGTTCGTTAGATTAGACATAATTTACGCTCAAGTCTGGCAGCAGAAAAAGCAAGAGCATACTGGCATGTGACATTAGACTTGCTTTGCCAGTTTTTTTGCACTCTTGTTAGCCATTTCTCCATCTAAACTTGACTATTAAGGAGTATGGGATTAATGAAAAAATTAATGGTTTTGTGAATATGCCATTCATCTCTCCTATGTTTAAACATTGAGAAAAAAAAGTGCTTCCCAAAAGTTTATGTGGAAAAACAAAGTAGGAAATAACAAACTTAATATGGTTTGTGATGGAGAAAAGCTACATCTATGCAATCAAATATCTATCATATTTTCAAATAAAAGATGTTTGGAAAAATATCCCATAGCTAAATCCAAATGCTTCTGCTCAAGCACTAGGGAGTAGCATCAAGGCTAGTCTAAGAAAAGAAAAGAGGCAAGGTGAGACAAAGATTAGGCTTGTTTGGTTTTAGTCTTATCAGTTAGGCAAATTATTACAGTTGGTGTGCAATACTTTGGATCTAATCACAGTTGCTACTGCTGCCCCAGCTATCTGAATATCCTGCAGGTGACCAGCTCCACCATCAATCACAGTTTAGCTGCCAGAGACTCCATTACTTGCATTGGAAACAGTGGCAATAGGGCTGTTTTGATACTTTCAGCAGCCTGCTGCTGCATGGAAGTAATTTCTTCACCTAGAGATGAAGCTTGGTTTGGTAGTGCAAGAGCATTACACCCATGACATATAGGAAAACCTTACCCTAAAACCCTACCTTAAAGTTCTATTTAACACATTGCATTAAAAAATCAGGAACTCTGAACAGAAATATGTATTTTATCCTTAAAGAGGAAACATGCTTATAGTGAGAGTGAAGCATCTGATATTTCTCCCCTGATTTACTTGCTCCTAGGTTTACTATTAACTATACACTATATATTCATGTGGGTAACTTTTCATATCGTCATCAGACCAAGCTTATCTGCATATTCTACACATTCTTTTATATATATTTGGAATACATTTCAGTTCTATTTGCCTTCTTTTTCTTAAAACAAGGAAATTTCTATTCATGAACAGCCAGAAATACCACAGAAATACAATAATTTTAATTAGCACAACCAAAACTCTCTTGGCCACGGTGATCATGTGGACAAACTGAAAAAGTGCTGACTGAATGCGATGTGTGCATTGCATTGCGACGGGTTACATCACTAGTCGTAACATGATGTAACCCAACGCAGCATGATGTAAGCGTCGTGATACATTGGAGATTTAAAGAAACATCAGCACTCCCTTGTATCCCTCTGCCTCTTTCCAGGAATGTGCTGTCATTCTTCATCTATTAATTAATAATCCATCCTCATATCCAGTCTATGGATGCTCATGTCCTATTCTTACTTATATTAATAGTCTCCCTTCTAATTATGGGCAATGCAGCTTCAATCCGTAAGATATAGATGTTAATTTTATTTTTATGTACATATAGGTACAGTTGCTCTCTGTCAGTTATCATAGATTTCAGATGAAAATTTAAACTAAAAAAATATGCTATGTTCAAAAGTGTTTCACAGATCTGAGTGTGCAAATAATTTATTCCAGTTTATTCCAATTGTGTAGCTGTATGCACAGGGTTGAAATACCTTTGATTTTCATTGCCAGTTGCATGTGGTAAGGAGTGCCAGGCTCACAGCTTTTCTTTCCTTTTTTTTATTGCAACTTGATGCAGTTTTTAGTGCCATTGCAGCTCTGAATCAGTTCAGCCTCTCTTCTGTGTGGATGTTTGAGTGATTTGCCGTGTGCTTCCTATTGCCATTGCTGCTTTCAGGACAGATCTTTGTGTATTCCTTTTAGTACTATGACCATTCTGAGAGTAAGGTAGGAGGCACATACACTGCAAATTTTAATTAACCTCAGAAACTAAGATGCATTTCTTCTGTGTACTTTTGTACAAGTAATTCTGGGCTGGGCTTTTATGTTTGAGAAAGTCTATTTTAAGAAAACTGTGAAGCACATGATTTTCTAAACATAACAGAGGCCCACATTTTATCCCCTAACAAAGCAGTATTTCTTTAATGATGCTAAAGTTTGAAAACAATATGTACAAATAGTACAATAAGTTTTAAAATGAAATAAAAACAACAACAAACTGTCAGGAAACTTTATTCTATGACTGATTCCGAGTGAGGTCTAGGGACAGTATCAAGTCCTGCTTTTGATTTCATTGCTGTCACATCTTGAATAACTACATTGTTCTAAAAGTCTATTTACTCTGTGATGTCATTAAAAACTGAAGCTGAAATTGTTGCATGAGACCATGCTGAAAATTTTCATCTTGTTTCTTTTTTGCCTCTCAAACTGGCAGCTCGCTCATGCCTCAGGGTAAGGAATCCTGATGATGCAGCAGACTTCTGTCTCAACTAAACTTCACTGGAATTTTCTTCACAGATGATAGTTTGGTAGCTGATCTATGTTGTGAAACACACAATTCATGATCTCAGCCCCATAAGCATAATTTTGAACATAAAGCAGTCCCACTTACGTAATAAAATTAGGCATAACTCTGTTTTGTCTTTGTTGGGTTGTTGGTGCCAGTTTTATGGTGTAACATGCTTAAAAGTTAATATAGAATGCTAAAAATTCTTTGGTATTTCTGTGTATTATGACTTCATTGCTTTTTAAAGCATTTATCATTGTGGAGCTGTTGAAGATTAATAGTTTTTAAATCAATTATTTAGAAGAATTCACAGTCTCTGTATGCATAGAAAAGCTAAGGCTCACTTCATACATCCTATAGTGAACAATATAGTAATGGTATTTATTTTATTTTTCTGTTCCCTAGATATAATAGGGGGTTCTAATTGAATCTCTTTTCACAGAAAATCATTTTTGTCTTCCAGCAATATAGAGAACTGATGGAAGACTGTGTATTTTTGCTATGTTCTGTGTGAAAATGAGACTGGTTATGAATGTGTCGTTCCTGAATAAAACAGTTTTGTTGATATCTGATAGCTGGTTATTAGACAGTAATATACAAAATTACTGTATTTTCAGAATTACTTCATGCTGTGCTTTGATGTTGTGAGTGTTGTGTTTGACTATTTTTTATGGTTTTCATTGCTATAGTTAGAGTAATGCCCAAGCCCTTCTATTTGGAAGTTATGGATAATTTAGTATCTAACAGTTGTATATCTGGCTCAAGTTATTGTTTCCACTGTGCATGACAATTAATTTTTAAACGTACTACTGCATATGTACCTCTATCTCTGTGCTAAGATTACTTTTTTATTGAGAGAGAAAAAAAAAAAAGAGAGAAAAAAGCACACCTTGTTTTGCAATTCATCTTAACCTGGGGCAGATGTTCTTAATCTCTATTGACTGCAGAGTAAATAGGTGATATTTCATAGGCATTTAGATGTATGTTTGACTTCAGTTCAAATAGTAGCACCTTAAGTGTCATCCATTATTTATCTAGCTTTACAAGCTCTCTTTGAAGATTTAATATCCTCTCTGGCATTGGCTCATGTAGTTTCTGTTACTGGAAAATTGTACAATATCATAATTCATCCTTTTTTCCAGATCATTAACAGAATGTTAAACAGCATCAGATTAATACAGAGAATATTTCACTACACCATTAATCTTATGCTATGTTGAAAATTGACCTCTGGTTATAATTTAACATTCTCTGTGTAGCTTGTTTTTAATCCATGACATTACTTCACCTCTTTCTCTGTGAATAATCATGTTCTCAACATCTTCCCATGGAAAAGGGTTTATCAAAGGCTTTTTGAAAACTCAAATAAATATTATTGACAAGTTTATTTTATTAAGTATTCTATGGAGAGGCCTAAAGATTTCTAGCAGGCCAAAGATCTTTCTTTAAAGACAGCTGTGGGTTATTTTGTATCAATGTATCTAAGTGCTTTGTGATGTTTTAAATTAATCTTTCCTTAGGCTATAGTAACATTATTTTTCTTGATTTAAATATGCACATTATCTGTTCCTACTAATAAGGTATTATAGTAGCTGATTTTAATAAGACGCTGAAGTATTTCACTGGCAGATCAATAATGATATCCTGAAAACCTTTCTGAGAATGAAATACTGGTTTATCCGTAATGTTTACCCTTAAATCCTAGTGTTTACTCTTCTGACACTTCAGTTTATCAAAATACGGCTTGTTGCAACTCTCTTTTATGTATCTTTAATTTCTACATATTCTAGGAGAAATATGTATTATGTTGTTGCTTCTTGTAAAATTGGATAGCTAGAGAAGAGAGTAAATGTAGAACAAAGTTAAGACTAACAAATACTGAAAAAAATGAAATAGCATTCAATTATTACTGAATGCTAAAGATGGACAATAACTGAAGACAGCATGGGGTTGAATTAATTTTGATATTTCAGGGTAGTAGAGTATGTATTATGGGTAGTTAAGCATGACCCTATGGTAAAGTTAACTGAAAAAATAGAACATCATGAAACCAAAAAATGAAAGAAAAAAGGGATCAAAATCTTGTGAGGAAGTAATAAGAGCATCAGTTTAGAAAGCTAACCCATGTGAAGAAAAAGATCGTGCTAGAGGATGCAATAACATGTAAAGAAATGAGGAAGGTTGGCAGAAAATAACTTGTCAGATGATGTCAGTTTCTTGGTGTGGAAATCTGTGAGCTACTCTTGAGAGAGAGGGAACATTATGAATTATTTTAATGGTCTGTTTTGTACCATACTGCTGATATTAATGAATTTAGAACCTATTTTCAAAGGCAAGAGTCTGAATCACAAATCAAAGGTTGTTACTGGAATTGGTGTTTTTTACAACAGAAATTTGTAATAAAGGCAAAGGGGAAGCAAGCCATGTAGAGACCTGTGAAATGAGATACTAACGTGAAATGTGGTAAAGTCAATATGGAACAGGGAAAGGCAATGCACTTTGATCACCAGGAAAATTATATAGTCAGAATTAAAATACAGGTGACAGCAAAGCTTCGTTTAAATGCCAAAATGTAGACCAGTGTTTGCACAGAACTCTAGATGAAGTTTTTGCGGCATGTCCCATCATAGTTTTGTTGCAGGAATTATTAAACAAATGCCATTTATTTTAGAAAATGTGCAAAATAAAACCACAGCCCTCTGTAATGCTAGCCATGCTTCTTTTGATGCAGCCCGGGACATGGTTGACTTTCTGCACTGCAAGCACACATTGCCAGCTCATGTCCAATTTTTTCATCCATCAGTACCCCCAAGTCCTTTACTGGGCTGCTCTCAAGCCATTCATCCCTAGTCCATATCCATACTGGGAATTGCCCTGGCCCAGGTACAGAACTTGAACTTGGCCGTGTTGAACTTCATGAGGTTCACAAAGGCCCACTTTTCAGGCCTGTCAGGGTCCCTCTGGATGTCATCCCATCCCTCAGGCATGTCAACCGTCCTCTCAGCTTGGCGTTGTCTGCAAATTTGCTGAGGCTGCACTCAGTCCCACTGTGTTTTTGATGAAGACCAATACCTTTGTATTGGTCTCGGTATGGACCCTTGAGGGACACCACTGGTTATTGGTTTCCACTTGGATATTGAGCTGTTGACTGTAGCCCTTTGCATAGCAGCCATACAGCCAATTCCTTATCCATCAAATGCATATCTCTCCAATCTAGCAGCAAGAATATTGTGGGTAACCACACCAAACACCTTACAGAAGTCTAGGTAGATGACATCCATATCTTTTCCCTTATGTAATGATGCAGTTACTCCATTGTAGAAGGCCACTGGATTAGTCAGGCAGGATTTGCCTCATCTGATTTTCTTTTTTTCCTTCCTTTACTTTCCATGGTCAATTTTATCAGGGTTTTCTGGTAAGAAGTATGAAATTACCCACTGTGGTTCCTGAAAAGCAAACCATGATGCAATGAGCAGTCTCCACATTTTCCTGTGTTGCTAAAAGATCGAGGCATGGAGGGTTAAAACGAGTGTGCAAACATGGCAGATGTCACATAGACACACATGTACAACCATACAAACACAGAGTGAAACTAGTGAAATTTGCCTTTGGCAGTTTCCAAGCTGAGCAACAACTACAAAAGTCACCTTTCACCTGGTGCTTTTTTTCCTTTCAAATTTTGCCTCAGATGAAAAACAGTTGGCAGAAATTGATGTTCTTTAGAGTGGAGGGGAGTGTTCAAGGGCACAGAGGAAGTTCATTCCGCTACACCAGGTAGTCTTTGTCAGGAGGCTTTGAGCTTGGACAGGAAGTTTCAATGACAGGAGAAAACTGAAGTAATACTCTGAGAGATTTGATCATTGAAACATTTTTGTGCTGTGTTTTTAAGTCTGATACATTCTTCTGGTTGCTGTTAGTGGTAGGGTTGTTGGTTGTGGTGCAGGTGTTTCCATTTTGTTCCTCTAAGTGAAGCACGTATCACAACAGATAACATTAGCACATACACAATAATATTGCTTTTTTTAAAAAAAAAGAAGAAAAGCTTGACCTATTGTTGTTTTACAAGAGCTATTTATATTTAGGCGAAGAAGACTGGAATTTGATTTCTCAGAAGTAATACATACATAAGTTGTATCATTTCACATATGATTCTACATAATTCATATATGATTCCCTTTAAATGCAAAATTCAACTTGTCTTTTTTCAGGTGGAGTAGTAAAATTGTATTGTATTATATTGATATGATATGATTATATAAAATTGTGTGGTACCAAACAGCACATGCCATGTAGTTACTATATCATACAGGACTTTTTATTATCTTCCAACTTCCTACTTCTGTCATGTAATGATAATTTACAAGCTACTGTTGTTCCTTTCTAAATTTTAAGTGAAGCATGAATACCAACATTGAAAATAGTAAGCCTAAATTATGCTTGGAACATTGCAAAATGGAAAACCAAAATGAGATATGAATTCTCATTAATTTTGGTCAATAGAGAAAAGATTATTCCACCAGAACAGATACATTATCCACAAACATAGTATGCCTCAAAACCAGCTAGCTGCTATTGTCAAGTAATGCGGCTTAGATAGATCATATACTAATGAGATCAGTGCTGTGGTACTGAAGTTTGAAAGTCTAAATCATGATTCTCATCAAGTGTTTTGGTGCTAGCTTAATGTAATTAATAATTATATAGTGTGTATGAATCAAAACAATCCTTGTTCAGCTTTAACATTTGTAGATAAAATTTCACAGCTTCATAATATGCTGAGAACTTTTGCTAGTATAGATTCACGAAAATCAAAATCCTCTGATGACTTTATGCATAGTCCTACAACTGTTTAACCTTCATTAGTGCTGTATACGAAAACTTTGCATACCACAAGCAGAAACCTCAAAAAAATAACGTGAACATAGAAGAAAGTGACCTGCTCATAAATATCTTGCTTGTTACATTCTAAATCAGTCACCTGATATTTAGATAGAGTTGCACTTTTTCTACATTGCCCAATCCTAGTATCATGCGGCCTTCATCTATCCTTCTGTGGAAAAAATGCAAAAGTAGAAAACAAGGTTTCCTTCCTTAAAAGTATGGTTTCTGTGTGTTTTATTTAGGAGCCTTGGCAGCCAGTATTTCCCTTGGTATCACAGCATAAGTTCTTTAGGATAAGTACACTGATTTTTGCTTGGGAAAGTCATATGTTTTCAGTACTGAGAAGTAGTAAATACAATGTTTAAATAAACTTTCCTTTCAAATGTCTATCATATTTCCTAGGCATCTGCTATTCAATTCTAGGAAAAATCTTTTCTGTGCAGGTACTATTTTTGGAAATATTAGAATAATTAAATATTGATATTTCAGGTTATAAAGCTCTTCATCATATCCACCTTAGATTTGATTTTCCCTGAAATAGCTATAGTGTATTCTATCCCATCTTTAATTTTAATTTTTAGCTCTTTTTATTAACATCTTAGTTGTTTCATAGTTTAATTTTTTAGTCGGCTTGATATTACTAATTCCAGCAGGAATTAAAGAACCCTGAATGAAGTTTTGCATGTATCTCCTTTGGATGTCTTATACAAACAGTAACTAACACTTCCATGATTCCAAAATAAAAATTAAGATGTCAGAGATCTAGTAAACATCAAAATTAGAAGTGAACATCATGCCAAACAATTATATTATCTATTGAAATGAAAAAAATTGTGTTCTCATAGGGTCCACTGAAATAACAAACACAATTATTTCCCAGATTCTCCAAAGGCAACTGCCAGTTGAGCTTGTGTTCAAAATGAAGAATTAAAATAGCTGCATCAAATAATTAGAGGTATTCTTAAGAGTTGATTATTCAACTCACAGCTTGCAGTGGCGCCTATGTATGCGGGAAGAGAGAGGTGCAGCAACAACTTCACCAGCAGTTGTTAAATGCAGAGTATGTGCTTGTGTTGTTCAGCTGTCTGCAGAGGGGCTGTAACAGTTACCTTTAGTTTTTAAACTTGTCTGTTACTCACTTTTTTCATACATTCATTCTCATTCATTTTAAGTGGGACATAGGTATGATCTCTCTTAAGCTTATTTGAAAGTACTTGCTCTGGTTATAGGTTGCATTAGGTCAACATTACTTAACTATATCTCTGAACTGTAGTTACCTAGATTACCTAGAGCGTAGTTACATCCAGGCTTGGGAATAACAAATGTTGACTTGTGCCTTTTATTTTAGAAGTCCTGTATGTTCTTGGAAACTTAACTGTAGTATAATCATCTTACTAACCACCTTATGCCACTCTGCAGCTGATTGTACTCTACCCATGTCTTACGCCTGCTGACTTGCCAGTGCAGTATATTGCATACACTTTTGGACAAACTTGGCAGTGGGATTTATATATCCTACAAGTACTCCCATGTTATGGGATCTCTGCTGCAGTATTTACTGGAGACTTCCTCATGTTCTTGGTCCTGACATGGGACTGAAGCCTTCTTCATCACAGTGCTGAAGTTTACACATACTGCTATTTTCTTTGAAGTCAACAGGACTTTCTGATATGCTTAAAACTATGCATGTGCCTAAGAGCTTTGCTAGCACAGAGCCCGCATATGTAACGCAAAGGGAAAGTGTATTTTTAAACATTTCAGTATATCAAACTGATTGTTGTATTTTGGATGTTGTAATTCAAGAAACTAGTATATAGATGTCTTTTCTGAATTTCCAAATGGTTTTCCTGATGAGAGAGGCGTGATAGGTGAAAGCAAATGCTGTACTTCTGTGTAGCAGTATAGTGCACTGAGATATGTTGGCATTTTTACATTCACACCTCATCAAGGGCACTAATTTAGCAGAGAAATGTAAGCTGTTTGAGGTCACTGCCACACTTTCATACTGGCAATGTTCCTCCTGCTGCTTGTACAGAAAAATATGTGCTTCTGAGTGAACTAATTTAAATAACTATATGCTACATTTATGCTTTTTAATGAGTCTTTCATTATTCAATCAGTAAGCATTTCAGGCTCAGTCCAGTCCTCCACTGGAAGTGCAAGAAACACTCCCCTTATCTGTTGGAGGTCACTGAAAGGATAGGCTGCACAATGCTTTCATTCTTTTCAGCTGTTTTAGATGGTTATGTCAAAGCACTGTGCTCTGGTGTGACCTGTGTAACAAAAATCCTTATTAAAAATATTACTGATTTTAGGAAGCTACTATATTTCTGTTAGTTAATAATCTCTTTAATAATGGTTTATCTATTAACAATCAATAAGATCAACCTGTTAAACCTTAACATAATAGCTTTAAAAATCATTATGCTCAGTATTTTTTTTTGTAAAAAATGTGCCAAAATGGATTAACACAGCAAACTATTAGATTTATAAATTTTTCCAGGATTAATAAATACAGTCTAAATAAATGCATATATTTTCAAATAAGGTGTGTTTCTTTTAGTAACTGTGACAAGTGTTCAGTATAAATACCAGTGTTTGTCTGTACCATAAACCTATATTTTACAATCTTCTTAAAACAAATGGCTCACTTTCTGAAAATGAAATATATAGGAACCTTTCAAAATGTTGACAAAAGGGAAGAGATACCCATTTTCCCCCATTGGGGGGGGAAATTACATAAGTTAAAGTTTTATCTTTTGCATGTTTCTTGGAATTAGTCAATGGCATTTAGCTGCTGAATACAGAGGAGTACGATCAGAATGCAGACGGGCCAAAAGTTCATGTAACAACATAGCTCCCAAGTGGTAACTGTTGTTGCTATTTTTTTAAAGCTCTTTTTGGTCCTGATCACTGCCCAGGATCACATCACAGTGCCCATCTACACAGATAGTTTGAAGATTTTCTGTACCCCGAAGTCTGTGTGAATATTTTCTCGAGATTAATCCATATCAACATAATGCTGTGGAATAAACTATGGAATAAGGAAAGGAACTCCCCTATCAATAGCAGAAGGAATACCTCTTACTAGATGGTAGTAAGTATTGTTTACGCAACATCCCTACTTTTGAAAAGTGCTTTCATCCTTCTGTGGGGCTATACAGTACAGCATAGTCACTTTGTGTGGCAATTAATATATTCCATTGCCCTGTGTTAAATTGTTGGAAGATACAACCTTATTTAAAGCGTGAGAAACTGAGTAATGGACTGATTTAATGCAGGAAAATGGTTTGTGAGAAGCACATAATTTAGGGCATGGAGTAGTCATTTCTGTCTTTATTTAGGAGAAACAGTGTACAGGTTACTGCCATTTAAAAAATATTAAGAATTTCATCCCACTTTCATTCTCTGTACATGGAACAATTAATGCACAGAGACACACAGGCAATTTTTCTGAAAACAAAGGTATGTGTAATCATGTAATTGAAAACTATAGGCAACTTAGAGTACAGAGCTGAGGAAATATTAGAATTTTGTATTTTTAATGCAACATCTTTTTCAGCCTCAGAATTTTCCTTTTTTGGTAGAAGCGTCTATGTAGATTTTTTGTTGGTTCTCTAAAACTATTCAAAATAAAAGTGTGAGATAGCATTTCGGTTTTGTTTTAATCCTTGCTAATGCATGGGACACAAAACTCCGCAGGGATTTTTGCTGCATTTTCTTACAGTCCAGCCAATTTTGACTATGACATAAAATTATAATTTAATTTAATTTTTTTTTTTTTTAAAGAAGCATATCCTGGCTACATAGCAACACCTAAACATTTGCTGTGGTCTGGAATTCTAGAGATTTCTGTTTTGTGTTCGTTGCAGCTGGAGTCATTAAGAACACAAATTCAATTATATTGCATGTTCCTTAGTTGAATGTTGCTGCTATACAGAGATAGCAGTTGCAACTCAAATGCTTTTGTTGTTGTTGTTAATGGTATTAGAATAATGACCACTGTAATCATGTGTCTTCTGCTATTCAGTGATAATATAGAAATTAAAACAAAACCAAACATATCTAATTCAGGCAAATTCAAGTTACATTCTGAGCTTTCATTGGCTTCCACATTAAAAACTACTTAGAACAGTAGGAATCTAAGTCTTCAATATTATTTACAAGAGAGGTGGAAGGCATCTACTTTGTGGCTGAGTATTGCTTTGAAATCAATGAGTGTGGCTGTTTGTTGGACTTATGCACCCTGTTGACAGATTATAATTTCATTTTAATACCATTATAGGAAGAGAGCACCAGAGAATAAACTTGTGTTCTTTCTGGAAGACTATTAACTGTATAGAGCATTTTCATGTACATATATGTGTATATATTTGCACGTATGTATAGAACCACACACTATGGCACACACATGCTGCCAGTATTCAGTAAATAATTAAGAAATAATGGATATTTAAATCTGGGCAATATGCCTATATTTCTCTTTCTCCAATTCAAATCAACAGGCTTCTAAAAATACAACAATACAGATAGGCACGTTGCTTTTCTTTGTCATCTCTCCTGATGTAAGTGATCTGCAGTCAACTTCTAAGACACTTTGACAAGCTGTTATTCTCAATAATTGTTTTACTCCAATTTTATTTGAAATGCCAAATGCCTCTTTTGATCTTCTTTCAGCTGCCAAATGAGAATTTCTTGGTACAGCTATAAAGGTGGCTGGAGATCCTTGGGCCATAGCCCTGAGACAGGGACTGTGTTATAACAGCCAAAATCCCCCAAGGATAGACCCCTTTTTTTTTGGACGTTAAATGACCTATGGCTTGTGCACTTGGTGAGACTCAAGGTAAAGCTAACCCATCAGTCTTGGCCAAAATATAGAAAGGAAAGTACAATTCTGCGTTCCTAATGCTCCCTTGAGACTGTAATGAACTGTTGACTTGAGCTGATTGTAAAATTATCATAGTTCTCATGGGATGGGAAATGAAGAGCTTTAGAGATCTATTGAAATGGCTGTATAAATAAGACATATCTCTGAGAGAATAACTATGAAATCCTGTATTAATCTGGTTTGAACTGGAAGTTTCCAGAAGGTTGACCGTGCTCTATGTAAAACTGGGAGGTCATAGAACTAATAATGTGCTGTATGATTTCTGAAAACTGAGCACTTTCCCAAAATTATGTGAGGTCAAAAGGTATAATGTGTGACAGATGGAGCAATTACATATAAAATGCAAAGAAATGGCACCAGCTTAAGCAGAAGTTGATATTTTTTTGCTGCCATTAGAGGCTTCAGAATAGATACCTAAAATGCAAGCTCTGGTAAACTGCATGCATGGGACCTGGCCACATTGCATATTTATGATACCTATTATCTGAATGGAGGAAGATGTAGCATAAATTGTGAATACATCTGGGAAGACTTGCAGCCCCAGTAAATCTGTTTCTGAATGAGATTTTTTTTCATAATCAAAGGAAATGCAAGCCAGAGGCTTGTGCTTACAATGGGAGTGGCTTTCATTTGTGATAGATGTATGCATGCCATCGGGAATGAATCTGGGAATATAAGGTGACTTTACATCCATAGGTAAATTAAATTAAGTATTTTTTAAAAGTTTGTTAGCACATGATCAGTGTTTCAGAATGAAAAAAAAATAAAGTGAGACACTGACTTAAAGTTTACAACTACATTGCACATACTGGTTTTAGGGAGGAAAAAATATAGCCCACGTAATCCTGCTTTATTATGGCTACGTTGACTGGCACTAGTTTGGAACTGGCTGATGTGCACCTACATTATTCTATATCTGTACTATCACACTTTATCTTGGAAAACAAAGCAAAACAAAAGAAAACAAAAAAACCCAAAACATTTTCTGGCAAGCAAAAATCCTTTTCAAAAGAGATTTGACATGCCTTTTTTAACCTGGCAATGAATGCAATTGTAGGTCAAGCGAAAAGAGGTCACCTGACATTTAATATATATGTTACAAAGTCACATCTTTTTCTAGTTGTTGTTAACAGTAAGGCCTCATAACTTTCTAAAACATTTTATACAAATGTAATCTTCAGTAGAACTATGATATTTACAGCATATTTAATATATGTAATTAAATAGTTCCTGGCCTTGACCATTCAAAAAATAATTTCACATCCTATTAACATATTGAATTTATTTATTTATTTATTTATTTTTGTATTTCTCATCAGCATAAAAGCAAAACACAAGCCTTGCTAACCAAGACCTCTGGTCAAACCCTAGATTGTTCAACAGAGATACTCCTGGAATCCAGTCTTCAAAGTGCTAGATCATCTGTGCTTTCCTCTCTAGTTCTGGTTTTAGGATTGTTGTTAAGATCTACCGTCTATGTTTCATGTAGGATCAATGAGTAAACACTTCTTAGACAGCAGAAAGGCCAAGCATATTATGCAGTGTTAATGTTCACTTGGTGTATGGGAATCCAAGGCTAAAATTGGTGGTCCCGTGATTTTTATACATATGGGGAAGAAAAATGCCCCAACCCTGAATACCTCCAAAAAAAGTTCAAAGCAGAGGGAAGCATTGGTCTGTGGGACAAACAGTCAGCGCAGGCAGAGAGTTCTCCTGAGCCACGGGAGATTCTGAGTCACATTCCCTTTCTGTCTCATAGGTTTCTGACTTGAAGTGCAACCTTCAGTTAACCTTAGAGGGGTAGCAAGTCTGTTTTTTTTTTTTTTCTT
>VZZY01002412.1:1307-17655 GCA_013400335.1 Eurystomus gularis
ATAAATGTATACAGAGGCTTTGTGGCCCATCAGGGTACCATGACATTCCAGCATATTGATTCTGCGGTGTTTAACGTTGACATATTTGGTGTTAATGGGCCATCAGAGTATTGGGATTTGAATTGTACACAGTAAGAAGCACTGACTTCCCTGTAACATGACAGGCTTTCTAAAGCAGTAGTAGTCTTACTTAATTCCTCATGTGTAAACTTCAAAGATTAATAAGATTTTTGTATAATCATGCAGAAATTTAAATAAATAAAATCAGAAGATCTTATAAAAATTTCAGGAAATAAAAAAGAATACTTATTGACCTGTAACAACCAAAACCATTCTGCAGTTTGTCATCTGTAAAAATTCTTGATGTCCAGAATTTTATTTCCAGCCTTAAANTTTATTTCCAACCCTAAAAAAAACATTTTTTTTTTCTTTTTTTTTTTTTTTTTTTTCAGCAAAATGTAATCTGTTTCCTAGGTAAAGATCTTTTGTCAGTATAGCTCATTTCAGCATGCAGGGTTTGTTTACATTTTGTGTAATGTCTGTTCTTTTTACTTTATATTGTAGGCTAAAGGTCCCTAAGTGTAAAACAGGAGCAATTTTGTGTTGCCTTGCAGGGCATCAAGTAAGGAAAAACTTTTTTACTTTGAGGGTGACAGAGCACTGGAACAGGCTGCCCAGAGAGATTGTGGGGAATCTCCTTCTCTGGAGATATTCAAAAGCTGCCTGGATGCGTTCCTGTGCAATCTGCTCTACACAAACCTGCTTTAGTGGGTGGATTGGACTAGATGATCTCCAGAGGTCCCTTCCAACCCCTACCATTCTGTGATTCTGTGAAATGCTGACCAAAAGAGCATGTGGAATAGAGAGGGTTAAAAATAATAATCTGGTTTACTGTCCCTCAGGTGAAGTGCTCATTTTAGTTTTTATAACCTAGAGTGGTTTCTTTGGAAATAACATTTTGATTATTGTCTGATTATATTATGTTGATTATAATTATTGTGCAGAAAAAAAATCAGCTAAGTCAGAAGAAGTGAGCTAATTCTAGCCATCTTTGGAAACTAATCACGGCAGTACCAGATTTATGGATTTAAAAGACTCTATAGGACTAAACTTCCAGATTTTTTATTGTTCCTGCTAGTTTGTGTGCTTGAATACCAGTTGTCCTGCAAAGGAGTATAGAAAGCATTATATATTTTATGTTTGCTCTGTTTTCTAACAGCATAAGTATTTTTCTTAAGCAGATTTGCTAGGAAGTGACAGCTCTGAAAAATTGGACACAGCGGCTGCTAGAAATATTTCAGTTCCAGGCAATCTAAATGGTGCAGAAGGGGGAAAATGAAATATCACCATATTTTTAAAGATGACAATTTTCTCAAAGATTCCTTTTCACTCTTCAGCTTAAAACAAATTGAGTAGATCAACTATATCTAAAATGTCTGCACTCATTGAAGACGCACCACCTTTTCAGTTTCTTTTTATTTTTTTTTTCCTGTCTCCTTAAAAGAGAGCGAACACTGACTCGGTAAGTGTAAAACACACTGTGCGGAGCATATATCTTCTGATTTAATTGTTATCTCTAAATAGTTTTGATTCATAACAGGTTTTCATGAAATATAGTTACATGAAAAATAGTGAGAACCTAAGTAAAATCTGATGAGACTGAAATAAGTATTATATTCTTCAGAATAACCTTGTTGCTCAGAAATTAGAATATTTTGTGTTCAAATTAAAACACAAGTTTTATTTTAGGAATAAAATCAGGTCAGACCAAGTTTTCTAAACATTTCATAATACTTTGTTTTAAAATGATTAATGAGATAGCTGTGCTAGATTTTTGACGTGACATCCATCTCTTTAGTAGGATGGTAATAGCTCCTTGCCGCTTATTTACATGGTTTAAACCCTCTAATGTAAGCCATAGATTTTTTTTTAGAACATATTTTGTAACTGTGTTTCATATATATGACTGCATGTCTTTGCTCAAAACCTGGCCACTGTTACAAAGAATGCAGTTTTCTCCTGCCTGATATCAGCAGAGATAAAAAGTAGTGAAGAAAACCGAAATAAGGCTTATTTCAGTGACTTTTACTTTACTCCCTCTCAGTTTCATGGGTTCCTGCTTCACTTGTGTGCATCAAGAATCAGGAAGGTGACCTGGACTGATTGTTTCAATCTGCTTGAATTTTAAAAAGCATCCATAAAGATATATTTTTAAAAAGACTAACTTTAAAAGGAGGAGAGGAGGAAGAGTTTTTTGAACAGATCTTATTGATAGAGATAATCTTACTGATACTCTTCAATAAACAGAGTTTATTGAACATATGTGCTCCAACTTGAGCAGATATAATTGCTCGTGATAAAATTCCTATTCATTCTAGTAGCAGTGTGGTATATATCCAGTGTATACTATCTCCTGCTCCATTTTGATGTGGCACCAGACTTGATGATAGCATGTGTTCCCTTCACATTTAATGGAGAAGAGAAATAATATTTTTAAAAACTTAACTGATGTTTATAAAGTTCTATTGAGAGTGGACTTCACTATCTACAAAGTAAAAGCTACCGCAGTGTTGTACCCACAGTCTGTGCTGATATCAACAATGAGATGCCATGGTTGCTCTTGCTGCCATTTTCCTTGTGTTCCATGGTCTTACTTGGTAGTCTGCTCCAAAAAGGAGCTTAGCTACTCTATTATACTAAAACCTGCCATAGATATTTTCCTTCTTATTCCCCACTACAATATCCCAACATGAATTTGCATTATTTCAAATTTAGCAGGTCCAAGCAAAAAAATCTACAGCCCTGATTTCTCACGTTTGTGCCTGATACACAGAGAGAACATAACTATAACTATTTTCCTTCCTCCCTTGCAGAGTTTTTTTCATGGATAATCCATGTATTTGTTTCTAGGAAAACCAGAAGTTGGAGAGTAACCCCTAATTTTTTTTTTTTCCCTTGATACATGATATGAAGGCTTTAAGCAAAAGAAGGACTCCAAAGGTCTCTCATTTTCTTGAAGAAGCTAAGCCATCTCAAAGTTTTGAAAATAATGAAGAAATCTGTAACTGAAAAACTTTAACTCTTATAGTTATTGTTCTTCTAACTCTGCTGAGTAGCCATACGATTTTTCCAAATATTTTGTGAATAAGCATCTTTAAGTAGGGTTTTGCTGCAGGGAAAGAATAATAAATTGTCACCTTCTAAGTGGAAACATTGAGAGTCCTGCAATAACCGCACAATGATTAAATGCTTTTGTATATTTCTAGCCAGTTTCTGTCTAGTTTACAAAGCTGTTATTTCCATATCATTTGCAGATAGAAGAAAGGGGAAAAAATGATAGTTAGGCTTTCCTTTCTCACTTGTAACACACGCTGGCTATTTTTCAGCGTTACAGTACAGCAGTGCATGACAGCTAACTAAAGAAAGATGTCTTTCAAAATAATTCAGACATTTCTCCACAGTTTTCTGTTTGTGGACATCCTGATTACAGAAGGAGGACTCAAATGAGAAGAAATAGCTACTGAAAAGGTATCACAAAAAATGTTATGCAAATTTAAAGATGAAATCAGCTCTGTACTCTTGCTATTTGAAGAAAGAGAGAAGCCATTCATTAGTAAAATGTTATACTGTGATGAAGAAAACCAATTATAATATACACTAAGTATGCATCTGTTATTAATTTCTGAGGCATCCTTCTATTTAAAATAAGTATCTAGAATTTTCACCTGTCAACGCTGGCAGGTGTACTGGGCTTGCCATCCAGGCTAATCATAGTTTCATTGGTGTACATGCGTCTCTAGAAAATTACTTGGAAAAATATTTTTTTGTATTCCACCTCTCTCCCACTCCACGACCCAGGGTAGTAGTTCTAACCTAACTAATGAGTACTACAACTGATAATATACTGAGTAGGGGCAGCTGTGTAGAAATAAACTGGACTATGCTTCTGTAACTCACATTGATAAAGTCTTGTCACACTATGCACACAGTGCATATTAGATGTAATTTAATATGAAAGAAGAAAGGCACACTTAAGACTAATTTTGCGTCCTGAAATAAGCATTTTGCTATTTCACTGGAAAAATCTGCTTCTATTTTTGATAAAGAAAACAAAAAAGAAAAACAACAATCTTAACTCAAAACTCTTAAAACAAACCAGCATATAGCCTTAATTCCATATTCCCATGAGGAAATTCTGTACATAAATTGATCTGTAGTGAGGAATTTATGAGCAAAAGTATTAGTGGCCACGTAATATCTATAAGCATGCAAAATATGCTATGTTTGGATCACTAGAGTGCAATTTAATGTGAGGTAATTTAACTGACCTCACAAATTATTGAATGCAACTTTTGTTTCATTTCACCATTCAGCTACTTAGAGATGTATACTGCTAATATGACAGTCTGATTTGGACACATTACATAATTTCACATATATAACTACTGTCAAATCTAGCTTAATTTTTGGCCATTTTAGGTTTACTCTAAAAGGATGTCTAAGAAATTAAAGGTCACTTCATCAACTGTTCATTTTTCTTTCTTTTTTTTTTTCTATATCATATATTAAAGATAGAAACAACTTTCTTCATTTCCATTAACAAAAAGTGAATAGAGAAGAAAAAGCAATTATTTGCAGAATGTAAAATCCTTATGATAATTTGACAGACTTTAATTAAACCAATCTACCACGCTGTGCTCATAAGACAGACTATGAAATAAGCTTTTATTTGTTAGGAAACACCATACTGCTGATTGATAAAGGACTTCAAAAGTTCCAACTTATTTAGAAGCATGGAATTTATGTTTCCTTTGAAAGAGAAGACATACATACAAAAACCCCTTCTTGTTTTGAACTTAATTTTTAGCAAGTGAACTGTTGACAATATAAACAGGTTTACGCTGTCACTATAATAATTTCCATAGTATTTTACATACATGTAGTATCTAAAGATCACTGTATTTTTTATAAATTTAGCTCATCATTATGATGCTTCCATAACATAATTTAAGTGAGTATTTAGATGAATATATGGAGGAACCTAGAATTTATAAAACTTACAGACCTTTTCACTACAACTTGGAGGTACACTGAGGAGGGATTCAGGAAACCTAATTTCAGGTTTTGGCTACTGAACAACACTCTTCTTTAAATAATGTGATTTTATGAATCTGTTTTTTATACTTATGCTCTCCATGATCTTTTCAAATAGTGGATTTACCCTATGACCACCTAAAAGATACAGACCATACCTAATCTGATGTTTCTTTTCAAATAGATAGATAGAATGGTAACAGTGCTTGCTTTTGTCTTCTGACATATTTTCTTAGTAGTCCTGCTTAAATTTTTTTATTCTTTTTAACTACTGCGCCCTGTAAGGTGGGGTGTTGCTATGATCAGTGAGTTTTCTAGAGTGAGAGTGATATCTAATTGTACTTTGGAATTTAATATCAAGGCTGGTAGGTCTGTCCTAGCCATTTCCTTCCTAAGGATCCCGTATAAAGCAGTTAAACCCAGCCCTGCCTTCCCCCCATCTTTCTGTCTCACTTCTTCCCTTGACTTTTCGTTTCAGTTTTGGCTGCTCTGTGAGACTCTCTGAGCCTTACTATGCCTTTGGCATAATCCTCTTTGCTGCCTGACAGCTGGAGTTTGATCCACCTGGGAACGAGCAGCAGGTCTCCTGCTGCTCAGGCTGAGTCTCTGCTCCATGCAGCATTATTGCATGTATTCTCCTCTCTAGTCAATCTCTTGCTTGCCCCCCCTGAGGCAAGGGCAGGCATGAGGTGGAGGACAAGAGAAGCCCGTGAAGCTTGTTATATTCCAGGTATAGGAGGAGGGTCTATAGCAAACAGGGATTAACGGCCCAGTGTCTCCAAAGGGCTGAAGTGTAAAGCATTCCTGTGAGTCTGTTGTACTCATGAGATGAAAAGTAATACTTCACGTTGCAAAGTAAGCAATAAATGTATCAGCTTGCTATTTCTGCCACATCATAGCAGTCTGTTTTAAATATATCTATGAAGCATTTAATTCCATGAATAATGCTTCTGTCTCTCAAAAACATTTCTCTAAAAGTCCTCTTTGACCTTGCTTGTGCAAATGAAGACCTTAGTAAGCAACAAATGTAATTGACAGATACCAGTGCAGATTATAAATTAGGCAATCATTTTATAAAGTCTTCTTAAAAATAGGGGGTTATCAATGCCTTTTAAAAAACAAAATTGCATTTAAAAATACTTATTTGTCATTCACCTCAGTTTTTGCATACATTAGACACTGAAGTCTTGCCAATCTTTATTTTCTTTCTGTCTTGGCGAGTACTGTATGATGGCTGGAGAAATTACAAACAACTGTAATACTGTGTCTGAGGTGACAAAGGATCACTAGCAGAGAATACAGACATTTTGCCTTTAGGCAGATTAATTCTGGGACTTGAAAACATTCCTTGTTCAATCTATACAGTTTATTCTCTTCAGCATTGGCCTTTAGTAGTAGGTATAGGCAATGACTTTAGACCCACTGACAGGTAAGGAAGGTGACATGAAAATACTTTTCATACACATGTCTATGAGGTACAGGATCTCAAATACCTTCTCAGAGGCACAGGTGTTAATTCTGTGTACAGGCATGAGAGGATTTTTTTTTTTTTTTCATGGAATAAATTATGTGATTGGGAAAATTACAAGGAATGAGAAAAGGGAGAAGGGAAGTCAGATAATCAGAGGTACTTTATAGATCTATAGTCAGTATAGGGATAAAGTTCTGACAAATGTCAAATGAGACATTAGAGTTGATTAAAAGACAACTTTATTAAGCCATATTAACAAAAGAAGAGCAAGAGAGAAGCAGGACAATTCACTTAGAGGTGAAAGATAACATAGATGTGATGCAGAAAGAAAATTAAATCTTTGACTTAGTTTTAAACAAAGGTGATGTTGTATGTAGAAGGCAAAAGCTGGAAGTGCCTGAGATAAAAACAACACTTGGAGTCTGATGTACATAAATCAAGGAGGAATAGATAAGCATCATCTCAGAATTCTGAGTGATAGAAAAAAGCATCCCATGTTGTCTTTTAAATAAATCTGTTAGGGCAAAAATGATGCTGTTTTGTTAGAGAATAGCAAATACAGTATTTATATTTAAGCAGTGGAAAAAATGAAAAAGAAGGGATAAAGGTCTAAAAGTGTGACCTCATTTTTTTATCAAACAGTTGAGCAGAATTTGTATGAATAAAACTGAGCTGCTAACATAAAGGAAGATGGGGTGAAACAGAAACTGAAAATGGCTTTACTGAAAGGGGTTCATACAACCTATCTGATACCTTCATCTGAAAAGATAACCAGTTTCCTAGATAAAGAAAATTTAGTAATTGCTCTCCCTGGACTTCAGGAAGCGGTTGATACAGTGCCACCTGGGAAATTATTTGTGCATCTGAGGTAGATAGGCATTACTGGAGGAATTACAAAATTTGTAAGAAATTCACTAAAATGAGATGACAATTAGTTTTGTTGCAAAGGTAAACATAAATGGAGAGACAGTTAATCACTCAAGTCAAGCATCAGCCTTAAGACTGATTTTGCTTTATATTTTAACCTTCATGCACACAGTGCAAATGTAATAATGAAATTTGATTATGAAACAAATATGATAAATATGAGTCTGGGTGAGGAATAGACTGTACTAGGTGAAGGACTTGAAAACTTTTTAGACTGTAGCAATTAAAACTTAACAACTCAAAATACAATAGGAAGAACAAGACAAATTGTAAATTCTGTTAGGAAATAATGAGATGGAAAGCAGTAGAAAAAGAGGATAATTTAATGAATTAGGCAGAGTTATTACAAGCATCAGCGTGACATAGACAAATTTATTCTGCAACATAAGGCTGCATCATGTTGTGTGCTGCTATGAGAGAAATGGACATATTCATGTCATTCGAGGAGTCATTCATGAGACTTCATCTTAAAAATAATTTTATTATCCTGATGAGCCATTTTCAGGAAGAATTAAGCTCACATTTAGAGATGCAGAAAGAGCTGTTTAATAACCATGGAGTATAGAGTTAGCTGTGCAAGAGCTGACTGAAAGGGCTTTGCTTATTCAGACTTAAGGCTCTGAGAGACATTCTGTGGCAGGCTAAAATTGGATGGCAGAAGCTGTTACTATCCTCCAGGCATGAATACTTGAACCTACTTTGAATCACTTTGTGAACTACTGCCTGGTATATTGTGGTAAAACAAAACTGAAATTCTTTTACTTAATACACCCAGCTGAAGACTGCAATAGTACATGAGCTCATTCATAGGCATATCATATAACCCTGCCCTGAAGGCTTTAATGCCTATCACAAGGGTGGAGCAGATGGATGAGGGTGGTAACTATTCCTGCCATCTGGTTTTAAGCCACTGCTACATGTACCTCCTTTAAGACACCTGCTACATGAGCCTTAAGAAAGTGAGTGGTGAGAGGAGACTTGATTGCTTTTCATAAAAATATTGGGAATAAAGACCAGCAAAAGGTGTTAAAGAACAACATGGATATAATAGCAATTACGATACCACTATGTCTAGAAATTGAAAAAAAAATAAATCTCAACCCTCTGGAGGTATGATGTGATGTAACAATATCTTAACTAGTTTTGAAATGGAACTTCATAGTTTAGAAAAAGTTATGCAGATATTTTACCTTCCAGTATGTTCCTGTACTTCTAGGAAGGAAAAAAAAACCCAAACCAAAACCAACAGCAGAATGTGGGGCAGGCTTTTCATGCCTCAGTTTCTTAATGATGAATTAAACTATTAGTAGCATTGTTTACACCAAGATCAAGCCATGTTCTGTAAGCTGTTTAAAGAGTGGCACAAACCTATCAGTGTAAGATTTGCAACATCAGAGGCATCTAAGGCTATCTGTATTTGCTGTTCTGTTTTGCTGTGAGCCTTTTTGTTTTCTTGACATGGCAGTATTGCTCAGTTTTCATGAAAATCCAGAGTGTTTCTGGCTTAAGATTGTAATAAATTATTCAAATAGGTAGCATTTTTATTATTAGAGTGCTTCTTAATGCATTAATTCAGTAGGGTAAAGTGACAGAATTTTAATAAACGTATTATGGAAGTAATATGCAAACCACATGGAAGTTTACACTGTTGAGACTGTTTAGATAGATTAATACTATGTTATTCTACTCTGTGCCTTCAAAAAACTATTAGCAAGTTACATTTCTGAATGCTGTCTACCTCAAGTAAGTCAATGCATATGCAGTGGAAATAGAACAATAATATCATTATACTGGACTGTAACGAAGACAATTCTGTGCTTCAGGAATTGCAAGGCATTGTAGTAAATAGCATTAAATACGCAACATTTTTATTATTACCGTGCTTGTGTGAGAGTGAATGAGTGAATTAAATGGGATATTTTATAATTTGGTTTACATTCCTACCTACTACTAATAGAAGGTACTATGATTAAAACATTTTAGGTGTGGTTGGTTTTTTTTTTTAGAAAAAATTGATTGCTAAACACCTAGGTATATATCATTTTTTAATTATAAGGCATAAATTCTTTAGTATGTGGGGATGAATGAATTAATTTCAGGGCAATAGGATGGACACAGTCTTTCCATCTCTAACCACTGTTTTTGTAAGCCACCAATCCCTTAGCGCTTAACACAAAGAGTGGTTGATACATCACCATATTACTGCAAAGTGTGACTATGAACATAACATAATCCTAATAGTCATAAGTGGTGGGATTCACCAGATGCCTAAATATTCAAAATTCTTCACAGGCTACGGCAGGTACAGTCTCCCTGACAGACAGAACAGGGCGTGCCAGAGCGGTTTGCAACAAGCTGCCCCTGAGGGTGATTAACTGGCACCTCAGGGTCTAGACCCTCGGCCTCTTGTGTCCGGGCTTGCCCCTCAGCCAGTCCGGATGAGCACAGAGCACCCTCAGCCGGGGCGTAAATGGAGCCCCGCCTGAGAACCAGGGAGATGGTTCTTCACAGAGCAGCGGGCCTGGCAGTGGGACCGTCCCCTTGGACAGGCCGATCAAGGATACTTCCATGGATTGAGCGAGTCTCTGTGGATTGAGTGACCCTCACCCCCGCTTTGGTGAGTGAGAAGTTTGGGCACTCGTGGGGGAGGGTTCCCTTGAGTAGTGAGTGCATGCCTGTTTGGGTTTGTCTTTCCTTAACGTTTAGATATTAGCTATGCAGTAGATGTGTTCCCGACGGACATCCGAGCTTGTGTTTTGTCACGAGGAGTGCTGGGTCAACAAACCCCCATTGTGCTAGCTGCTGCTGTCTGTTTTGTGGATGCCTCCGTTACGTTTATTGACTTAGTCGGCAGGATGTCGACAGAGGAATTCCTACGGAGGCACAACTGTGCACCTCCTCCCCGAGATCTACAACGGACGAGGCAGAAGAGGTCCGACCCCGTAACGTTGGTGGAAGAGCAGCCCCAGAGTCCCGTAAGGTGTTGGAGTGGCGCAGATGAAGGGGCGGCGTGTGCCATCCAGGGTGCCTGTCTAGTCCAGGCACAGCACTGTTCCGAAGTGCTGGGCTCCAAAGCACGTTATTTGGAGAGAGAATGGATTGGGGAAAAGGAGCGGACACGTTTGTTGATCGCGGTTAGGCTGCTGCAGACAAAACATTCCCCCGAGGCTGTCCAAATCCACAAGTGAATCTCGGGCACAGACCCCGAGGATTTGGACGAAGACAGCTGGGGAGACCCTGGCGGAAGCAGCCCTGATGAAATGGAGGAGCAGGGGGCGCGCCCTGTTAGTGAAGCAGACCCGTAGGCACGACCCCGGAGCGCTGCCCGGACCCCCGGCCGGGACCCGAGCTCAGGGAGCTCCGGACAGGCTGTCACGCAAGCCGAGTGAGACTGAGGCAGAGAGTTTGTGGAGTCTCTTTGAGGGGGGGCGATCGGATACTGCTAGATGAAGATGAGGCAGCGGCATTTGGGGGTCCCGGAGCGTTTCTGAGAGAGGGGCCACCCGTCGATCACATCCTGAGGGGCTTACCGGGCTGGGGGTGTGCACTCTAAAGAGAGGGGAGAGCCAGCGGTGATCCGGGCAGGAGGACTGTCGGAGCTGGCGTGAGGAGTGCCAAAGGCTGCCTGCATCCCGGCGGTGTGTGAGCGAGGGCGGTCCGGGACCCCGGCCGCCGCGCCGATGGACCCCGACTAGCCCCCGCCGCTCAGCAAAGGGCCACCGGACGCTGTACAGATACACGTCCACGCTCTCGGAGAAAGGATTCAGAGGGGCACAGAACGTAACCGGCAAAACCCTCAGAGTCCGCCCGCGCACGCGGTAACTTGGGCAGAGCTGTGATCTCACAGAGTGACGTGCGGGCGCGAGACAGGATGGGCTGACCCGGCGGCACCGACGGCGGGAACAAGAGGGTTCCACGAGTCAGTCGCAAACCTCCCCCCGACCGGTCTCGCTTCCCCCGGGAGTCTGAACTCTCCCGAGGCAATTTAGGTCGACCTTGCGATCCGGCAAGGAACGATTTGTGCCGAAGAGCGGTGGCGCCGGGAGCGCCCCGGGCGGCGCTGAGGGGTGCCCGCCCAGCCGACCCGAACGTCGTGTCGGTTCCTAGAGGGGAAAACGAGGGACAAACGAGGTAGCCGCTTGTCGGCAGGACAGTGGAGTTAACCCTTTTGCTCCCTTGCGAGAGGAATCGAAGGGGTCAAACCCAAGAAGTTGCGGTGTGGGGTTCGGGCCTCCCGCTCCGCGTGGCGAATTTTTGCCCATGGTCGCTGGTAGGGAACCGTAGATACACATTCCCGTGGGTCCGAAGCGAATAAGTTTAAAGTTCTTAATTGATACAGAGGCCCAAATTAGTGTCTTAAACAAGCAGTTAGCCGAGGAACTAGGAATCAAGCCCTCGAGGAAAACCATAAGCATAATTGGAATAACAGGTAGAGCAGAAAAATGTTCTATGGCTCGAACTCGGTTTTTGTTGCCTGGGGAAAAGCGGATGACGGCTGTGGAGGCGGCTCTAAGGGGAACATACTGGGATTAGATGTGTTAGCAGGCAGGCGGTGGCATCTGCCCCGTGGCCGCGTTTGGAGCTTCGGGAGCCGCAGGCAGAAGGGCCTCGCACTAGGACCCTGCAGCTCGGCCCGGCGCTGCCCCAGCGCCCTGCACCCCTCAGCACCCGCTGCCCGCAGCGGCTACACGGGACATCGCAGGAGTGATCCGCCATCTGGAGAAGAGACAGGCCCACAGCCGCACCCACTCCTTTTACAATTCTCCAGTTTGGCCAGTGCGAAAGCCTGATGGGTTTTAGCGTTTAACAGTTGGTTGTGGAAAATTGAATAATAACACCCCTCCATTAACAGCAGCTGTTCCAAGTATGACTTAAGTAGTAACAGCAACGAGGTGAGGTTCACGGATGCATCTGCCTGATGAAGAAGGTGGCAAAAGACTCAGAAGCAATTGTTGCTATACTGGCAACTAATTGTTCGGGGCAAAGTTTTGATATGTTTGTAGTTTCTTAATGCTGATAGTGGTTATGACAATTATCGTGATTGTGTTGTAGTAAGACGCATTGTCTGTACAAGTAGTTACATCAGAATAATTGAGGAATGGTGATTCACAATGAGCACTAAATCGTCATTGAGAGCGCATTCCCCTTTAACTGTGGAGGTGTGCGCACCACCTCTCCGAGGAAACCAGTCGAGCTGTGACCGTGGCCAGGGGGTGGATTGTGGCAGGGACAGCCTCCCCGACAGACCAACCAGGGCATGCCAGAGCGGTTTGCAACAAGCTGCCCCTGAGGGGGATTAACTGGCGCCTCAGGGGCTAGACCCTCGGCCTCTCGTGTCCGGGCTTGCCCCTCAGCCAGTCCGGATGAGCACAGAGCACCCTCAGCCGGGGCGTAAATGGAGCCCCGCCTGAGAACCAGGGAGATGGTTCTTCACAGAGCAGCGGGCCTGGCAGTGGGACCGTCCCCTTGGACAGGCCGATCGAGGATACTTCCATGGATTGAGCGAGTCTCTGTGGATTGAGTGACCCTCACCCCCGCTTTGGTGAGTGAGAAGTTTGGGCACTCGTGGGGGAGAGTTCCCTTGAGTAGTGAGTGCATGCGTTTGGGTTTGTCTTTCCTTAACGTTTAGATATTAGCTATGCAGTAGATGTGTTCCCGACGGACATCCGAGCTTGTGTGTTGTCACGAGGAGTCCTGGGTCAACAAACCCCCATTTTGATAGCTGCTGCTGTCTGTTTTGTGGGTGCCTCCGTACACAGGCATAGTGCGAGCAGGAAATCAATAAACAGAAAGTCTGTAAGAGTAATAAATTATATATGGTTATTTTATCAATATAATGCTTGTAATGATGAGATAAAAAGTACTTGGGTCTTTTTGCTGGTTTTGGTATGAAGTAGAGAGCTTAGTTTTGATGGGCTTGATTTGCCTGTTACCTAACACGCAGGAGTCAGCAGTAGCCCCAGTGAAGTTGCAAAATGAGACCCAGCTGATGGAAAAATAGTTAAGAATACGGCAAATTGAATGTGAGTGAGGTTAAATGAGAATGCACTCACGTTGAACTGTTTGCTAAATCTAGGTTTTTACTCTTTTAAGACAATTTCTTTACTTTTCTTTTAAAGTTCCGTAACTGGATTATTGACAGGTTTTCTTAGATTAGGCCATATTTATTACACAAATTCCAGTGACTAAAACCTAGGCATGTCTTTGTGACCATATGTAGCAGTCCTTATTACTTTATTATTCAGAGAAACTTTTCATCAGTTTCAATTTGCCTTTTTTTTAAGCCCGTATATTGGCCTTTAATGATTCACAAATATTGTATAAATGGCACAACATGAAGATGCTGAATTTTATTTATTGATTCACCTTCTTTTAAGAATATGTGAACTAGCATTCATTATTCACCCTGTAAGGAAATAGATTCAATATACTTCCTATAGTTGCCCATATCCTATTTTGATTTCTGTTACAAACTGAAAATGAAGTTGTGTGTGTAAAAAGTTTAAAAATAGGTCAGAAGCATCTTGTGAAATGTAGCAGGAAATCTATGGAGATAATATTTTTATCTGGCATTTGCTGTACTGAGCAAAAATGAGCATGCTGTGCCTTTCACTTCCGTTTAAGACATGTTGAATATTGCAGAAACTTGTAAGATCTCTGATTTTGAGAACATAGACACACATCAATCAGATCAAAATATAAAATATATACTGCAATCATAATATATTTATGGAGATAGTGCTAAGAATAAAGTGAGATGAGTGGCAAAAAAAATCAGCTATAAGAAGGTGATTTCAGAAATTAGTCATTCTGAGTTTGTAGCAATATGTTGTATCTATACCCTGTTAAAACGTGACTATGTAATGAAAAATATTTAAATACACTAGCAAATATATATAATGAATTCTAAAAAGTTCACTTTTCAATGGCAGTGAATATCAAAGTTAAGGATAAAAAAGAAACAGATACGAATACCCATAAATAAGTTTGGGGTTGTTATTACAGCAATTTTAGTATAATGCACTACTGAAATTCTGGAACAGATTTTCCTTCCAGCATTGTCTTCAGGGTGTCATGATGTGTGTAGTACTTGCAGTGCAGATGCAAGGTCCTCCATCAGTTTACTCACTATACCTGCATAGAGAATGCCTAAGACTGGCAAGTGGTACAAACTTTGCTGCTTGATAAGATGCAATGTAGAGAGGCACAACAAAACACACTGTCATTCTTCCCTTTTTATACTGCATCAGCAGGAAATACAGACACATACACTGAGACTGCTATGATTACTTGAATTTTGAGGATATAATATATTGCATTTTTGATAAAAAGATTAACCACTTTGTCTAGTATGTGACTGGTAATTGTTTTTGCTTGTTCTAACTTTTCTCTTGCATTGATTTATGGTGTGATTTACTAACTGAAAAAATAGCATGAGTATCTGTCAAAGAATAGAACTCTAATATAGGAAAAATGTTACGTTTATTGAACCTTTTTGACTGTACTTTTGAATGTACTGAATGCCCATAATTGCGTTTGTGTCTTGGCAAAAGTGTTTGTTTTTTTTTTTAAACTCAAATATTTAAAAATGTGGGTAGATCCCTGTTGATTGCATACAGAACAAGTCTGCTACTCCAGTGAATCCATTCTTAAGTTTAGCAATATTTATTTTTTTACATGAATTTGAGTAATTGTTGAAGTTAGCAGCTTTGAGGTACTCAATGTACTTAAATGATAGGTAGAAAGGTAGATTGATCAAGATAGATAGATCGATACATTATCTGCAGTTACTACACTGGTCAAAAAAAATATTTATGTGTTTTTGCCCTTTAGTCAAGCCAATACAATGGAAACTGAACAAAGAAATTTGCATATAATTGGACTGATGATGATGAAGAATTTTTCTGAGGCATAAATATATTTCTTCTGCTACTGAAGCAGAATGTTTTGCTTGCTTGTCCCAGATGGCTTCCTGTAGGAAGATCATATTTAGATTGGGGAACAGACGTTACTTATTTGAGGACATTTGGGAGTCTTTTATGGTTTATGTTCATAGAGCAAAAGCTGCTTTGTATAGATGGTTGACATTGCTGTCCTACACTTGCGTAATTTGTTTTTAACTTTGTGTATATGTGATAGATTAGAAGAAGTGATTCATGAAAGTGTTAGAAAATAAGGACTTAGTAGTGAGTGATGTAAAATAAATATGAATAATGTAAAAATGCTGGAAAAGCTGAAAAGACTGGTGAATACCAGCCAAACATGTTATGTAACCAGCAGATGATGGGTTAATGTTTTTTGTGTAGATAACCTATTTCTGAGCGATATTTTAAGAGTTATTTTTGAAGAATATATTGGACAGAAACCGTCACTGTTTACCAGTACACATGCATGTCTTTTTAGTGTCTCAGTTCCTTCATAAACACATTGATCAATGTGATTCAAAGAAAACACATTTTTCCCCTAGTTCTCCAATTTCTTTATGTCCACCTTGTAGGTGTAATAGTTGATACCTGGCAAAGAACCACAGAATAATAGAATCTTTTAAGTTAGAAAAGGCCTTTAAGATCATCGATTCCAAGCATTAACCTTGCACAGCCAAGTACAGCACTAAACCATGTCCTTAAACACCACGTCTACATATCTTTTAAATACCTTCAGAGATGGTGACTCAACCACTTCCCTGGGCAGCCTCTTCCAATGCTTGACAACACCTTTTGATGAAGAAACTTCTCCTAATATCCAACCTAAACTTCCCCTAGCATGACTTTGAGGCCATTTTGTCTTGTCCTATCGTTTGTTACTAGGGATAACAGACTGACCTGAGAAGTTTGAGAAGGACAGCTAAGCTGGTGA
>VZZY01002415.1:0-49031 GCA_013400335.1 Eurystomus gularis
TCTTACTAAACCAACACAAGTCTTTAACCCAAGTTTTTTTCGTCTATCAGATACGACACTTAAGGATAGCTTTGTTTCTCCTGTTGACATTTGTACCTTTCTCCTGCAGATATGCTTAGCTGCCTTCAGGACATAACAGTTCCTCTACTACCAGTAGAGCATTTGACTGCGGTGAGGATTGTAGTGATAAAATGGGAGAAGCTGAATAAATTAAGGATATGAAGAGTACTACAGAGATGTGACTGAAGAGTAGGCAGAGTCTGTAAAGAAAGCAAGCAGATCTCCTGAACTCTTTCGGCCTGAACTAGCTATGCTCAGTCTTTCACTCTCTATCCTTTTTCCTTTCCAGCTCTCTCTCAGTGATGACAGACCATGAGCTGCTGGGAAGAAGTATTGCTTTTCATACAGCCAACCTGGAAGAGGAAATTTTGCTGCCTCATGGAGTTGTTGGCCAAAACATTGTAAGTCCTATCTAAAGAATTGGTTACAGGATAATGTACTATCTAGAGAAAATAATTAATGTTGTTAATAACAGGGTTTTGAACACTGTATGGACTTCAAGTGCACTTCTATGCAACAGAAACAGAAAACATATACTCTAGAGCAGCATTTGTAGTGTGTCCCTCACAAGAAAGTAAGAGGAAGAACAGAGACCAGCTGGAAACACGTGCCTAGAAACTCTGAATGTTGAAAATACCTGCCTGTGCTCAAGGTAACAGAGATCCTGTGATCATACTTTGTTCATAAACCTGATTTTTTTTTAAATAATGGAACCTAATAAAAGTCCCTAATATTACATTGTTTAAGCAAGGGAAACTAGTAATCTGAATGACACTCTTCAGATATGTTTCTTCTCTTTATAAAGATGCTCTTAATTTAGCAGGTCTGGCTAACCATGAAGAAACCCAAGAGTCTTAAAGAACTGGCTGGGGTTCTTTCCAGCTTTCTGCTATTAATTGTTAATCAATAATAGAATAGTGGTGTCATTTCTGAATATAAGAAGAGAGTTAATAGTGTGCCAATGCAGACAGTAGGATAACCCAGCTAAAGGATAGATTGATTTCCATGTTATCATTCTTGAGCTGAAGAATGGAAAGGTGGCATATGATTCAATCAATCTGTAACTAAATTAAGATCAAGAAAAATGCAATCAGTGTCATGTTATAGAGGACAAGTCTTATCAAACAATTGATTAGTTATTTTATGAGATTACAAGTTTGACTGACAAAGGTAACTGCAGTTGTAATACACTTAGATGTTACAAAGGCATGAATTAAAGTTATACAGACTTAAAAAATTAGCACATAATTTTCACAATCCCTTGAAAAAGGGATTAAGAACTGACTAACTGGCAGACAGTAAAAAGTAGTGTTCAGTAGAAATCAATAAACTGGATATATCTAAGGAGCTTCATTAAGTTTTATCATTAATTTTGACATTATTTTAAATTCAGATCAACTGATGTAAAAGTAAATTTTAAAAAATTACTTCAGATCTAATTCACAGGGGAGGACACAATACTGATGTCCAATGTGGATATGGCACAGCAAGAATACAGATAAGTCAAGGATATAAGGTATTCTGAACTACAAACAAAACCATAATAAAGAAGGGAAAGTGAAATCAAATAATGAAATTCAGTTACAAGAATAATATTTAGAAAGGAATGAAAAATAAGAACCACAAATTAAAAGGCTACAAAAAATGCCTTATTGTAAAGATAGATTTTAGAGGCTGTGTTCATTTAGCTCTAAGGTCTTTCAGAGATGGAGCAAGTCTTTTTCACCATATGAAAATCTTTATGTCATAAAGGACTTGTTCATCTAGTTGAGAAAAGCGTAACAAAATTAATAACACAAAATCATATTTAAATGAGTAAAATATATTTTAACTGTGAGTATGATTAGCCATCAGCAAACCACAGTAAAAAGATAAATTCTCTGGCTTGCAACTCAAGACTATTTGTCTTGATGGAAGACAATATGTAGATCATAATCTGAGTAAGGATACCGATTACAACCATATAGACCACACGAGAACTACATTTACACATCAATCTTGTACAGAACTTAGAGAAATACATTTTTATATGAATTCTGAACATGTGGAGTCACAGGCTTTGCATTTACAAATTCCTGGACTTCATACAGGAATAATTAAAAAGCTCTACAGTCTGAATTACACATGTTATCACATTATTATCACCTGAAGTTCAATTCTGGCCTATGATCTAAGGCACCACTTTGAAATTTAGGAGTATAAGATATTTGACTACTTTTGGTTTATGAAATTTCTCTAGATGGTCCTTCTCTAAGGAAAACCTGCACATTTCAAATGATATTTAAAGAAATATTCTGATATTTTACCAGCATGTTGAAGAATTCACTGAGTTTAAATTCTGACATCACAAATTCATAGAGGTTTTACACTTATGCTAAAAAGGAGTGGCCAAAACTGCTGCTCCCATGGAAATGGAACTTTCCTTCTACTCCATTTGGTGTCCCTGCTTCTGCAATGTGATAAACACACTGGCAAGGTGCAGTGTTGAAAGCTTGCTCAGCTTCTGTAAAGGAAGCAAACAAATGGATCTACTCACCACAGCAACTGGTTGATAGCCTTCAAAAGCAAGATGCTGTTTAGAGATTAAATCTTGTGTTAACTGCAGTTCTTTCCTGCAAGGCGCTGATTAGTTTGTAAAGGCTAAATTCTTGTACTCACATCACTTTCATTATTGCTTAGTATTCTGGTTGCATTTCTTGGAGAGTATACCCATTAATTCATGATACTTTATCACATTTCTTCTAATTAATAACTTTGAGGAAGGAGAAAATTCAGCTCTTAAAATTGTTGCAAAGCCTATGAAACTTTCATTGTACTTTTATTTAACATCTGCAGTACAAATTTTATCTTCAAATTAGAATAGGCTCACAGCTGTTTTAAGGACTTGACTTAACTATACCTACAGGAAAAAATACAGTCGTATACAGGGAGAATTATAGAACTCTGTAAAATTGACACTTTTATGTGATCTGTGCCTTCTCTTTATAGGATGTTTATTTCCTGCCTTAGTGTAAGACGAGAAGATCAAATAACCATTAACCCAAGATCTAAAATGCTAATAATTGTTACTGTTTCTGAATAGTATATTTGTCTTACATCCTTTAAAGCCAGAAATTGTTTTGAGTGAATAGTCTTTGTAAATACTTCATTACACATACTTGATTTGGCTGCTGCATGCATTAACAGTAGCTCAATGTCATATCCAGCTCCACTGCAAATAAACAGAAGTCTTTGTTAAATGTAATTTAAGCTGAAGTCCATTTTTTAAAGTGGTGAAACATTTATTATTAAACTAAGGTTAAGTTAAATTAAATTATTTTTTCTATTTCCTATTAATGTTCATGTAACTTAATCACTCCTTGTCCACACTCTCAACGACAAAACATAATGGAAATACAGTCAGGTGATAATAGGTGGAGTGACTTCAATGAGATTTGGTAATGAGGTAGCTGATGAGGTTTCATGCAAGGGATGTTTCATTGAAACTGCATTAACAGATGATTAGCAAGCTTAAATTAAGGGGCAAAGAGAACAAACAATATGAAGCCAAGCAGGTGGTAAAGAATAAATACTAAGGAAGGAACTAGAAATGTACTAAAGACTAATGCTGAAATATTTCCTCACTACATAAAGGCAAATGATATAGATCTTTTCTTAAGTACTTCAGGGGAGGTAAACATGAATACCAATTAGTAGCAGAAACATCAACACTTTAAGTGACAAAAGTACTCTAGCTAAAGCACTAAAGACCTTGGATCATGAAAATGAGGTGCATGGCAAAGTATATCAAATGCTCAAATTACAACACTTTGTGATAATATAAATAACATGATTAAACCACTGCTGTCTTGCATGAGGAGGAAAAGGAAAGCCAAGAAAAAGGACTGAAAATATCAATTCATACAGCACACAGTTTCTTTTAAAATCCTTGATAATTTGAAATTTCCATGGTTATGTCTAAAACAACTATTTTTACATAAACCCAAAAAGGAGAAAGTCACAATTAACATTAAAAAATTGCATGTTTTGCATGGCTATTTGCATATTGCTTGTGTTTTACTCAAGCTTTATTCTTGCTTCTCAGTTGCCAGATTAGGTCTTCAAACTGTACAGTGTGGCTAAAGAAATAAAAATGTGCCAGCCCTAAGACATTGATTGTAAATTATATGAATTCTCAGAGAAGACATTACAAGAAGTCCCCATAGGAACCACAGGCTTTAAAACTTGTTTACATAAGTAATGACTCATGGTTATGAATAATTAAAATCACTACAAAAATGTACTTGTGATTAATACAAAGACTGGAATCTAAACTTGAGATCAACTTTCCTAAATGACAATAAAGCTAATTATGGTGACAGTTACTTTGAAAACCATGTGGAACTCCCAGTTTGGGGTATCTTATTATTTCTCTATTATATTATTCCTACTATTACTACTATTAATAGTTATTAATAAATATTAATAATTAACATATAATATTTTCATTTTAGTATTTATTATTAATCCTATTATTTCCTGCTTCATCACTTTCCAGAATTAAATGCATACAGGTGTTCTGTTTATGCATACAGGTGCTCTGGTGTTGGCCAGAACAGAGTTAACTTTCTTCCTAGTAGCCAGTACAATGCTGTGTTTTGGATTTAGTGTGAGAAGAATGTTGATAACAGACTGATGTTTTAGTCGTTACTAAGTAGTGCTTATGCTAAGTCAAGAATTTTTCAGTTTCCTGTGCTGTCAGCAAGCAGAAGCACAAGAAGCTGGGTGGGAGCATGGCCAGGACAGCTGACCTGAACTAGTCAAAGGGATAACCTATATCATAGCATGTCACGCTCAGTATATAAACTGGAGTGAGCTGGCCAAGAGGGGTGCATCTTTGCTCAGGCATCAGCTGGCAGGTGGCGGACAATGGCATTGTGCATCACTTGCCTTTTCTTGGGTTTTATTTTTCTCTCTTTTTTGGTTGTATTCATTTTCATTACTATTATTATTAGTAGTATAATCTTTTGTTATTATTATATTTTAGTTTCAGTTAGTTATTAAATAGTTCTTATCTCAACCCACAAGTTTTATCTTTTCTCTAATTCTCCTCTCCATCCTGCTGGGAAGGGGGAGGAGTGAGCAAGTGGCTGCATGGTGCTTAGCTGCTGGCTGGGGTTAAACCATGACAACAGGGAAGGTGAGTCATAAGTAATTGCATGACTTAATGGTCCTGTTGTCCTGCTCCTTGCTCCAGTTATTTTGCAACTTTGCTTGTTCTTGGTGATCTAAATCTAATAATGCTGATGTGACTTTCCAACTTGTTTTCCTAGCTGGCCCCAGTTACCATCCCTGGACCTCATCTTGCTCAGGTTCTGCAAGATGGCAGTCCTTGGTGGTGTGCCTGCCCTGCCTGTGCCTGCCCTGCTGTCACTCTCAGCTCCTTGATCCCCTGCCCACGCAGGGCAGCCCAGGGCAGTAAGGCTCTTACAGCCTTCGTCTGCGTTCAGCTTCATCTAGGATCACACTTCTGTGAAGAGCCCACAGATAGCTTTAATGAGCATAGAAGGCAAATACACTATTTGGAGATTTTTCAAGATTAACTTATATCTGCTTGTGACTCATTGGTGTGCGAGAACTTTTCACTGCATAGGAAGATCCACAAAATGGTGGAGATGAGAGAAGGCTGCTGACACCATCTGATCTTTTCAATTCTTACAATGACATTTACAACATCAAACTTAAAAATGTCTCATTGACTGCAGCAGCTCTTGTAAAAGAGGCTTTGGAACCAGTTCCAACCACAGGATTCAGGTTCTGAAATGCCTGAGTTTTCTATTGTCACGAAATTTAAAATTGCTGTAGGTGTACAAACTCCTTGTTCCAAACTTGGTATTTCTCAAGCACACACTCATACCCCCTCTGCAGGCTTCCTCCCATTAGACAAACTAATCAGTGACATGGTTTCAGCAAGAGATGTGAAGCTCCCCCCACCCCCCTGCCATGGATGAGGGCCAGGGTATGCCAGAAAAGAAATCAGCATGCATGCTGCTACATAAGTGCTATCACCACTATCACCAGTAGAAAATAACAATTCAATCTTGTGAGATGGCAAACACTGTTGGTGATGGGAGAACGTTAGGTGTGTTATGTAAAAGCTAAATCCTCAGAGGCTTAAGTCCAAAAAACACCAGTGTTCTGGACCCTCGCTATAATTTTTAAATGGATTTTTACACTTAGATAGCCAGCTTTGTTCTAAGTCATAAGGCAGGTGCCAAGTCCATTTCCTCTAATATTCTCTTAGGAAAATCCAAACTCTGGGAGAGGGAGCACTGATTTCATAATTCTAGAAATCACTGAGTGAAATTGGATTATTGTTGGCAATGGCGGTATTTGCAGAGTACTGTGTGTACCGTTTCTCTTGTATCTACAAGCCCATTTACAATTCTGTCACAGCAGTTCTCTAAGGTTCCTCTTTCCTCACTTCTACCAATCACCCTCCCTCAGATTAAAATTTCTCGGGTATGTAGATCAATGTATATATCTGTTTATAAAATCCTGGAAGCTATTCTTTACAGCTGACAAATAGTATTTAAGGAATGTCCCACAACTCTTGTTCTTTTAACTTTCTACCTTGACAATATTTAGAAAATATAAATTATTTCAAGGGCCTAATAACATATTCAACATACCATCCTTTCAGGAAGGCTTTTCAGAATGAAGGTCATTAAGATTATTGCTCCCTTTTGACCTAAGGTATTTAAGTCTAGATACTTGCTGAAGAATTATAGATCAAAAGCTCATCATAATAGCACATAATTTGCTTTTCAAAACCCCCATATAATAAAAAGTAAGAAAAGAATTAGGCAGTTTAAAGCACTAGTTTAATGAGTAGAGTTTCTCTCTTTTTGTAACAGAAGACTCAACAAGTTGACTTGTAACACTAAGCTGAAAGGCAGCAATTCCAAGGGAAAACTTTGAAATAAATTTGAGATATCTCTCTTGTCCCCTCGTAATGGCATGGTAGAATCAAATAAATAAATAGAATCATAGAATCATTAAGGTTCAAAAAGACCTCTAGGATCACCAAGTCCAACCTTCATCCCAACATCTCCCTGACCACTAGACCATGTCCTGAAGTGCTACATCTACTCATTTTTTTAACACCTCCAGGGATGGTGACTCCACCATTTCCTTTGGCAACCTGTTCCAATGCCTAATCACTCCTTCAAGGTAGAGAAAGTTTGATACTGTCAATCTTCAGTGAAGATCACTTGTCTCTCCACTTTTTTCTAACAAACTTAAAATATCTAATTTATGAAATTCTATGGAATGAATTTATATAATATCTCTTTTGTAGCTGAAGAGACTGTAAATGTGAGAGAAATTGAAAATGGAGTGATTTTAATATTAGCAAGTTAAATAGCAGAGCAAAGACAAGTCAGATATTACTTATTTCGAATTTTTTTTTTAATATCCGAGATCAAGGAAAAATTTGCCATATGTAGAGTTTGACTGTTGATCAGTAGAGTTGCTTGAAAATAGGATATACTCTTTAATCCAAATTTTCAGAATAAGTGTTCTACTTTAAAATTTGAAGTGATAGCAAATACTTATTTTGAATTTGTGAATTTCACACAATCCTCTTGAGTCTAGACACTTCTGAGAAATCATTCTGGGGCAATACTCCTTCAGCTGTTCACCTAGCACAGCTCTCTAGAGCCTGTATTGATTTCTACAGTGTCTAGAATTTTTTTTTTTTAAGCAAAAATGCAGAGGACAAACTTACCTCTATAGGAATCTCAATAATGGGGCTAGCCTGGAGGATGAGGGTGTTCCAGTCATGATGTTTACATTCCCTTGATGGTGGGTTCTAGTTAGTGCACTAAGTGCCTGTAGATCCACCTGAACCTTTGGTAGTACAGCAAGAAAAATGCCTTTTGTGGTTATTAAAATCAGTGCTTGGGGTGTTATACTAATGCATAAAGCTCTTCCTCTGTCCTGTAGCACTTGTAATTATAAAGCCTGATTCAGATCATTTGCATAGTTGTTCTGTGCAGATTCTGAGACCTAGTTTGATCCTGCTCACTTATTCTTAAATGCATATGGTAAGAATTCAGATAGCCAGACCCATAGCATTTTTGCTTTTCAGTTACTGTTTTACTGAATCAATAAACCAAATATACAAATACGTATGCAAAGCAGTTCACTAATACATGGAATTTAATTAAATATATTGATGGTCATAATCTCTTGGCCAGTCAGCTTTTAATCTGCTAATTAACTTGGTTCTGCAAATTAATCTACATCGCTATGTTTTCTAATCAAGACAATAATTAAAGGATTAACAGTAGCTGACTCTTCAATTACCCTTAAATAGAGTTCTGTATCTAATTTCCAGAATACAAATGCTGCACCAGTATTCCAGACCACTGTAAGCAGTACAGAAATATCCTATCTATCTCTCCTGTAAAGACCATCACCATCTTTCGTTTTTGTTTTAAATGACTTTTAGTAATACTAATATCAATTTTTGGACATTTGAAACAAAAATCCCCAAATTAGATAAAACAGTGCATTATTAGGTAACAGCAACTGGACAGTTCTATGTAATATGACAGCATGGCTTACATTTCACCATGAAGTAACTTTGTTGTTTCTGTTAAACTTAACTATGTGCAAGTTTTCTTCTGCATACAGAAGGACTGGTCTTTTTTTTATGAGATCATACTCCGTGTGTATGAATGAGAAAGATAAAAATGAAAAGAGAGAGCAGAATTAGTGGATAGAATAAAGCAGAATGTAGCTAGGCAAAGTAAAGAAAAATTAGACCAGTTGAAAGCTTCAAAATCATGCCCTACTCAAACGAAAACTGGAGACACAACTCAATAAACTTGAACTGTGTAATAAAAAATGGAGAGATAATTTTAAAGATTAAGTAGTCTCTGTCCCATCTCCAATTCCAAATGCTTCTACCTGGAAGCTATTTCAAAAAGCTCTGCAGACAGCCCTTGCCAGCTGTCCTAATAATGAGTAGGAGGAGATAATGTCTTAGATCACCAGAAGCTAAATAAATCTACTTCTATATGTTAAGATCACCACATTTATTTTTTTTCAACCTGAAGAGAAATACAAAACTGGTATAATACAATGAAATAAAATAATAACCACTGTCATTAAGAAACAAAATACAGGAGACTATATTCAGATATTAATAGAAGAAGATTAATTAAGTCCCAATTTTACATGAAAGATATATGAAGATATGCCTCTGTAGTACAGTAAAACTGAAGAAATCAATATTATGTTTTGCATCAAGGGATACACATCAGTATTTGCACTGATGACACATACTAATTTAACAAGTGACATTCAGGATAGTTTACATGCAAGCTGGACTTTATCCATCACTGCCCCTTTTCTTCTTGCTGGGACAGTGAGATTTCTACATCATGACTTTTGTTCTAAAGCTTAGCTAATTCATAGTTATTGGCATTTATTCAGACTGCTTTGACTTAACACATGAATTCCAGAGTTATCGAAACAAGAATAAAATTAAGACACTGCAGATCTCTGAAAACAATGGTAATCAGGAGTAGCTTTGCAATGATCTTGTAGAGATCCATCAGCACTTGTGGGAGCATCCCATCGTGGTTATGGACTTATGTCTGTCCAGTATACTTAAATACTCCCCAACCTAATCCTCCTATACCAAGGACCTCTGAACTGTTTTCTTAACAGGTTATCTGTTTCCCTCAGCTAGGATTACAGTTGAAGACTCACTCTGTGTACAAATACTCACTCATTACCTCCTCTGCCTTAAGAAATGTTGCAAGTTACAGATTCTTATAAATCATATTTACAGACCACATAGCCCAGACAGAGCAAAGCAGAAAGATGTACCACAAGAACTCCAATGAGAAGGGAAAGAATAAAAATTATTATTAACTCCTTTAGGTTCCATGAACCACTTTTGTATCTAATAAAGCAGAATAACATATGTTAAATAATTTTTCTTATAGGGTTTCTTTATACAAAACACTTCTCCATAATACTCAGCACAGCTGTGGCAGTTGAAGATTTGGAGTACTTTGTAAGCATTAATTTTTGAGCTTGAAGGTACTGAATAAAACCCTATGATACTAAAATTAAGTATATAAACTCTCCAATATTATACATATGCATATTTTTATATGGATATTTTAAAAAATATTCATATATATGTATATAGATACTTCTCTATACCTATAACTCTGTCTATACATATATATGCGCCATAGTAATGCTCAACACTCATAAGCATTCATACCGCTATCACAGTCTAATTTTTCCAGTGGATACAAGCATTTACATAGAATTACCATGATGTGTTCTTTAGTGAGTTTTTCCCCTTAGCTCTCCAATTTGAAATGAAGTTGACAAAAGAGATGGAGAGCTGCGAGCACCTATATGGATGGAAAAGTCACAGCCTACACTTAAAACTTTCTATGCATCAGGAAATCCACATTACAATCCATTGCAGCCTTCCCTATTTTCTATTATTAATAGAATGATTCATTCCCACTAGTAAAGGTATGTACATGCCTGTATATAGAGTAGGATTTTCCAAACTTCCTAATAGTGGACTGATTTCCATACAGAGTAAAATTGCTGATACACTTTCTTTGTGGGTTTTTTTTAGTTTGTTTGGGTTTTTTTNTGATTTTCATATAGTTCTTCTTCTCCAGGGATAGGTAAGTAGTTAGCTAGCCAGAGGGCCATACTGCATAGTAGAAGTCTCCCCTGCTCAAGGTACCAGGACAACTTTATTCACTAACACATCCTGTTCTGGCACTGGCTGTGAGGCTTCTGGCAGGTCCTCAGCCTGTTGCATGCTGGTTGCTACTATCTCCTTCACTTGGATGCCTCCACTATTGCTATAAATGTTTTATGAATGTATTTCAGTCTGAAGAAACCAGATTAATTTTAGATATTTTAATGAGTACTCTGCGCTAAACTGGCTCCTTTCATCTGAACTAAGGCTTAGAAGTGTTCATACCTCTGCAGACAAACCTGAGAGCAAAATTACTTCTTTGCAGGGCACAAACGGAAAGCCAAAAAGATGTATGTCTGTATCTTTGTATTAGAGGAGAGGTGCCTTCTCCACATGCGCTTCTGCACTGACACATCTATTGTAATTTCTCCAGGCTACCTTTTAGAGTTCTGTTAAGTCATGACTCCTCCTTCTTCCAGATCTACTTATTTAAATTAAATTCTTTCCACTTTTCCTCCACTCTTCTTGTATCTCTTTCTCCTGCTATGTCCCCTGTGCCCCAGTTTTCTGAGTAACTTGCTCCTGCTCACATTTATGACTCCTCTCGTTACTGTTCTATATCACTAGTCATTGTGACACTTAAAGGCTCCCACATTTCCAGAATACCCTGCTATATTACAAGGCTGTGCTTTAATGCCAAATTCTGTTTTCATTGTGTCAGCATTTTTGGCTAGCTAGAAAACAGTAAGTCATACTGAAACCACACTGTCCCTTACAATAGATTCATCTTCCAGACATATTAAAAAGGTGAAATGTGAATTAAACATTTATTTCTGAAGTTCATCTGTGTTTGTGTGTTTTCCCAGTAAGTTAAGATTAATGTACTTTCCTCTTCAGGATAAATTATATTTACAGATTAGATAGAAATACTTTCAGCCATATTCAGAAGTGGTCTATCACGTGCTATGAGCTAGAATCCATTAACACTAATGTGGATTCCGTTAGGTCTGCTTGTGACAATATAACCAATATGCAATGAAATTCCAGCAATTATAACTTATGTGTCAAGATTTGGAACAAGGAGTGATTTCTCCATAGAAACAAGGAAGGAACAATTTTCTGGAATATGTTTGTCACAGTGATGCCCTGCAAAAAATGTGGATGTAAAACTTCATGTCTCGATCTTCCAAAAGGATTCACTTGCAAGACTGCAAAAATGCTATGTAGAATAGTGTTAATGTACATATATATATGTGTGTGTATATATATATAGATGCATGCATATAAACAAAGGCTTACATATATCTATAAACATAGTAGAAAAGCAACAACGAACATCTTTATATCACACACTGTAACCCTTTAGCCCTGTATTATGCAAATCTTTATTGACGTGCCTGCAGCTTTTTCTCCTTCGGAGTAAGTGTCTACAGCTAACTTATTTTACTTCTGATTGTGGTACCATGGTTTTATAAAGATAGCATAAAACAGTAGCTCAGAGAAATAAAGTTTAGGTACAATTGCAGAGGATTAAGAAGTGGAGGTGCAGGATGTGGCATAGAGGGGTACAGGTATAGGGTGACAGGAGAAGGGCCATAGTTTTGGCACTAACAGCCCCACAGCTATAAACTCATCAATGGTCAGTTAAGGAAATGCAGACCCGATGCAGGAAGAAAACAATTTTCAGGATAAATAAGAGAGTAAAAACGAAATATCCAACATATATGAAATGCACCATGTAATGAATCTAATTAAAATGTGGAGACACAAGCTAATGAAAAAAGAGCAAGATGTAAAAGTGTGTTAGCAAACATAAATATGACCATACATCGTTCTCTAGTGTGAGGATGAAGAAACCATCAAGATGAACATCAACTTCCTACTAGCAAAGGACTCCAGGAGCCAACAATTCCCTATAACACCCTACCACCACCACTAGAGTGAAACCACCAACATTGGGATCCAGAGGAGCAACGAAAGGGTGAGAATTACACCAGGAAAAACAGAGAAACTGAGTGTGTGTCTAACAATTTTAATTGCATTATTGAGACTTTTCCTGCATAGAAAGATTCCTTCTTTTTGTGTAACATATAGATCCAGATTATTAATTATTCCTGGATTAAACTGTTAAGACAACAATTATACCAACAGTAAATCCTTGGCTTTGTATATAAATTGTGGTTCCTCTTTGCCAAGAAACAAGATCTTGAGCCCCACTCAGAAATATATACAGACAGACATATATTCAGTGAAAAGTTCTAGGCTCTTAAACCCTAGGCAATCTCAAAGGTATATCTCTGCTTGACTCACTCCTAGCACTGCATGATCTGCTGATCTTTTGCCGTGTTCTCATTCTACATACCTTTCCCCTACCCTCTACCCCAGTATTGTAAAGCTGTCCATGAGAAGAGACATTTAAATTTGCAATACCTATGCCTTGGAACATGTAAACTATGGACCTGAAACTATCACAGCTCTCTGCAGTCACATTTCCAGGAATCACAGGTGTCTGCTTTATTGTCATTAAATACACAAATTAATTATGGCAGTACGTATTCAAATCAGTTTGAAATTCAATTTGAAATTCCTACCTGAGGCTGAGCTGTATGAGTATGTTCTCTGTCCCCGGAGCATGGCCATTTGCAGTTTTCACTGTCAGCAGCCTGAACTTACGGTCACAACAGTAAAAATTATTGGCATGCAAAAATATGACTCAGAATGAGGTAAGCAGATGTACACTTTCAAATCTGGCACTTTATCACTGTACCTACTCTGATCATTTGTACATGCATGGAGTATAAAAGTACTTGCACTGAGTCTAAAAACAGCAGGAAATGTAGAACAGTATCAGTAACAGCCTGAGAACCTTAAGCTGGAACAGGTATTCTGTTATCTACCACTATCTCTACTAATTGAGGATTGGTCCTGGCATATGTATTTTTTACATTTATTCTTTTACACTTCCCTTTTTGACAGTACTTTTACCGATTTTCTTCTATTTGTTGGTAAGTTGAGGCTATCTCTGTTTGGTGGCAATAAGCATACTTTTGAGAAGTGTTCACCTGTTTTCCTTATTCCATTATAACAGGCTTTCAAAAAGCATTACTCTGCTGCTGCATCATATATTTCCAGGTCATCTAGAATAGTCAAATTACCTTTTTAATATCTTTTTAAAAATATATTTGCATCCTCTGTAGACCTTACACATGCCTTCTGCATCAAAAAGCACATTCAAAACACTTGGCACCTCTAGTCAGTGAGAAATGTGCCTATGCAATCAGTTATGATGGTACTTATAGAGAAATATCATATGAGATCTCTGAAGATTGCTTTAGCAATATGGTCACTAGTGGCTACGATACAAAATAGTGACAGAATGATAATGCCAGACCAGGCATGATTCCGTTGCAACTCGTTTACTGTAAACGACTTCAGTTTTCTGACTTATCTGACTGTACACAAGTTCACTGCATGCCAAGCAGTAGACAATCATTTCCATACTTGTATGGGGAGTTTTATCTCAGGTATGAATAAGAAGAGAAGGAACTATGCAGCAATAACTATAGTATGTGCCTCTGCAGCAACGTTGATGACAAACACCATCCTTGTACTTCAGGATAATCCACAGCAGACTTAAAATATTTTTAAATAGTTAGTTAAGCAGACTGCTGTACCATGTCTTCTATCCTCCATGTAAGGTGATTATAATGGAACACACATTTTCAGTCAATGCCTGTTCAAGGCACTTCTGCTGCTCATTTAGGCTGGGTCAGGCAAGAGTTCGAGGGATGCATCTCCTGCCTTTCTGCCCTGAGGCTCTTCCTGAGAGACAATCATGAAAGAGGGATTGGGTATTCACCTAGTTTAATAACTCCTAATCCCCCTGAGGGAACAAAGTATAGGAGGAAAGGGATCAGCTAATTATCATTAATTGTATTAGCTAGGAGAGAGTGATTAACATAATTAAGATAGCCTTGTGACTAGCAGCTCTATGGCAGGAAAGTGTTCCTGGATGTAGCAAGTGAAAAACAATTTTTAAAAGTATGAGCTAGACAACCTAGCTAAAGTCCTAGAAGGATTAGGTTGTGACAAACATATGCCAGAGAAACTGCACGAGATTGTTGCGAGCATGCAAAGACTATAAGTGAGACAGTTTTTACAGGAAGATACAAAATTGCAGGTGCATGCACTGGAAGGTTTGCAGCATATAACTAATGTGAAAGAAGTAAGTGTACATGAGTTGCCTGGAAACAGAGACTGTGGGCTAGGAAACAGGTACTGGTGTAGTGTGAATATAAACACCAACTTGGCAAGTGGTTTTGTTTGGTATTGCTATTGTTAGCCGGTGGATTTTATCCTTTTTTTTTTTTCTGCTTTCACCTCCACCAGGATTAAATGTAAGCATACATTATGAAAGCCACATATGTTTCATAGCATAATTTCTCTCTTCAGCAAGATGTGAGGCTTCTTCTTCTCCATTCATTTCTTCATTTTTCCCAAACAGATGGAGGCCTTCCACATTTAGAAATAGTAAGAGGCCAAACTGTTTCAGAAAGGCATGCTTCAGCTTCGGCCATAGCTAATAAGAGTTTCCTGGGTTGAACTTGCAGGGCTATGCCTCTTTTTCTTTTGTATGTGTGTTAGTTTGAAATATTTTTAAATGAGCTTTTATCTTAGCTATAATGCAAAGCAATCCAGATTGTTTTTACAAGATTTTTTTTTTAAGGATGTAGCTCATGTTGCACTGTATAACCAAGAATTCATTGTGATTTTGTTTTTTTCTTGATTTCTGTAGATTTGTCATAGAAAAATTAATTTTACCTCACCTAATTCTTACATTGTATCTCTGGTTTTCTTTTCTGAAAAAAAACTGGCTCAGTATAATTAGGAATCTTTCTACTCATTTGGTATCTAAAAGACAATGCAACAGAGATGGCTGTTCAAACTTCTTATAAAGAATTTTACTTTCTGGCCTACTAGTGTTCCTGAGTTCCAACAAAATAGTTCAGCCATCCCCAGAGCCTTTGTCCCTCTGTGGCCTTGCAGTACCACTGAAAGAAAGCAAAAAGTACAGTTTACAAAGTGGAAAACATCCTTGCTATCACAGAATAAGATATGGATAGTGATTATAATAAATCTTCAACAAGAAGGCTAACCCATTAATACTAAACCTGTTCCTGAATCATCATTAGAAAGGGTACAAGCACTGGAGTAGAATTACATGTCTTAAAGTTTCCTTTCTAGACAGAAGTGTATTACATGCCTCTTGGAAAAAGACAGTGGTTAGGGCCAAAATATAAATAATATGTGTGAACACAAAGCTTCGTCCTGTTGGTGGATTAAATCTATACTTTTATTTGCATTACCAAACACAGGAGTTTCTTGCTATTCTAAATCCATCATATTTATATCTATTCAACACAAGAAATCAAATGGAAAGGCCTGTAAACTCTTTTCTGCCTCCCTATCAATATAGTGCCAGAGAACAAGCTTTATGCTCTGTGAGGCTGTTGCTTCAAATTTCATCAAGGTTCTATGAAAAATTCACATATATATATGCACATGTGTATATTATTGTCCTGGTTTGAGTTAGAACAGAACTAATTCTGTTCAGTGATTTTACTTATCAGCTCAGTCTCTTCTAACTAACTGTACTTTCTAAAGTTAATGGTATATTTTCACAGACTTCTGTCTGCTTCTAATGGTCCTAATGCTTGATGTTTATAGTTACTACACAGGACGGCTGTGCACAGACCAAGGTCACTACTAACTCTTGTGTACACATCAGAGGGTGCAGAAAGTGAAAAGCCACACCTGTGGGGAGGAGCAGACAGGACAGGTGACCCTAAACTGACAAACAAGGTATTCCATCCCATATATGTCATATTCAGTACAAAGATGAGGGATCATGAGGGTCAAGTTTTCTTCTCAATGGCCAGCATCTGAGGACTACTCCATCCATTCTGCCTTCAACACTGATCCATGTGTTCCTGGATCCAATTCCAGAATCCAGCTCCTGAATCTGATTCCTGCCTGCTGCTGAGCCCAGTCTGGGACTTCCCCAGATGTAATTGCCACCAGGGGAGGTTGGGTTCAATATGGTTTTTGTGTATATTCCATTTCATTATTATTATGCTCATTTAAGCTGTTTCAATTTTCTTTCCTGATCCCTTATTCCCTCTCTGTTCCCCTTTGGGAGGGTAGAAGGGTTAACAAAGAGTGTCTGTTATAGGTCTAGTGGACAGCCCTGACCCTAAACCTTCTGTTTGGGATTTTGCTATTTCAGTGAGATGATTACAAATAAAATATTAAAACTTCTGTTAAAATGAGCTACTGTAATGAAGATTTAATTGTGGAGTAAGTTCAAAAGGCTTCTAAATATGTAAAAAAACCCCACAAAACAAACAAACAAAAAAAACCCAAAAGCAACTTGACAACTGTTGTGATCTCAAATTGCTACTAAAAATTATGGCTAGAAATTTAAGGAGAAAGAATCTAGTAGTCAATTGACAATGCAACATTATTTTAGTGGGAACATTATATTTCTAAAATTTTGTTATAATGTGTGTATGTTATGAACACAAAGTTCTTAATAATTAAATTTTTTGCATTTTCAGAGATAAAAAGTATACTCTGAAAGTACACCAAAACACTGAATACTCTAAAAAAGCACTGGTTGGCTCTTTGGGGTATTTTTCTTTTTGGGAAAAACCCCTTTAGTAGCTGTTTTCAAAGTAAGGCTCAGGAAAATCAGCAGGTTTTGATGTAAGTGCTTTAAGATACACTAGGCTGTTTTTGTGTCTATATTAAGCAATTTGGATTAGTGTTATAATGCAAGCAACAGTCAATATTTATATTTATAATTTTTTTCAAACTATAACACATTATAACCATTAATATAAAGGAGTACTCACTAAACAAAAATTTGAAATTGAAATATGTAACAAGAGATACTTAGTGATTTAGCTGTCATTTCAATTTTCTAAAACATATTAATAAAAATGCATGTATTCATTGTTACAGACATATGCTCATTCACTAAAGCAGTAATAATTAGATTTGACAGCCAACAAGCTGGCTTGTCCTGAAGCCTCAACTCTTCTTGACATAGCTACTAGCTGTACCAAACTTCTCTCAAGAGTTCATCTGTTTTCCCTCAGGAAAAGCCTAGAAGAAACAGAACAAGTGGAGTGACCTAAAGTCGACAGAACTGGTCTTCTGTAAACCGAATAATGCTACAACGTTTTGTTTAGTTCCTCATAATCAGAATATTTTTCCTCTCACCCCATTATAGATTAAGAGGGAGAGGAGGAGACAGTAAAAAAAGATAAGATATATGCATTTTTACAGAATTACATACAGTACTTATTCTAACACAAGTTTTTATTTATCTCTTCAACTGGATATTTTGGACTTTGAGTTGAGCAACGTCCAAATCAGTTTGAACTATGTGGATGATTTTGTGAAGGTGTATATGCAGAAAGGCATATATGGATGTTTGGTAAGCAGTAAGGCTTGTTTACCCAATAACTTCTTTTAACTGGAGTTGTAACCCCAAAAAATCTTTCTCTCTTGTAAATGAGTAATTTCAAGCATGTATAGAGCCTTAGCAGTAAAGTGCACTTTTTAAAGGAACTTAATTGATACTTGTAATGAAACATAGTGTATCTACTTCCCATAAACAATCCAGTTTGTCATATGGATGGACAAAATTTAAATTAATTAGCAGGGAAAGCAGAAAAAAGTGTTAATCGTTTTCCAATCATTGTGCTTTCCTTTGTCAAATTCATTGGTTTGGACTGTTAATGGATAGCTTCACATCTGAGTTGAATTGGTAGTTTATGGATGTCCAGATCCTAACAGAAGTAGTTCCAGATGACATTTGCTACCTCCTGAGTTTCATCCTCCTGCAAGAATTTTCAACCCTTTTTTAGTAAATAAGAGCTGTATCATGAAATAATTCTGCCTGCTAAGAAAGCACCTGAGAACACCTTTTGCACTAGCAGTGTCTTATGTAGGCACAAGCAGCTGAATTGGTTGCCTTTTTTTTTTTTTAATGAAAGAAAAGAACTAAAAATGTCAGTGTAGTATGTAGGACAGTGAAGTTTATGGTTTCCTTCTAATAAATACACTGATAGAAGCAACAAATTTGAGAAATGTAAACTTGAATTCTATTTACAATCCTTTAAAAATGCTAGCTGTAACTTCTTTACTGAAACAAAGGATAATAAGTGGACTTTCAAAAGTTCTTAGTGCTATGATATTCTTTTGTGGAATAAGAAGAAATTTCACCTTGATTTAGTAGGAATATTCTGTAAATTCAAATGGGAAAAGCATTATGATGTGAGTTCTCCCAAACCACAGATTATGTAGATTGGTACGTTAACTCAGCTGAAGAAAGGAGATGACCAATTGACACTGAAAATATAAATAATGAAAAGATTTGTGCCAGATATAATAACAGAAAAGCACAGATCATAGTTGACAATAGCACTAGCAATAAACCAAAATTCAATATACTTTCAGTAAAAAAGTCCTGTCTTTATGAAGGAAAGAGAGTCTTGAGTTTTTGGCAAAAAGAAACTTATGGATAGACTCTTATGGATTTGTAAAAGAAAAATGAAACGACTGTGTAGACTTCTACAGAAAAACTGTCAAGAGGAAAGTGCAAATACAAGGATAATGGAAAATAAGAAAAATTACCCAAGAGTGTTATACTCAAACCCCCGTGAGTCATGTGAGTTGATCTGTTTATAACAAGATATAACTAAAGGAAGGACAGGCTTTAAAGGACTTATAGATGAAAATAAGTAACTGGGATTTAATGTTTTAGAAAACGGTGTAGGGAGAAAGGCTGGTTAAAGATGCTAATTGCAAGAGGATTTTGAAGGCTTTTAGAGCGGCATGACAACAGCAGCTGGAGAGAGAGATACTGCAATGAGAAAAGAGAGTCTAGTCCCTTCTTTTTCCCCTAAAAATATAACTAAATAAACCAAAAACCAAACCACAAACTACAATATCAGCCACTTGTATGGTGGTTTCAAAGTATCAAATCCCTTTCAAGTTTCATGTATCAAATATTTAAGATACTTCCTCATCATAAATACATACCTATATTTTAATGTAAACCTTTTTTCTCCCTATAATCTTAACCACAGTAATTAAAACTGCTAGATGCACACTTTTGGTTCTGCCTCTAATGTTAAGGAAGTAATTTGAAATTGTGTAGTCCTATCATTCTTTGCTTGAATTGAGACACCAAACCGTATCTGTCTGTTGCAGTTTTCATTTGTTGATGCATTCATTCACGTTTTAGGAATAATATTAAATTAGTTTATTCATCATGCTGCATTTGTCAACCCTGAGACTCTGAAATCTTGAATTTGCTAACTCTGTTTCAATCCATGTCATTGTTTTGATATATATTTAAAATTGGCTTGTCTCAGACCAAAGCATTTCTGGAAGAACATTTCTTTTGTTTGTGTGTATATACACGTATGTCCACAAAAATGGATGTGTTTATACATGGAAAAGGCAATGTTTGAAAAATGATAGTGTCTAGTTTAAAGACTGCTCTGGGGTGCTCCCTGCAGTCCCTGTCCCTTCACCTCTCGCTGCTGAGACATGTCTTGGGATTGCTACAGGAAGGGAGTTTAGGAATGCCAGGAAACAGAGAAGCCATGTGTCCTCCTCTGGCTGCAGCAACCATGCTCAGGGAGCAGGATGTTTTGTAGGGAAAGCCCTGCCCAGACAGGTACAGTCTCAAAACTGTTGGAGCTGATCAGGGAGTCACCAAAAAAACTGATGGTCTCTGTGCTGACTGCTGTAGCTACAGAGATTAAGGAAACTGTGAGCTAGAGATGTAGGGATCTCTGGACGTTGATCACTGGATATCAAGAAATACTCAAGTATCCCTGGGGCAAGAGAACATGGACAAGTCTATCCTTTTACAGTATCAATTTCTGCACGTTTCTTGCTGCCAACATAAACAAACTGTGCTCTGTCACAAATCTCTGCAGAAGTGCCTCATCTATTGCATGCTTTTGGAGACGTAGCAAATAAGTTCTCAGAGTCTTGGAATACCAGCAAAGGCCTAATACCACTACAATTACTCTTTAGAAGAGAAAAAGTAAAAAGTATGAACAGTTGGAACACAGAGAAAAAGGCAGAGTGCTACTTTACCTTTGGAGATTAAATGTGCCCTGGTCCAGCACAACTATCAGGCTTAACCGCAGAGAGTGTACCTCAGTGAACTGTTCATTGCCCATTTGAATTACAGAGTTAAATTTCTTTATGTGCACTATCCAAGAATTCCTAATACCAACATATACTAAACATGTAAAGTACTTGACTGTGTTTGGTCTCTAAGCACTTTTGCATCAACTTCATAAAAGTTCTTGTACTTCTTCCCTGTGGATTGTATGAATGCATTACAGGCTTACTAGTCCTGTCACACTGAAGCAATTCATCAGCAAAGAATACTACTGGCACTGGAAATGTATCTAATAATAAAATACCAGTAAAATCTTCCAAATCTCACTGAAGACTCTGGTCAACCTGCCATAAACCCCCTCTGTCATCCAGGGCACCAGGGAATTTTTATTTTTTTTTATCTGAAATTGCAACAAATTATCTCCTTGCAGAAACTTAAACCAAAGAGAAAGTGGGAGCAAGCTTTGGAATTCCAGTATGGCCATTAAGAATGCTCATTATAAAATGCAGTTGATAGCTATAAGCATATACTTTGCTCTGGTACAATATACTCTGTATAGCTATTATTCAATGTAGCAATGATTTAACTGATGCCACTATAATTACTGTAAGAGATTCCTTACTGTACACTTCGCTCAGAATTTTTAGAGCTGTATTTCTCAGTCAGTTATTAATAGTCCCGAAAAAGCTCTTACTTTTTGTATTTTATCATGTGAATAAATTGCAGCCCTCCTATTTGAAATACACTTAATGTGCATTTGTCCAAATAAGTGACTTCTCTTATTTCCAACTTAGCATACCTGAACTAACTAAAAAACACCCTATCTAACTACATTATTATAGCTGGAATGTAATTTTATAGCATCAGTAAATGAGTTGCCATCAATGCATCTAATTAAAAATCAACTTTTATATTGGAATTAATTTTTAAAATGAAAATAAAAACCTGATAGACTTCAATGCTGCTGGAATATGGAATTCCATTACCTATGCTTTAGCCATACATTTTCTCAGAAGAAACTCTGATAGCTAAATGTAATCTGATAAGTAAAACCGAAGTTTTGTTATGTTGAAACCCATCTTTCCTTTTCCTAGAGGTATACAAACCCAGTATCTTTATTTAATCTTGACATCCCTCTCCCAAACCAGTTTTTCCTCCCAGATAAGTGAAAAAAAAAAACCCAAACTTTAAAAAAATGCTTATTCTGGATGCATCAAGAATTACTACCGTTAAAAGCACAAGCTCACCTTACTTAAGTAGGTAGTTTACCCTTATGCAGTAATTTATTTCATGCCAGATGTTCTATAACAGGTTAGGTTATTTTACTTCAGATTTAATATATTCTATCAAAAATGAAAAGAAACAAAGTACAGAATATAACCTTGAACATTATGAAAAATTAACATTATCGATTTAAAATTGTTTCATTTGTTTGTAAAGCAACTGAAGTATTTTAAGAATCAAGGATGGGTGATTTGTTGGATAGTTCTTTCTTACTATGTGTTAAAGGACAAAATTGATCTTTTTAAAAATTGTTATTTGCAATGACTTCTATTAGAATATCATCTTGTCTCAAAACTATATCAAAGTTTTTACAATATTATAACATAGAAAAGGCAGATAGAAGGAGTACAGAAAAAAAAATTCAGGGTAATAAAAGAAGTCTTGGATACTTCAGAGGACTTCCTGTATTTTAAGGAATGTTGGTTGTAATAAGTTTTGCTGTTCCACTAATGTAGACAGGACTTTTTTTCTTCCCATGACTGATAAGACTAAATCAAAGGGTGAGAGATAAGAGCTCCAACAAGATTACAGAATTTATGTCAAATAAAATCTGTAGCGGATCTGTGTAATATTCATGGCATGTCAATACTTGTGAAGTACCTCAGCAGTTTAGATAGTTTTCTATGTCATAAATCAGGTTGTTAACTAATATTAGAAATGTTAATCTGTTTCTCTCATGTTCTCTAATTCTTTTTAAATAAGTAAATAAAGCCTTCCTTTGTATATGACTTTTCCTCCTGGATGTTTGAACCAAAGAAGAACACTAAATATTGAAAATCTTACCTGTAATTAAACAATATAGATCAGCTTTTGATGGTGGAAAGGAAACAGGAAGGGTAAAAATTATTTTTCCACACAAAGGAACTGACAAAATAATTTGAATATATCCCTTTAAGATTTATGGCAAAATGTTTCAAAAATATTGACCTTTTAGAATTTTTATATTAAAATCCATTTTGTTTTCAGACAACAAATATTTTGATAGTAAGACAGTATTTTTACTGAAAACAAAAGGTAACATAAGAATGGAAAATTCATATAGTTTCAATTAACCTTCTTGGTCAAAAACTTATCAGCTAACACCCTTATTCAATTCCAGATGATTTATTTAAGCAGAGAACACAGATCAAATTTCTCCACATTATGTCAAAGTGTGTTTTTAAAATGCTAAATATTTTAAAACCTTAGACATTTCAAGTCACAAAAAACAATAACCGTTAACAATAAATGGGACTGTTGACTGTTATATCCTGACTGCTTCAAAAAATAGCAGTTGTATTTTCCATCCACATTTTCTGTGTCTTCTACTTTTCAGTTTTTATTCAACAGATAAGTGTCTTTTTTGCAACCAACAAGTTGGGTTGTCTTAAAAATGTAGTAATCTCATTCATATCTCAGTGTCCAAACTATTTCTCATAGAATCATAGAAAGGTGCCTTGGAAGGGACCTTAAAAATCACCCAGTCCTAAAACCCTCACCATGGACAGAGACACCTCCCACTAGACCATCTTGCACAAGGCCCCATCCAACCCAGTCTTGAACTCCAGGGATGGAGCATCCACAACTTCCCTGGGCAACTTGTTCCAGTGTCTCACCACCCTTATAGTGAGGAACTTCTTCTGAATTTCTAATCTAGATCTACCCTCTTCAGTCTGAACCCATTACCCTGCATCCTATCACTGCAAGCCCCCCCCCTTTTTATTGTTAATTTTTCCTTTTTGTTCATTTTAGTCCAGAAAATGAAAATTCTTTTGACAAACAAATAATTGTTTACCATAATTCATATTTAAATAATGTTTAAATGTCATAAAACTATTCTAATGGGCATTGAATAATGTGGTTTAGAAAACAACTTCATCCATAATATGATACTCTTATTTGTTAATGGCATTAAATGACAGCCTTGCGAAAATATGATGTTTGTGTTACCATGTTAACAGGAAAAATATGAAGTTTAAATAAAAATATTAGCAGAATTAAAATAATTTCTTCTCTCCTAGTACTTGTATATTTATTGAAATCTAAACATTTTCCATAACACTCACACATTCACACCATCTGCTCCCAGGTTCATTACTATTTAGCACCCTCTCCCCAGTTTGATCCACTTGGAAGTTTTCCAACATTAACTTTCTCCCTTTAGCAAGACTGGAAAGTGATTGCAACATGACATTTGGAGTAAAGATTAAGGCTTGATGAAAGGAGCTTTTGACGAGCTATCTAAAAAGATTTATAGAATCATATCTAAAATGAATGAATGAATGAGTAGAAAAGTCACATCTGAAGTTGAAGAGTGTAAGATTTTCTAATTTTTAAGCAAGCAGACAAAAATGTGAAGAAACAGAAGAATTTTTCAGGGGAACTTGAAGAAACATGAAGGAAGGATCAAAAGCTTTGGGTACTGTTCAGTGAAAGGACAATGGACAATGGAAATATATTGACAGGGAATGGGGCGTTGAAATGCACCAGGAAGCGTGAAATACTGAGAGCAGCTATGTAAGGTTGATAAAGGGCATGGAAATAGCAGCAGCAAGTCTTACAGGAATAAAAACAAAGCACCTAAAAAGGCTATACTTCTGTACCTCCAAATACACAAATACACAAATACACAAATAGTGTACAAAACCTGACAACTTCATTAGGCTTAATTATGTGAATATCTGTGAGGTGGTGGACTATGACTTGCTTGAGAAAGTGGCTTGATAGTCAAGGGAATAGGAAAAAGAACACTGAAAGGAATGAGAAGGGGAGATGAGATTAATAGTATAGAAATAAATGTAATTAAAATGGCAAATGGGAAAACACAGGTGATTTTTGAGGAACTGTGAAGTGTTGGAAGTTGATGGGTAAAGCAAAGGAAATTAGGACAGGATCCTGGAGCTGAAAGCAGCAAAAATGTTTAGGAGGGTTGAGACAGATGAGAGTGAAGGGAAGAGGGAAAGGGTGTTTGCTGCTTCTGTACCTATAGAAATCTTTTCTTCTTTACAACGCTTGCTAGACAACTCCAAGTGGGCTTCGGTTTTCCTAATGCTGTCCCTGCATGCGAGGACTCTATCATGCTACTCCTGGACCGCCCAATGCTGCTTAAACCTCTTGTATGCTTTTCATCTGGGTCTAGTGAAGAGCTCCTGGTTCATTCATGAAGGCTTCTTGCTTCCTTTGCTTAACTTCCGGCATGTTGGGATGGACCATTGGAGCTGACCCTTGAAGATCAGCCAGCTTTCCCGGACTCCTATTCCCAGACTGCATCTCATTGGATTCTTCCAAGGAGGCCCTGAAGTGGCTAGAGTCTGCTCTCATGAAGACCAGCAATGTGATCCTGTTGTTTGCCTTGTTTCCTCTGAGGATCCTGAACTACACCATCTCATGTTCACTACAACCAACGTTGCTGCCGACTGTCACATTTCTAAAGAGTTCTTCCTGTTATAAGAATCTGACCTATCAGAGTGCCTTCTTCTTGTTGACTCCTTGATCACCTGTGTGAGGATATTGTCATTACTGCACTCTCTCAAAACTTTCTGCATTGCCAGTGCAACACAGCAATGCAGTCCTTCCAGCAGGTATTGGGGTGGTTCAACTTCCCCATGAGGACCAGAGCTGGTGAATGTGACAATTCTCCCATTTGCCTGAAGAAGTCCTCATCTACTACTACATCCTGATCAGATGGTGTGTGGCAGACACCCACCACAACATCAGCCACATTAGTCGGGCTACTCTTGACCCAGCTCATGACTGGCTCATTGTCCATGTCTGTACAGAGCTTCATGCATTCCTGTTGCTCATATAAAAGTCAGCTGCCCCTCTTACTTTCCCAGCCCATCCTTCCTAGAGTCTGCATCCATCCATTGCAGTGCTCCAGCTGTGTGAGCTACCCCACCATGTCTATGTGATCCCAATGGGATAGTAGTCCTGTAACTTCATGCAGATCATCCTGTTGTTCCCCACAGGGGCTTGTCCTGGTTTCAGCTGGGAAATAACAGGATGTAACAGTCATGTTCTTTTCTAAGAAAACACATGAGAGCTTTCACCATAATGTCATGTAGGCTGTCCCTTATTTATGTCCATACACTTTGAGTGGGACCCTTTAGCCTTGTGTTGTTGATCACAAGGAGTCTCTAGTCCACACCACCTCAAACTTTTGCTTCCCATCCCAGTCCACCTTTCCTACTCTTTTGCAACTTGTGAAAGAGCCGCAGTGGGTAATAGTCTGAGAGCTGGAAAAATTTCCGCAGCCTCACCATTAGCAGTTTGCTCTGGCAAGAAGATGAAAAGCTATAGGATCTGTTAGAGGTAAAATAGCCAGTGCTAACTGTAATAGAAAGGTCATGGCAGTAACCTGAAAGTAGACGTGAGTGGAACAATCTGATAAAACTGATAGAATATGGTTTTCCACCTCAGGGATCCTCAGAAGGGAGATGCTGGGAAAACAGTGGGCCTGGCAGCAGCCTGGAGAAACGCCTGCTCACACAGCTGCCTTCCAGCAGCCAGAGTGCCACTGGGGACACATTTAAGAGATGTAATGCATCTTATTCTTGTAACTGGAGCTGACAGAAGTTGAATATTTTTCTGATGGCATTGGCAGAGCACTTGTTTATTCTCCATCAGACTCCCTGGGAATCTATGGGAACCTGCAGTGCAGACCTCAGCAGGTTCCCCATGCCAGAAAAAGCCTGAAACACACCCAGGCAGGGGGACCACACCCGTGCCTATAGCAGTCTGTTGCAGATGTGTGTAAGCAACCATACCAATAAAATCAAAATAAGCTGAGTGTGTTGTAGGATAATGCTGCTATATAAATGCTATAAATTCACCCACAAAATATTTTTTTCATTTCAGTAGGAAGAGTTACAGTTTGTTAAAAATGGTTCCAGAGACCCTTTGAAGAAGGTCTGCATGTAATATTGTATTTTTATGACATTCATGTTTTAAGAATAATTTTCTAATACTTTTTTCATTAATTTTGTCAATGTTTTTGTGTATAAGGTGGAAACGAAGTTAAAAAGGACTCTATATTTTATTGCTCAAGAAGAGATTTTAAGTTAATTATCTTGCCCTGATGTTAGACTAAATAACAGTGCCATCTGCTGAAAGGTTGCAGTGTCTTGCAGAAAGAGTTTACAGTCTGTACTTTACTAAGGAGAAATATGAAGAGAGATATCCAAAACAGAGACAGTCAAAAAAGAAAAGAGCAAAGAAAAGCAACCTGAAGAGACAAAGACGTAGAGGTGCAGGGAAAGACCTTCAGTAAAAGGAAGATAAAACAGAAAAAAAGAAATATTTTTAAATAAAAAAATAAGTACACTGAGGGTGAGCAACATGTCTGTTTTCAACAGTATCAATCTGAGGTTTAAAAAACCATGAGAACTTATATTCATTGAATTGACCTCTCTTGTCAAATTCCTACATAATTCATCACCCCAATGGCAATGGTTTGCTCATGTCATTAAACTTCAGTATCAGTCTTGCAAAAATTGTATTTTAAAATCTTTTAATCATCAAGTGAAAATAACAGCCATTAATTGGATGTAGTTGTATCGTGTATTTAAAAAAAAAAAAAATTCTACTTATATATTCCAAGCAGTTTTTTGACTTCTGACATAAGACTTTTTAATTATTACTAGCTTTTGGAAAGGATAGTTAATGAAATATCCAGGCATGGGGGAGAGTATTGTGTAAAAGAAGCAGCAAAAATGAGTACATAAGTTGCTAAAAAATCTGTGTGGTACATTAACTCTCATTTTCTGAGATTTTTAGAGGAAACTGACACTTTATACTCTTTGCATGTTTTAGCAGAAGATGCATATATGAAAGGAACCTTGCTGTACATTTATTCTGCTTTCTGTCATCTTATCCGGAAATGCAGACTTTCTCGCTGTATGACTGCACTTACAATATGGACTTACGAGTGTGAAAAGCTACATGGTTGTTGTAAGGAATTTAGTCACACTTTTTGAACCCAAGAAATGACATGTAACATTTTATTTCTTTAAAAGAAACAGAATTTTGATTAAGACATCAAAATGGAAAGTGTGATTTTATCATTAGCTATATATTGGTAATAGCATTTCCTGAAGATCTAAAAATTTAAGTATTATTTTAGCAAGAATGCATGAATTTATCATGTAGAAGTTGAAGTGGATTTTCATATTTGCTATTGTGATTTCAGTGTACTGTAAACAAGCCAACCTAAGAGATTTTCATTATCCTTAACAGAGTCTTGTGTGGGCTTACTTTTTACCCAAGAGAATTACACTCTCTTTTTTTACTATATTTAAAGGAATTGAACACTTACCATCAAGTCTTACACTTGATAGCAAAATTGTGCTAAAAAAATGTAGCAAATGTAGCATACAATTTCTTCATAATAGTGAAAATTCTTTTATTTTATCACAATATTTTAACTATTAGATATTTAAAATAAGCTTCAGCTCTCGGACTCCTGTGATTGTGAAAGTCCTAACATATTAGTGTCTGATTTTAGGCTTAGTGCCCTATTCTCCAGGAGAAAAACTACAAAGTACATGAAGTTTTAAGGATTAAAAAGGTGAAACCATGTAAAAAGATTCCCAACATCTTTATTGGTTTAAATCTTATTTCCATATTTTTTAGGGCAGCCCCTAATGTCATAACATTATGTATACATAGTGTTAAGTGTAGTACATAGTATTATGTATTTTAAAATATCCAATTTGTAAATGTGCAAGACTGAAGATTAAAATATGTGTTTGTGGTAGACTACTTATTGTTATCAACAAAATCCTCCAGGTAGTTAAACTTACCTTAGGAAGGAAGCTAGCCAACAAATGACAGAGATAAATCAGTGTGAGTTACATGATGAAGTCTACAAGGTGCTGTGAAGTAGGCTTTAAAATAAAAATTTTTTTCTCATGATGGGACACAACAGTAGGAAAAAGCTGATGTTGAGAGAAGAGACAGTGGTGAAGAACTAATATGTCGGGGAACCTTAATGTTTCAGGATTTGAAAGGATTTTTTTTTCCTTCAATACTGAAACACTTATGGGAATTCTTTGGTTTGTTTTTGTTTTTTTTTAATAAAATGTAAGATTTATTTTCTGTATCTTAGCCTGAAGCACATTATTTAATTAAATGCATGAGACGGATAAAATTAAATACGTTGTTAAGCAAAAAGATACCTTTTGTTGGGGATTTAAGGGTTGGTTTGTTTGCTTGTTTAATTTCAGTTTCTCTGCTTCCAACAAATCCCATTTAAAGACTTTTCCCACTTTTTCAGCAGATAATCCTGTGCATGTTTTCCAGATCTTTCAGAAGAATTGAGATTGGGAAATCAGGACTTAATGAGCAGCAAGCATAATAAGGGATCAAGAGTTAAGTGTGTCCAGAGCAATTGATTAGAGCTGTGAGAAACTCCAAACCTGAAAAAATACACCCCTTTGGGTGTTATTTTCATAGTAATAATATTCTTTGTATTCACAGCAATATAAAGAAAACTGCAAGGCAGGGTTTGGTGGGAAGCAATATTGTTTTTCCATTTTTGTGGTCCTTGATGCCTTAGATCCACTGGTATGTACTGCAGACTGTGTTCCCAGACTCTTGTCTGGTAAAGCTGGAGGAAGGTGAACTGTATTTAATGAAATGTATCACTTCCTGACAAAACTGGCCACTTCTGGTTATGGAAACTCAAGCCATCACAGGAGCTAGAAACAGTCTTTAAAAATTTGACCCAGAGCTGCCTAAAATGTGGTACTGAAGGAAAAGTTTCATTTCTCTTCCTTTTTTTCCCCTACTGGTCCCAAAAATGTTTTTTCCCTAAAATGTGGAGAGTTTGCATGTGCATATGACAAGTTTAATTTTAGTTACACTGTTAACTGTGAGAATTTGCTTGAAACTTCAGATAGCATGCACTTCCCTGCCTCCTGCAGTTCAGTAATCCATCTATTGCTATTGAAGATGACCTGTAATCTCTACAGGAGAAATCATATGTCTGAAAAATGACAAACTATTCCACAAAAGAAAAAAGAGCTTTCAAAATTTTGAGCATCCATACATTTTAAGCTTCAAAATTACTTTAGTTCTTTTGTTCTCAATAGTCTTAAATAAGAGTAGAATAATTGCAGGAATGTCAGAAGTGAATATTTCTCTTGGGTTGCATATCAATAGAGAAGGTAACATTTTCTGAGAGTTGCTTCCAAGTTGAATGCAGGGATGTTGTAGAGGTTAATGGCTAATGTTAAACTCCTGTTGCTATCAGCAGTTTGACTCCATAGCTCATTACTACTGCCTTAGTCTGTTAGTGGTGCTTTTCTTCTTTCCCGTGTGTTTATGACTTAGTGAAAGAGCCCTGCAAAGCATTGTAAGGATTTCACATAGATTGTGTAAAAATATTTAGACATTACTACTTGTGAGGAGGTAGATAGAAGTCTCTTTATCCAAACAGCAATTTTTACTGTGTATTGATTCTAATCCTTGTTCCTATTCTGAATAAATAAATAAATAAATAAAATGTTTTGTTTTCTGGTTCTGCAAGGGGAAAACAATCCCCTTTAAGAGAATTAGATTGGGACATAAAAATCACTACTGCCCCTCCCCCCCTACATTGCCTGATGAACCCCAGTTAAAAAAATTGAATAAACACTGAAATATTTTGATTTTTTTCTTCACAAAATGAGAACTTGGATGAAATTGCTTTTATCTGAGCCAAAATAAAATATTCTAATTTGGAGTAGACATGAAAAGTGAAGAAAATGAAGGGCTGGTTTCACAAAACTGCTCTAGGTGGTAATATTTACGGTTGAGTAACAGGGAGATTGGGTATCCAATCAGGATAGGAGGAGCACCATTCAATTTTTTACTCTCTCTGGGGAAATTTGGACCTGCAATTTCTTAACTTCCAGGGATTCACAAAGCTATGACCACTAAATGATAAGCTAATTCCATTTTCTCTAGATGTTTTTCTACTTCTGCAAATAAATAAATATATTCCAGAACAGATGTTATGCTCAGGCAATGCACTTCCCAGAAAGCCATTATTAACACTGAAATAATTCTATAGAAAGTAGAACAGCTCATAGAGAACATATGAAAAGACATATTTTCCAATTATTCAATAACTGGTGAATTAATATGCCCTGCTTTCCACTCCTCCAAAAAAAGAATCCAAGCCCCCAAAACATAAAAATGCTACTTTGTGCTAATGGTAAGTTACTAAAGGAGATGACAGGGTTTCAGTCCCTCTACTAATGAATATTCAGAAGAGAAAATAGCATTGAGACTAAGAGAAGCCCATGTAGACTACTGTAATTACAGAGCTTAAAGCCCTGTTCAGAGACTTCAAACACAGACTGAAAATCCATCAAGCAGAGAAAGGGAATTGAAATTGGATCTCCCAAGCCCTGAATGTATTCACTTAGTAAAATGCAGGAACTCCTACAGATGTTATCTCTTGTATGTTATTGTGTGACTTCATCATGTTAAAGTGCACATACTTTTACAGCTTAAATTCTGTGGCCACATCAGAAAACAGATAATTCCAGATGGAAAAAAAAAATCTGGGTTTTGCAAACTTTAATAAGTAAAATAATTTGCTAGCTTTAGGGTGGTATTTTATGAACAATTTCATAGAATTATAGAGTTATAGAATAATTTAGGTTGGAAAAGACCCTTAAGATCATCAAGTCCAACTATTAATCTTACCCTATCAGGTCCACCACTAAACCATGTCACTAAGCACCACAACTACATGTCTTTTAAATGCCTTCAGGGATGGTGGCCCCACCACTTCCCTGGGCAGCCTGGTCCACTGCTTTACAACACTTTTGGTAAAGAGATTTTTCCTAATATCAAACTTAAACCTTCTCAGGAGCAACCTGAGGCCATTTCTTCTTATCCTATTGCTTGTTACTTGAGAGAACAGGCTGACCCCCACCTCTCCAAAACCTCCTTTCAGGTATTTGTAGAGAGCGAGAAGGTCTCTCCTAAGCCACCTTTTCTCCAGGCTAAAAAAACCCAGTTTCCTCAGTCACCCATCATAAGACTTATTCTGCAGACCCTTCACCCAGCTTCATTGCTCTTCTCTGGGCCCTCTCCAGCACCTCAATGTCCTTCTTATAGTAAGGGGCCCAAAACTGAATGTGATACTCAAGGTGCAGCCTCACAGTTGTGAGTACAAGGGGATGATCACTTCCCTAGTCCTGTTGACCACTGTTTCTGATACAAGCCAGGATGCTGTTGGCCTTCTTGGTCACCTGGGCACACTGCTGACCAACATGCCCAGGTTCTTTTCTGCTGGGCAACTTTCCAGCCACTCTTCCCCTATTGCATGGGGTTGTTGTGACCCAAGCACAGGACCCAACATGTGACCTTGTTGAACCTCATCCCATTTGTCTTAGCCCATTGATCCAACCTGTCCAGGTCCCTCTGTAGAGCCTCCCTACCTTCAAGCAGATGAATACACCTGCCCAACTTGGTGTGATCTGCAAACTCACTGAGGGTGCACATGATCCACTCATCCAGATCACTGATAAAGATACTAAACAGAACTGGCCCCAATACTGACTCCTGGGGAAAACTACTTGTGAGTGGGGGCCAACTGGATTTAGCTCTATTCACCATGAGTACTAGGTCCTAGGTACTCCATTCACTAAAATGCTAGGATGTACACTTGTGTGTACATAAGTTGTATATTTACTCACACCATTTTACATCTTGGAAATTATAAATTCACATCTCCAGAATTACTTTCATCTTGAGATTTCTAAAGTGCTTTTAAAGCACTTCTGTAACTAAGGTTCACAACACGTATGTGAGCTGGGAAGAGCTCATATCACAAGGATCATATTGTGTGCTATGTATGCAGGACCTTGACAGTAGTCTCCAGACAGCCTGTAACAATGTTGCACAACAATGTAGTGTTGCCAATCAAAATACAATTCTACAAACATCAGAAAGCACATATGGGGAGGCAAAGTTAAATGTCATATATTTTAATATACTGTCTGGAAGTAAAGAGGAGAAAAATCTGGGATTAAACCCCTTCATTGTAAGGATATATTATGAAGGCTTTAAGTACATTATCATAAACAACAATGATCCTTACAGTATCTCTCTGTTGTGCTGGTTCAGCCACCGTCATTTTATGCTGCCATCAGTTGCCATCAGGCCAACACTGAACTCAGCAACATCCCCTCAAAAGTCTTCTTTCAGACAGTCCTGTCATAAGTTCCTGTGGGCCCAGCTCTTCTGCTACCCACTGTGGTGCCAGCATCACCTGCTGGACACAACAGACAGAGATGGCTCCCTCACTGGCCCTTCCCATGGAAAGACACCACCCAGAGAGCTCAGCAAGATGCAACCAACCCCAACAGAAGCCACACCCAACAGGAAGCTTTTCTGACTGCTCAGCTCCTGGTTAAAGTAGCCCTGGCCTTGCCTACCACCCCAACCATGACCACCTGGGTGAGGGCAGAGCCACAAAGGCACAGGTGGGCCACATTCTGCCTCTGTAACATGAAGCCAATAGAAAAAAAACCCACCATTCTGCCAGGTTGTGACTCATTCACAGGTCAACTCCAACTTGGAGCCCACAACTTGGGCCCTAGCACTTCACTCTCAAAACATACCTTTATCAGTATTTCTTCTCTGGAGCTCATGCTGTGACATGGGTTCAGTACTGCCTCCAAGAGAAAAGTTTCATGTATGGACTTACAAAATGTATTTCTTTACCATCTTGATCCACTCTGGTAATTCTTCACCTGCATATGAGCCAGGCTTCTCCTCTCTTATTTCTGAGTCATGCCAGCTGTGCTTGGGTTACTTCCCTCCACCTTCATAGGAACGGAACAATTCGGCATTTGTCCACCTGGCAATGCACCAAGGAATCTGCTCCTGGCAGGCAGAAAAGTTGTGCTCCTTCAGCACTTCTATTTGCTCATTTGGCACTGCTTTTCATTGAGAGAGCAAGATTGCTGTTCTGTACTGTCCTGCAAGCCGTGACCTCTGTGTGCCTGTGTTTATCACAGGAGGATGTTTCTCCAAAGAGCCAGTTTCCATAGCAATTCCTCAACTATCCTTCAATGAACAAGCAGATTTGTTAGTGATGTAGAATAAGTCCTTCCATCCTTCAACACTATTAAATAAACATTCCCTTTCTCAGAGCTGCCACTCATGTAACACATTCCTGATGAAGACTGAGACTAAACCTAATATCATGAGGTTATGGAACAGTACAGAAAAGATGAAGAGATATCTTCATCCATAAAACAGATGAAAGAAATGCTTGACAAATTCCAATTGATTAAATTAATTTTGTTAAATTTGTTAAAATATAAAGAATTTAAGTCTAAATAGTTGTTCTAAAGAATAAAGCCTAAAGAATTTAATTTTGAAAGAATTAACAATTAGAAAACTGGAACATATTGGCTTTGTTTCCTTTAAAAACAGAGATTGATGCAGGTGTATATGAGGAAGTCAGGTTCCAGAGCTTTATAAGACATAATACTTCTTTCCTCAGATGTTAAGTTGTCATCATAAATGAATCATTATTAGCCTATATCTAAGGTGCATTCATCATTGGCATACTCCAGTGTCCATAATATTTCTTTGTAACAGTATATTTCTTGCACAATTCCTATCATGCACTGTGTTCTTTTTTCTCTTTGTGAGGTGTATCATTCCCATCTCTAGGCTTGATTCCCTGAAACTGGTGAGTAGCTTATGTGGTAGTCTGCACTCCATGTTCTGTTGTTAGTTAGGGGCTTGCTTTCTTTCTCTGGGAATGGAAGGAGGAGGGTGTTGACTGCTGTAGCTGTTTTGAAGGAGTAGTTAACACTACACATGGGAACAGAGTCACGTTTCATCTGCTGTCTTCTGCAGCATGAATTACAATGATGTATTAACATCTACTACTATTAATTTGTGTATTTAGTCAGTTGACCTTACTTGACAGTTGTACACACATATGTACACATATATATGCACAAACATACAGATGTGATAACCATTCCATTTGTAAATGCTTTTATTAATAAATACCACTGATACTGGAAAACATAAATTCTCTAAAACCTGTTCTATTTACCTTTAAATTTTCATAAAATTTCCCTAAAATCTTCTGACAGAGGAATGAACCACTCCAAATTATACTTAAACCATGTATAATATTATTCAATAGGCAAAGCATTGTGCAGGTTCATTCTGGAAAAACAAAACAAAGCCAAAAACAACAAAAAAACCCAAAAATCTTTTATAGAAACAACCTAAAAAATATTCCAAGTTAACTGTACCTCTTTTCCAGTTATACAGAGCAGAAAGGGAGGAAGATTCCTTTGCATAATCAAGGAGAGCAAACTGAGACCATAAGTGCATAATTCAAGGTGCAATGCAAATCTTACACATGTGTATGTCCACCTTAAAAAACCAATAGGCTCTAGAGTATTGAACAGGCCAATAAAAAGTTTTGTGACTACAAAATGAGATGTGTATACTGCTACACACTTTTTTAAGCACTGACTTCCAGGGAAAGATTTAAGAAATACTTTAATTCTTTTGGTTGTTTAGGTAGAATTCATTTTACATCATTTTACATATACTTCCTTAACAAAAGTACTGGCAACTCTAAAAGTCAAGGAAACGCAAGAGGAAATAAAGATGAGGTCTATGGACTCATTGATTATCCTGGGTAACATTTTCCTGCTTGACATCACACAAAAGACTCTGAAGATGCTAAGCTGCAGATCACATTACAGTTTGTAGCTGACAATGATGACAGCTACAATGATGACAATGTTTTCTTAAACAAGAAAAACTCTGATCTAATACTGCAGTCTAAAAAGAAATCTTTTTCACCTTAGAGACGTTTGTACATTTCCCCTTCCAGTTCTCCCCCGTGTTCCTTGGGGCACAAGAGGGTGAGCAAGCAGCTGCATGATGTTTTGCTGCTGGCTGGGTTCAAACCATGACAGGTAGTTTTATATGTTTCTTTTTTCCTGTGAGCCAGCAGTGTGCTAGTTGGATCCCAGATCTAAGGTAACTAGCCTGAGGAGGAATACTTTGGCACAAGTGCCAGCCTCATCTGTTTTTTGAAAGTGCATAGCTGATGTACTTTTCCCACCTGCAAAAGAAAGCACTTCTTGCTTTCTTAGCCTGGTCTCAGTTTGATGCATGTAGGTGCTTCATTGTGGAGTCTGGTGATGTTTGCCATTGGAATGACAGCTAAAATACACAACATAACATGCAATTCAGACTACACTTTCTTTTGTCCCCAAGGAAACCTTTGAATTCTGCATTCAGATAACAGGCAGAGAGTCAAACCTACTAGATAGCCTATGAGTCTCCAAGAGTGACAGCTTGTCAGTGAATCCAAAAGTCTTACTCTATTTTATAAAAACTGAGAAAAATTACCCTTTCATACTCACAGCTTCTTTCCCTTCCCTTCCCTTCCCTTCCCTTCCCTTCCCTCCTGGATGTGAAACATCAAATATTGTCAAACAAGTGAAATTCCACCTTGACAGTAAGCTTTTGAGACTCATCATCTGGGATCTCACAAGAAGCCCTCCAGAAGCTTAAGTTCCATTCTTTATTTTCATTANCTTCCCTTCCCTTCCCTTCCCTTCCCTTCCCTCTGTAACAGTAAGGGAAAAGACAGTAATTCAAATACACTTGGAAAGAATAAAGCAAACTTTCTGCAGTATAAAATTCTTCAAGGATATTTATTTTCCATGGGGAAAGCAGAGATAGATTCAGGGATTTGCAAAGCTATTGTCATAAGTATGTGGGGAAAAAGGAAAAAAAAAAAAAAAGGCTTGAACATACATTAATCTAACATAACTTAGATAATAACCACTGAGATTATATAGCACAGAGGACAACTCACAATTAACAATAACTATACTTTCCTTAATAAATATCCTTGATTTTATTATGAGAAAATTGTACCATTCTTCCACTTATATCATTGCCTCAATGTTATCTGCAACAGGCTTCCTATCAAAGATGGAAGATGAGAGACATTTCAAGGGTTTGCTTCCATCCCTGGAACTTTCTAAAGAAGAATTAAGAGTTCTTTTATATCTAGGTGCTTCAGACAGACATCATATCTACATGGTGTATCTAGGGAATAGAGCAATATCTTGCGATAATTCACATCCTGTGTACTATGCCTGGTAAGTTCCACATTAGCAGAGGCACAGTTTGAATGACACATTCCTCACTCAGTTCAGCTCAGGGTGATGCTGGTAGGTGAAATTAGAGTGTTACTCAGTTCCAAGCTAAGATGAGGGTTATAGGAAGAACATACACATTTATCTGGCTTTTTGATGTTCTTCCTAAACACTTTACGAAGAACAAGGATAACCATGAGCAAGCAAATTACCTGATTTACTAATCTCTTCAGATTCATTCATCTTGGCTGGTGCAATTTCTTCTTTCAGAGATGATTACATATTGGTTGCTTTGCCCTTGCACTATGGCATCTCCTGGAGTGATAATGGCCTGACCACCCCAAAGCTTACTGGAACATGCTCTCTATGCTCATAGGTTGGATACAACATCAGGACCCAGCGGCAGGTTTGTTAACTTGTTTCCACTAGAACAGTGAGGACTAGCATACCCTCCTTCCTTCCCTGCTTTAGGACTTTACTATGCAGGATTCCTTTAGAGGTAGGACACATGAAATACAACAGCACTGCTCCAGCACTGGGGTGCTTGTTGCTTTCTATACACCCACTTATTTCTCAGTATGCCATGATAAGACGTATAAGAGCCTTCTCAGGCTGTTACACTTAACCTATCACATATGTGAGATGGTTCCAAGAACTGAGAGGGGACACGGCAATGTGCTGATTTCATCCAAACAGCTTGGGCAAATTAAGGAAAACTCTGCAATGGGTTTGAGTGTATGCCAAAAAAGGTAGCCAACTGGCAATCAGCTGTCATGGCTCATCTTCCCCACCTATGTACAATTCTACAAATATACAGTTTATGCAGGTTAGAAATTTTGGACATGAGTTGCTTTTTCCCTGTCCTTTCTTCATGCAGAAATTATACTAATCATCTCTAGACCTTCTAAGACTAGGAAAACACAAGAGCAACATATCCCCTGTTTTAAAACATTATCAAATTAGTTTGATTTTCAAAGGATTTTGTGTTCTATGCCATTAAGCATTCCCTTTGTAGAATTGGAATGGGTCAAGGAGAGAGGACATACTGTAAACAAAATCCTCAATAATATAATATGTTGAAGGACACTGTCTCCTGTCATTATTTTTGATACTTTAGCAAAAGAACTACTACGAATCTTCACACAAGGAGATATAACAATCCTCAAAGGAGGGTTTCAGGGACAAGCTGTAAATACAAAAGATATTTTGATGCACATCAGTATAGAATTTTTCATAAATAATCCATTAAAGCAGTTCAGACTAGTAGGGTTGGGGTTTTTTTCTGAAAGCAGGCACATATTCAGTATGCTGCTTGATGGACAATCAATGGTGCAGATACAGAGGACATAACATATGCTACCATTTCATGGCAAAAAATACTTAATAGGAATTTTTGCTATTTATGGTAATATTCTGAACAAAGCAATGAGGGAAAACCAGTTTGATGTAGATTGTCTTTAACTTTGATATAATCTGTAAAAACATGACATCTAGGTTAATAAAATGAAAACTCAATAAAATGAAAAAATATTAAACCCAAACCAAAATAACAACTCAGTCTAGGGAATGATTAGGAATTAATGAGGTGCAAAATCCTTTCTAACTAAATTATTTCAGCTTGACAAAGAAAACAAAGACAGTAAAACAGATTTAGTATGGGTTTGACATATTTTTAATCTGTTCACAGGAGATATGATACAAATTCACATTCATGAGTAGACTACCAGGTACCTAGTTTGTAATGCATAAAGAGTATCATGCAAGCACTCCCTAAACAGATCTGAGCTAACGGACTGCATTTTTTCCACAAAGGCTCAAATATTGTTTTCACATTTCTTTCAGGTTCCTTCATGATGAAATAATCTACTTTTTCCTTTTCTACCAGCAATCTACATGTACAAAATTATGAATACCTGTGAGGAAATCGCTTTGTCTGTGACCTAAGAGTAGCAGCTTTACTAAGCTAAGGTGGTGTAGAGAGAGCAAGTTAATCACAAAAGTCCAGGTCACATACACCCTGTAGCTGCATGCCTGGAAGCATGAAACTCAGCACTGGACGAGGTGACAAGCACTGGGCGAGGTGGCAATCATCACTAAATCGATATCTGGTGTTATCTGGATGCCTGGAGGAGTGTGAAACAAGGTGGAGGCCCCCTGGTCCCAGTCCCCCATTTTTCCGCCCTAAAACAAAGGAGCCATTACCTCCACCATGCAGGTATGAATTAATGGACTTTGTGACATTAACATAAGCGATAAGATTGTCTATAGTCATCCCCACTTGCACATATACCCTGGTGATGCAATGTGGAAATTTGAGTATGAATATCACCCCAATCTGGGCCCAAAAATCAGGACAGGACTCAGAACCATACCAATGACAGGACGGATTGACGAATTCGCCCTCTCCATCCCCCCGACTCGGAACACCTTGCGGGTAAGATTATTTACCTCAGCTCACGCTGAGTGATACACTTTTCCTCCTCGGCTGTATTTCACGTTTGTCCTCAGGTGTATTTCTGTGCTTCCCTGAGTGTATTCCTGTTTTCTTTTCCCTTTATCTTTTTGTCACGACTGTACTGTCTTGTGCTCCACTGTATTTCTGTTCGATGGGCTTGTCTATTAGCCAGGGGCCGGCCTTACAGCGGACAAGTGGTTGTTGTTAGTGTGCGTGTGTGTGTTGGTTTTAGTGTGTTGTTGTTATAACATTAGCTATACAACGCTTAGTGTACCTGTAGCTCTTAATTTATCACCAGCAATCCAAAAGAACCTGCAAATGTTGCTGTAAATAAACGGTTATTATTTGTTTCCTGATTTGCGTCTGTCGCATATTCGGTGCTGGCCTCACAATACCGGATTTATTCCCCCGTTTTCACAACAGGTGGTTGCACTATTAGTTCCTTAAACCAATGTTCCCATTATTTTAGGGACTTGACTCTGGCCAAGTTAGATGGTGACTCACTATGTTGGATGGTGACTTCAGCTCTTTGAACAGCAAATGCCGGATTCTGGGTGAGTTCAGAAGTAAAAGGAGTGCTGTGGCTCTTGGCAAAAATTTTGTGGCTCAGTTTCTAACTGAGTGAGTTTCTTTTAAGGATAAAAAAGGCAGTAACATTCCAAAATTCAGAAGATATGCTATAAACAACCTGCATTTTTAAACAATTATTGAGCAGTTTCTGTTAAATATGTGGCTGGATATGTCATCTTGTCATTTTTCTAAGAGTAATAATTCCCCCTTCCCATTTCTATATATCAGCGTTTATGTTGATTCAAACAAATTTCCATGAGCTTTTATTGACATTTGCCTAAATGAAATAAATTCTCTGGTTTTAGTGTTGTTGACATTACCACTACAGCAATGTATTGCACATCAAATATACTTTCTGTTCAGATTACAACCGAGGTAAACTATCAGAGATAATCTATGCTAGAGATTTTAATTGTACAGCTTTCACCACTCAGAATGCAGCAGAGGGAAGAAAAAAATATATTTCACTGAATATTTATGATCAGCCTTCAGGAACTCATTTTTTTTATAAGTGGGGTTTTATAAGTTAGCCTAGAACTAGGCTACAATTAAGTGCTTCTCATTGTCTCTTGATATGTCACTTGATTATCCAAACAGTATGAAAAACAGTAACATATCTCTTAGAATATGTTGGAGGGACTGTATCAGAAATGAAGATTACTGATACCGTATAGCATTTGTAGATTTAAGGGGGCTTCTGTGTAAACACAGGAGATTTCAGAGCTGCTGGAATACATTTTAGCAAAGTAGTTGTGCAGAGGAAACCAACTGGTTATCAATAGGTTGCCAAAGTAATACTATAATAGCATAAATGAAGAAAGGATGGAAAGGACATTTTTTATTTTTTAGTACTGATGTTTTTATTATGAATGTCATATTTTTACAAATAAAAGGATGGCTTAGGCTGCAGTGGTTTGCAAGAGGCTTAAAAGTCAACTAATAATTAATCAGAGTTGAGTTCACATTGATTTCTTCATCTTTGGTGGCAGAATCTTTTTCACAGCAGATGAGAATACAAAGTCACAGTAAGACAATGGCAGTTTGCCTGAGGAATTCACAGAAATTGATTTCCACAGACTCAGGGTCTGGTCTGATTTTTTTCCATTCTGTTCTTATTTTATCCATGTATCTATCTATGGATAAACTTACGGTCATTTCAAAGGAATATATTTCTACACATGTAAGAGTATTCTTGGGATCAGTGTCCCTTTCTCCTGTTGATAATGTACTCATACATATACTAATATATTTTCAAATAAAAGCTTTGTGATTACATATATTGAGCAGAAGTAATTGTATTGCTAGCATCGTAGTACTTACAGGTATTTTCAAACTTTCTCTTTCCTCCTTGCAATTAGAAGAGACTTGCTTGTTTTTTATTCAGCTGCAGACTATCCTGTCACTGTAGAAGAAAGGGAATAGTAAGTTGTCTGAATTTTGGCGGGAAAGGAATGGTATGTAATACTATATGATCAATACTATATGATCAATGACCTACATACATTTCAAAACAAGAAGTGGTGGTAGAACTTTGTCCTTTTCTCAAAATTTCTCCTATCTCTGTCTCCTGGGATTTGCTAAATATGATATTATTATAATTTCTCATGTTTCTCTTGTATGTCTCCTCCCACTTCACTCAAAATACTTGACTGAGGTCTGTAGAAGAAATTAAAAACCTGAGAGCAGATTATGCATTATCCAGTGTAAACCCTGCTCAGACATTGTCACATAAAATACATATATTAGTTAGTAATGTACATGTTTAAAGATAGATTAGACTTAGTGTCTTTTTTTGTGTGTGGATCTTAAATTTAATACTTCCTGGGTTAATATCTGCATATACCCTGTGTAGACAGACGTCATTTTGCCAAGGATAGACCTAAGGATAGCTAAGGGAGAAGAAGTTACACATAACGCAACATGAAAACTTCACATTGGTTTCAAAAGCTTTTGGATCGGTTATTTCCCAGAGTGTTCTTAACAATACCTATTGTGTACAAGATAAAAAACCCTTCTTTAGAGAAAGATTGTAAGATTGTCAACCTACTCAGTATGTTGCTTCTTAATCTCCATTTGCTCTGAGAGCACTGATTTTCTGTGCCAGTGAGCTAATTAGCCCCCAGTGCTTCTTGGAATAAATAATGTCCTATGACACCTCTTATTTTGCAAATAGGGAGAATTTCTTTATTTGAACTATAAGTTATATCACATCCAAATGTGGCTATTGCTTTGAAATTACTTCAAAAGTATTCTTAACACAATGATATTTGGTGCCATCTGAAATACTTACCAAGAAATAATAACAAAAGAAAAATAATCTTCCAAATTTTCCATTATGCCTTTCAACCTTGAAATGTCATTTATTCCAAAACACACATCTGGGATTTAATCTAACACAGTCATTAAACCAAAGGAATAGGTTTTGTTCTCCATCAGATTATAATAAGACCAGTATAGTATAATGTCCAGTTAACACTTTCTGCTTCTCTATGCTTTGACTTCAGCTTGACTTAAGCTATTGTAGGAGCAAAAGTATCAAGGAATAATTACTTTCTATTGCTTAAAAACCTAAAACATAAAAAAGAAAAACTTAACTGTCAGTTTGTTATCACTTTAGTGTTCATATTTGTGTTATCGCCTCTGCCTCTGTTCAGCTTGACAGAACATGGTGATCAACGGATCTTTAAGGAGAGCAGCTATGAAGAATCATTCCTCACATAGGTCCCTTAAAATTCAGGCTATTTATTTACTGATTTATATATAGCTGCTAATATTTTTGGTTCTTTTTCTTCTTTCCATTAGTAACAAGGAGAATCATTTTCAAATACCAAACCAGCATTCTTAGTGCAAAAAATCTCAGCCTCAGAAGTCTCTTATCAAAGTATCTCCATTACTCTCTCAGCACATTTTATTATATTAAATTAACATATTACATACTTCCGTGCTATCTTGAAGTTGAAGAAAAAACACTTTCTTTTTTGTGTTGGATTTGTTCCTGGAGAGTTTTGGTAGCAGGAGAGGGGGTTAGTGGCGTAGCTCCTCTAAGAAGCTTGGAGAAGCTCCCCCAGATCCAAGTTGGGCCTGCCTCTGGCCAAGGCTGAGCCAATCAGCACCTCTTCAATAACATATTTAAGAATGGAAAACTTGTTTGGCATCTTTTTTTTTGTTTTGGGAGCTCTTCTGTTTGGAGAAGAGTGGGGCAGGAGAGAGACAACCACGAGAACATCCAGGTCAGTGAGAAAGAAGCAGAGGAGGCAAGCTGAAGCAGCCATTCACCTTTGGCCTGTGATAAGATGTCAGGCTGAGTCCTTGTAGTCCTCAGAGGTCAATAGTGGAGAAAAATACCATCCGCAGCCCATGGAGAACCCAGCACTGGAGCAGGACACTGATTCCAAAAGAGGCCCTGACTCTGAGGGATGCCCACGCTGGAGCAGTTCATCGCTGGGAGAACTGCACCCATGGAAGGGATCCACACTTGTTGGAGAAATTTGTGGAGGACGGTCTTCTGTGAAAGGGACACCGCATTGCCACAGGGGAGGACTGTGAGGAGTTTCCCCTCTGAGGAGGAGGGAGCAGCAGAAACAACATGGAACAGACTGGAACTGATCACAACCTCTGTTCCCTGCCTCTCTGTCCCGCTGGTGGGAAGGAGGTAGTAGAGCTGGCCCCAGGAAAAAGGGAGGGGTGGGGCGGAAGATCTAATTGTATTTATCACTGTCCTACTCTTATTCATTTAGTGTTTTGGTGGTGGTTTTGTTTAAATTAAATTGACTTTGTTTTCCCAAGTTGAGTCTGGTTTTTGCCTGTGACCATGACCAGCTAGTGAGTCCTCTCTGTCCTTTGTCTTGACTCATGAGCCTTTTGTTGTATTTTCTCCTCCCCATCACATTAGATGAGGGTCAGAGTGAGCGAGCAGCTGCATGGTGCTTTCTTGACAGTTGGGTAGACTCAAACCACAACACTTTTCTGTCAAAGGCAAAATTCCAATATCTAGTTTAGACCAATTTATAGCTTTCACTGTATTACCTCCAAATATGTTCAAAGTCTGTCCTTTGTTTTCTAACTGATCACTCATGTGGTAGAAACATTTGCTGTTTCCTTTGGTCTACTGCCTTTCAGTAAGTGCTTCCTGCTCAGAGATATAGATCTTTTTGTTTTCTTTTCTGGACTCCTACCAGTTCCCTCAGACACTTCCACACTTGACCTCAGTGATGTCCGCTTACACAACTGACCACTGACATCTCTTGGCCACAATGATTACACTTCCAAAGAGTGAAACGGACATGTGTTGCCTTGAAGAGAAGCACTGGTAATCCATTTGCCCCCACAGCATCTTTGGTCTAAGGTCTATCATACCCATGCAAATCTTAAGATAATAGATAGTGCTAAGATAATAGGAAGTGCTACATCTTGGTTTTCAAGAAGTGATCATCACAAACTAACCAGAATTATATTCCCTATTTTAAAAACAAACAAACAAAACCATTTTGCTAATCCATCCAATATTGATGTAATATTCCCCATCCTTGTAGGGTCCCCAAGTAATAAACAAGTGCCTTTTCATCAACATTTTGAAAAACTTTCTGCTCCCTTATTTGGTAACATTAGGTTTTTAATTAAAGTTAGTAGAATATTAATTTAAGAATAATACCTAAACATTTAGTAAGTTTCACAAGGGCAGGTGGGAATTGTGTGAGAGAAAGAGGTCGTTCAAGGTAGAATCGCTTTAAATCAGTTTCATAAAGAAACTGGGGTAAACTTCATAGCCTACTTCAAGTAAAGATTTAATTGAGCTTTCCAGATCTATTAGATATAACAAGACATCAATGGTGTAGTACGAATATTTAACTTAAATCACCCACTGGGATACCTTTTAATTTGATTGTTAATCCTAATTGCACAAGCCACTAGCTATAAGGATAGAATAAATAGAAGAGGAGAAAAGGACACGTGGGGGAGAGAATTGCATTTAAAAAGTAAAATTGGAGCATTAATAAGTATCTTTGAATAAGTATCTTTGAAGAGAGGATGTGAAAAATACTTTCTAAGCCCTGACTGATATCCAAAACACTGTGAATTAAAGTAAGTAAAGGTCATTCCAAATGACTGATCATGTTTTCAGCTTCTAAGGAATTTATTTCAGTTCTAATTGCATATTATCAATGGTCCAGTGAAAGACAGTGTAACGTTCCTCTAGTATGTGAAAGCAGTGAGTCTGATTCTCATTGCTGACCAGTTGTGCGACAGAAAAATTTCTTTAGTCTTTGATCCAAATAACATTGGGACTATTATTATATGGCACTTCACAGTGTTTAAAAGTAAGCAATGCTCAAAAAAGTGATATTTGTATTAAAATAGTAGGATGAGGCATACTGTTAAATCTGTCACGTCTGTATCAAATTGGTGATATATTTGATGATGTATACTAATCCTTCCAGGTTTCTTTTTTCATTTGTATTACAGTACCTTATCAGTGGAGAAGACATAGAATATTTCTTTAAGCACCAGAGAAAGGCAGCTAACTTCTGAAAAATTACTTACTTGAGATAATTTAGAATAAATATACTTGCTCATAGATTTGATTATAATTAATTTTCTGTAATTATTAACATATACTTATGCAAAAATATTGTCATTTATTTTACCAGTTTTGACTGGGATAGAGTTAATTTTAGCTGGTATGGTGCTGTGTTTTGGACTTGTGCTGAAAACAGTGCAATAACTCAGGGATGTTTTAACTATTGCCAAGCAGTGCTTACACAGAGTCAGTGCATTTTCTGCTTGTCACACTGCCCAGCCAGCCAGCAAGGTTGGGGGGTGCACAAGAAGTTAAGATGGGAAACAGCCAGGATAGCTTACCTCAACTGGCCAAAGGGATAACCCATACCATATGATGTTGTACTAAGCAATAAAAGCTGGGGGAAGAGTGGAGGAAGAGGGTGCATTCAGTGCGATGGCATTTGGTTTCCCAAGTAAGTATTACATGAGATGTAGCCTGACTTCCCTGGAGATGGCTGAACAGCTGCCTGCAGTTGAGAACTAGTGAATGAATTCTTTATTTTCCTTTGTTGTGTCTGCAGCTTTTGCTTTAACTATTAAACATTATCTCAAGCCATGAGTTTTCTCACTTTTACCTTTCCGGTTGTCTCCCCCATCCCACCAGAGTAAGTGAGCAGCTGTGTGAGGCCTACTGGGGTTAAACCACAATAAATTGTAATTTGCTGACATAAAACACAATGCTACAAGAACTTTTCTTTAAAAAGATATTTTCTTTATTCTTCCACATGCGAAATTTTGTATCAAACATTAGCAAAATACTTGGGTTTAGAAAATAAAATTAAATGTGTTAATTCCAACTTCCAGCACATTGAAAAACAGGCTAACATAGAAATCAACCACAGAAGCCCAAAGTGTCAGGCAACTTCAGAGCCTGGTAGGATGGTGGGTAGCCAATGCTCTAAGAAAACCATGAAATGGATGCTCTCTGACCTCTGCAGACTGAAGATTTTTTCTGAAGTGTGGTTTTTGATGTCCAGTCCAAGGTTTTTCTTTAACCCGGTTTAGGAAGATGCATTGGTTGAAGACAAGCCCATGCAGAGTCATCTGCAGTGTGTCTCAATCTGACAAAAGCTAAATCTCTTTACGTTTCTTTTATACCTTTTCAGCCAGAAAAAAGGAACAAGCCCAAGGGAGATTCTGTTTCCAATGGAGTCTGCCTAGCAGTTGCACCTTGTTTGCTCTATCACAGACTTTAACTCCCAGGTTAGAATCAATATGCATAAGGCATGCTTGAAAGTCAATACACACAACAATGGGTTAATGTAACTGATGGAATTATTTGTTTTTAATTGTGTGTTGGGTCTTTGTGGGTTTTTTAGGTGGACCATAAATGTAACAGCTGGTTGTTTGAAATCAGCTTCCCCACCTTTTGTGTGAACTACTGAATAGCCATTGGGGTCAATCTGTAATTAATAATGGCCTTTAATATGAAACAGGAAACTGAGAAAACTTTACAGCAGCAGTGACAGAAGAATCCCAGATCACGTTGGGTGTAACAGTCCTCACAGGGAATAGAGGAATAGGCATTTTTCTCATTATTTCAGTGAATTCACATTCAGCTCATTACTCATTCTTCTTAAAAGCCCTATGAATTCAAAATCTCTAGAAAGAGAATGGAAAATTAGCTCTAACCTCAGAGACTGAGTTTTGCAACTCTGAGGAAGATGAGGAAACTCATATAGCTCTGACTCTCATTCAATAGGGAGCTATATTCATACAAGTGGAGTACAGTCACCATGATCTAGGTATCAGTTCTCGGCTCTTACTTTATGACTGCTCAGCATCATCTTTGCCTACTTTAAGGAAAATATGGGAAATTAAGACCTTTTCCATGTGGATCATCATCCTCTTTATTTCAGTTGCTTCTTTTATGTCCAACATTTTGTAGTTAAACTTCTATTGAAATTCACATTCTGTGGCAATTATGAATCCTTCAGCTGGTAAAATAATAATAAAAATTGGCACCCACTTCCTAAAGTGACTTTTAGCTTAGAAGAGTTTAAGTTTTTTCACTAGTATGTATGAAAGCATAAACTTATGCAACTGCTACAAGAGCAAGATAATTTCAGGGTACAAAAAGCAGGTTAATTAAAATACACTAATTTATGCCTCCATTGCTTTTGTTTCATTCACTGAAAGCTATTCTACCTAACAGACGGGCAAATGTCTGCAGGTCATAAACCTAATGGCATTCTAGTAAAATTCAGCATAAGGTTCTTATTTCTTGAAGCATAATGCAACTTCATGCAAACAAAAGTACATAGTAAAAATCCCGTACTTATTTCACAACTTCATATTCCACATCTAAAAAAACAATTCAGCAACTTAGCATTTACTTTCTTAGAGGATCAGATCAGTATTTTGTGAAATACAAGGGTCTTAGTTTTTTGCATCCACTCTTCTTTTCTTTCCCTCATTTGATTTCTTACACTTATTTAATAAATTTAAGAAACACAGACTTTGAGAGACAGGCTGGATTTCCAGTTGAAAAATTGAGTTGACACTTAGCAAGTGTAAACTGGATCTGTTACAGATATAAGAAATACATATGGCATTGAAAAAGCTTCTGGTTTTATTTGCTTGTTTGTATACCATGATATACGATGAGGAAACATACTTCTTTTTCTTTTTAATTAACCCAATTTCATAGAATTGGAAGCTCTTGGAAACAGTACTGGATAAAAAAAAAATTGCAGTTTATGACCTGCAGCTTATGCATGTTTCTAAGCCACATGAATACTTGAATGAGTTTACAGAAAATGTAATGCAGTGAGTGAGATGCAAAAACTGTTTGAAGCATAGAAAAAATTAAGCGTAACAATTTCTAGGGTAAAGGAGCTGCTAATATGAAAAAACAAGACAATCTTGATCTAAGATGACCAATGGAAGTGGGGGACCCTCAAACTGCATAAACAAAGTAAAATAAGAAGTAGTTGATGTTATGCCAACCCACCATTGTGGTAGCCACTAAATGTATACATAATACCATAGAGATACAGTAGATGTTATCAATGAAATTTGCAG